>JAJMGI010000039.1:0-155052 GCA_030568615.1 Suhomyces bokatorum | reverse complement strand
CAACGCTCAAGTTATCGTCTTGAACCACCCTGGTCAAGTCTCTGCTGGTTACTCTCCAGTCTTGGACTGTCACACTGCTCACATTGCCTGCAGATTCGACACCTTGATTGAGAAGATCGACAGAAGAACTGGTAAGACCATGGAGGAGAGCCCTAAGTTCATCAAGTCTGGTGACGCCGCCATTGTCAAGATGATTCCATCTAAGCCAATGTGTGTTGAGGCTTTCTCCACTTACCCACCATTGGGTAGATTCGCCGTCAGAGACATGAGACAAACCGTCGCCGTCGGTGTTATCAAGTCCGTTGAGAAGTCTGACAAGGCCGGTAAGGTCACCAAGGCTGCTCAAAAGGCTGGTAAGAAGTAAACGCTCTAGTCTTTTAGCGACTGGTTTGTACTTATTTACTTTGCTTGAGTGTACGTAATATATTAATGTTAAATCGTTGTAGTAATTACTGATAACCGTTTGAATCGTTGGTGTAAATCAAGGTATTGGTGCTTGAATCTGGTGTGAATCGAATCATAAATGGTTGGAATTAAATGGTGAATTGATAAAGCCTGGTTAATTTGGTTGAATCCTTGCACTCTTTGATACACTTTTCGAATCCTTGCACTCGTTTCATAACTGTAGGCATAGTGATCAAATCGCACTGGTTAAATCCATATGGCCAAATCATACTGATTAAATTCATATGGTCAAGTCATGCTGTTAATTCATTTGGTCAAGTCATACTGATTAACTCATAATGAAATTAAATCTGGTTCAAGTCATAATTGGATCAAATCAGGCTAGCTGAAAGCATAATGTGATCAAATCACACTGGTTGAATTCATATGGAGATCAATCATGCATCATTCTTGAAGCGATTCTGCTTGAACGTCAATTGCTTGATTCTTGAGTACTTCGCTTGATTCTTGCATCATATCTGCAATTGTTCATTCTTGCATCATATTTGAGCGCAAACTGCTTAGAGCATTACTGCTTGGAAGCCTTTTCCGCTAACTACTCCCATCCAGTCTCCAGTGTTGTCCCTCCAACACACATTATTCACCTCGTAGTCCTCTTCATAAGCAAGAACCGGGGTGTCGATCATCATTCCGCTGTCTCCGTTGGTCTTGGCCAGCAGTATCTTGTTGCAGTCCCACACCAAGGCGAGACAATCGTCTCCTCCAGTAAGTAAATAGTTGGACGAAGGATGCCACTTGATCAGGTTAATGGCCGCAGTGTTGACGCCTCCCAAAGACCCGTCAATCGTGGCCACAGGCAACCCAGGCATGCGCATGTCTATTATGATCACTTGGTTGGAGTTGATGCCAATGGTGGCTAGATGATGCTGGTCGATGTTGGACGTGGACAACTTCAACAAGGCCCTTGCGTTGGATGCACTGGCGCCCAAAGAGGAGCCGGTGCCAGTGATGGAGGACGGTGTAGATGCAATGGGGACCGAGGGCTCGTAGATGATGGTGGAATGCTCAAGCGACCTCAAATCAAACACCCGCATGGAGCCATCGTTGCCGACGGAGGCGAAGATGTTGGAAGAGTCGTGGATGAACTTGACGTCGAACACCTCCGAGTCGTGGGCAATCAATTGCGTCATGACGGTTGCCGTGTCCATGGACTCCTGGCCCACCTTCTGCTGGCCCTGCGACCGGTGGAGGTCCCAGACTGTGCACGTGGTGTCCACGGAGGACGAGATGATGATGTTGGGGTCGGTCTTGTTCCAGTCGAACGACGTGACGGGCGGAAACGTGTTGATGTCCTCGTTCTTGGTGCTGTTGGCGGAAAAGGCGCTGCCCGAGGTGTTGTTGGCCAAAATGTGCGTCTGGACCAAGCGGGACTCGCCCAGATCGTAGTCGGAGGCCACTTTGTACAAACGGAGGACCTCCAGTGAGGCGGCGATCCGCTCTTCTCCCGTGGTCCGCATGGACGGGTCCCATTGGAGGTTGGTGATGGGGTAGTCCAAGGACGTCTCGGTGATCTTGTGGAAGTCGAAGCCCTCGACCACGGGGTCGTCGTAGTAGTAGTGGGGGTCCAGGCTCTTGGGGTACGCCGTGGCGGCCGTGGCGTCCATGCCTATCTCATCCTGGGCAATGGCGTCATTGCCGTTGCTGCTGGTGCTATTGTTGTTGTTGTGTCGGCTGAGATCGTGGGCATAGTGCATTCCGTGGATGATCTGGAGCTTGTTGTTGAAGCCCTCCTTGTAGGTGCTCAAGGCCACACACTCGCGGTTCTCCAAGCCGAAGTGGGCCCAGTCTGAGCAGTAGAGCGGGTACTGCGAGAAGTAGAACGACTGGCGGTCGATTGGCGACTGGAAGTTGAAGGGGCTGGTGGCGGTGTCCTGGATGGGCAGGATGGTGGCCCTGGACGGTGGCACGAGCGGCTGATACTGCAACCCCGGCGCCACGGCGCCTGGGGTCCCCACCAAGGACCCGCCGTTGCTGCCGCTGCTGGGGGTGCTGTGGTTGTAGATCTGCGACCGCTGGTTGGCGTAGGGCGACAAGCTACCGCCACTGGAGGTGCTGCTGCCAAAGGAGGGCGGTGTGTAGGTAGGGACGCCTGTTGGTCCTTTCTTCTTGTTGTACCAATCCATGGCGATGTGGGGATGGGGGTGGATGGAAGGGGGTCGAAGGGAGTGGAATTAGGCGGGTGAGTGGGGCCGTGGACAAAACAGGCCAAATGACGAGAATGGAGGCAGAAAAAGAAGGAGTATGGAGATGGTGAAAGTGGTGGTGGAGTAATCTGAGTGTTTTGGAGAGGGTCGTGCGTGGGACAAGATTAGAGGCAGGAGTAATGGAGAGAATGAAAGAGGAAAGAAGGGAAGAGGGAAAGAAGATGGGGAGAAATTGGAAGAAAAGGGGACTTGATGTATTGGGAGGTGGTTGTTTGATGAAATTGGGTTTGGTTTACTGGAAATGGAAGTACGTAGGTGTGAATTGGTGGGGGTATGGCTGGTTATTATAGTGTAGAAAATAAGCTGAAAAATGAGAATTCCACAATGTACCGGTTGATGTCACTATGTACCGGTTGAAGCTCTGTTACATAATAGGTTGGATAAATGTAGGGTATTTTCAATGTTGGTGACTCTCATTCGTCGTTATTCTGTTAATGCTCTTTTCTCTGCTATTGGCCGCTCCTCTTCTTCTACATGTTTCTATCTCTTTTGCAATATATTATTGGGTGCAAATCTATAATCGGGTTAATGTACAAGGGCGAAAAAGCGGCGAATCTCGCTTTAGGCTTGAGACTCAACAACTTCCTCAACAGATGGACAAGTACACATCAAGTTCATGTCTCCGTAGGTGTCGTCCAAACGGGCCACGGTGGGCCAGCACTTGGCGTGCTTCAAGTAGGGCAAGGGGTAGGCGGCCTGCTCTCTGGTGTAGCCTCTGGTGTCCCATTCCGCTTGCGTGGTGGAAACAATGTCGTCCAACGAGTGGGGGGCGTTCTTCAACACCAAGCCCAAGGGCTCGCCCTTGGCATAGGCGTCGATCTCCTTTCTGATGGAAAGGAGCGCCTCGACGAAACGGTCCAACTCAGCCAAGTTCTCCGACTCGGTGGGCTCAATCATCAAGGTGCCAGCCACGGGGAACGACATGGTGGGGGCGTGGAAACCGTAGTCCTGGAGTCTCTTGGCCACGTCGATGGCCTCAACGCCGACGGCCTTGAATTCTCTCAAGTCCAAGATGAACTCATGGGCGCAGTGCTTCAAGCCCTCGTTGGTGGAGGCCTTGGAGTCCACAAACATGATTTGGTAGTGGTCCTGCAACTTGGCCAACATGTAGTTAGCGTTCAACATGGCGATGGCAGAGACGTAAGGCAAGGCCTGGGCACCCAACATTTTGATGTAGGAGTAGGAAACAGGAATGACCGAGGCAGATCCGTATGGAGCAGAGTTGACGGCCTCAATAGATTCTTTGGTGGAGTGGGGGGTCTCGAGGAAGTGGTGCTTGGGCAAGAATGGCTTCAAGTGCTCCTTGACACACACTGGGGCTTGACCGGGACCACCACCTCCGTGACTCAAGGCAAAGGTCTTGTGGATGTTCAAGTGACACACATCGGCTCCCAAGTCTCCTGGAGAGGTCAAACCAACCTGGGCGTTCATGTTGGCTCCGTCCAAGTAGACCAAACCACCGTTCTTGTGCACGGTGTCGATGGCAGTCTTGACACCGGGCTCGAACAAACCGTAGGTGGATGGGTAGGTGATCATGATAGAACAGAGGTTCTCGGCGTGCTTCTCGGCCTTTTCGGCCAAGTCTTGCAAGTCGATGGAACCGTTGTCCAAGCACTTCACAGGAACCACCTTCAAGCCACACATGGCGGCGGAGGCAGGGTTGGTGCCGTGGGCACTGACGGGAATAAGACAGATGTTTCTCTTCTCGTACTCGCCTCTGGACTTGTGGTATTGTCTAATCAAAGACAAACCGGTGTATTCACCCTGGGCACCGGAGTTGGGCATGGAGGTGGTGGCGTCGAAGCCAGTGATGTCGTTCAAGTCCTTCTCGAACTCGTCGACCAACTGCTTGTAACCCTGGGCCTGGTCGAGGGGAGCGAAGGGGTGGATGGAGTTGAAGCCGGGAATGGACAAGGTCTGCATCTCGACGGTGGCGTTCAACTTCATGGTGCACGAGCCCAAGGGGATCATGGAGTTGGCCAAGGACAAGTCCTTGCTCTGGAGCAAATGCAAGTATCTCAACATGGAGGTTTCCGAGTGGTGGGAGTTGAAGACCTCGTTTTGCAAGATGGCGTCGGTTCTGGCAAACTCGGTGGGGAAGCCGGGCAACTCGTTGAGCTGGCTGGAGTCCAAGCGGCCGTGGGTGAAGATCTCGACCAACGCCTCCAAGTCCTGGGCGGTGACGGTCTCGTCCAAGGTGACCGACACGGTTGCGTCGTCGACCTTGAACAAGTTGATGTTGTGTTCGGCCAAGGCGAGGCCCAAGATCTCGTCGGCAGACACGCCGTTCAACTTGACGGTCAAGGTGTCGAACCAGCGGTCGTTGACGAGCTCGTGCTTGGAGGCGATCTGCGTGGCCAAAATGGTGGTGAAGCCGAAGACTCTTCTGGCAATGTTCTTCAAGCCTTCGGGGCCGTGGTACACGGCGTACATGGCGGAGATGTTGGCCAACAACGCCTGGGCGGTACAGATGTTGGAGGTGGCCTTTTCACGCTTGATGTGCTGTTCACGGGTCTGCAACGCCAATCTCAACGCAGGCTTGCCCAAGCGGTCCTTGGACACTCCGACGATTCTGCCGGGGATCTTTCTGGAGTACTTCATGTTGGTTGCGAAAAACGCGGCATGAGGACCTCCGTACCCGAAAGGCACACCGAATCTTTGCGAGGTTCCCAAGGCGATGTCGGCACCAAACTCGGCGGGCGACTTGAGCAAGGTCAACGCCAATAAGTCCGAGGCCATGGCGAACAACGCCTTGTTGGCGTGGAGGATGTGGCCCACCTGGGTGTAGTCGTGCACCTGGCCGTTGGAGCCGGGGTATTGCACGAGACCGCCGCACACTTGGGGGGCAATTGCCTCCAATTGCAGCACGCCCTCGGGCGTGGACAAGGGCAATTCCACCACCTCGATGGCGAGATTTGCAGCACGCGAGCGGATCACGCCGATGGTCTGGGGGTGCACGTTGGAGTCCACCACGTACTTGGAGCCCTTGCCCTTCAAGTTGTGGAACGAGAGCGCCATGGCCTCGGCGGCTGCGGTGCCTTCGTCCAACAACGACGCGTTGGCCATGGCCAAGCCGGTCAACGACGTGACCATGGTCTGGTAGTTCAACAAGGACTCCAACCGGCCCTGCGAGATCTCCGGCTGGTACGGCGTGTACGAGGTGTACCACTCGGGGCTCTCCAACAAGTTGCGCTGGATCACGGGGGGCAAGTGCGTGCCGGCGTAGCCCTTGCCGATGAACGACTTGACGAGCTTGTTTTTGGCAGCAATCTCGTGGAGATGGGCCAACATCTCCTGCTCGGTGTAGCCCTGCGCCGGCTGCACTTGCAACTGGCGGCGGTAGAGGATGTGTTCGGGGATGACGCTGGCGAGGAACTCGTCGAGGTCGCCGTAGCCGAGCGTGGCCAACATGGAGGCCACGTTGTCGGGGGTGGGGCCGATGTGTCTTCTGGCAAAGGTGTCCAAGTTGGCGAACCCGACGGCCTTGGCGTTGGGGTTGTAGACTTGGGCGTAGTTTGCCGACGAGGTGTTTGCTTTGTTGAAGGCGCCAGAAGCAGCCGAGGCCAAGGGTCTGGCCAGGCCAAGGGCCAGGGCCACGGGCCTGGCCAATCTGCACAAACGGGCGGATCTCACCACGGATCTTCCAGCTTGGAACATTGGAGGTGTAAGGAGCAAAGAAAGACGAGGGAGTTTATGGATGAGAACCACTGGAGGGCACGGCAGACCTTATATAGAAGTATAGGCTGGGGAGGCCAATGCCCGAGTCAAATCATGTGCAGCCAAAAAGTGCCATTGCAGCCGCCATGGGGTGCGAAGTTCACGTGCTGACTCTGGAGGGCCAATTAGCAGGACGGTTGGGGGTGACTCGCGGGGGTTCGTGGTGACTCGCGCGCTGCGTAGGTGAAAGTACGCGAGGAAGGATGGGGAGGTATCGGGCTCGGAAGCCGATGTGGGGTATGATGAGGAACGAGGATGGAGAGGAAGTCAAGAGAGGACAGAATGGAGGAAAGGAAAGATGGTGGATGTGGAGGTGGAAGAAGTGGAGGTGGTGGAATGGAGCAATTTCAGATTGCGCCGCGTACAAGAGATAAGAGATGGATGGATGGATGAATGGAAGAGAGGAGGAGATAATGCAGGAGTTAATGATAATGATGGAGTTAATGATAATGATGGAGTTAATGATAATAATGGAGTTAATGATAGAGGGAGAGGATGGAGACACGAAAAGGTCTATTTAGGTGAGAATGGCAGAGATCCAGATCTGAATCTCGTCGTATGGACGCACTTGGTCTGACATTGTCAATAGTCTCGATCAGTGATACTGCGAGCCGTGTTTAGCCGCGACTCGGCCTGGCACCAATTGGGCAGGGCCGTGGTGGAACGAGGATAATAGGAGAAATAGATAAAGAGGATACGGGAGAATGGGATAAATAGAGCGAGTGGGACACGTTAATAGAGATCTAGAATTAGAGTGAATGGAAATGGTGAAATAGATATGAGTGAGTGGAATGGTGAGTGGAAACTGTGAATATAGATATATTAGTGGAAACGGTGTCAATATTAGAGCCAGTTGAGATAAACAGACAATAGAGGAAATACCGATCAATTCTGGGGATCAGATATCATGAAATTGGAAACAACATGGAACTTACATGTCATGCTAGATCAATAGCATTGCACTGCTTGCATGAGGATGGAAATGACCTGGCGTCTGGGTTAAGGGCCCTATGCCCACAACCCCAAGTCCAATACGGCTAAATCAAGCCAGTTCTAGACTGAAGCTTAGCGATTAGAGTCTGCTTATTATGCTTATTATGCTTATTATGCTTATTCTCCTGTTGGGTACTCTAGCTGTCGGCCCGAGGGATCACCCGACTCGTCTACCTACTCACTACATGGTGCAACCTCGAATGAGACAACTTCCAGATATAGTGCACAACAGACCACCTCCAAAACACACAATAAAGAAAAGACAACATACACCCATCTCTGCCATCCCATACACCCACTCTGCCATACGTCTTATCTATGCATAATACTCCAATACTTCTCACTTCCCTCCTCTCTGCTTCTCTCATTCCTGTTCTTATCTCCTATTCTCGCCGCCTCTTCCCGTTTAGTCCACTCGGTAAGTCGCAGGCACCTGACATGGCGAAATTCCCACAAAGGTATTGTCCGAAGTCAAAGCCGCAAACCCTGGGTCCCTGGATATATAGTGTGCTACACCCGGCGCTTTTTTGCAATGGATGGCAAAACGGGCATCTTTCTGCCGGGTGTGACCTTGTCGCCAGTTCTGGACTTGAGGCCAATTGGCCTTGTGCTGTTTGCAAGAGGCAAGTGGCTGCAGGACTAGGCGGTAGAGGGAATGCCGCGTGTGTGCACATGTGGGAGTTCTAAAGTTGTTGTTGTTAAAGTTGACATGATGTGGTGGGTGGTGATGTGTTGATATGACGTGTTCCTCTAGTTGTTGCTGTGTTTTGATGTGTTTGGTGATGGAAGAATGACTGTTCATGCATGGACTGTGGCTGGGCTTGCATAAGGTTTGACAGGTGCTGCAATGCACCCTTGACAGCCCCCTTAAATTACAGTTGACAGTTGCATGAAACAGTTGACAGCTGCATGAATGCTTACAGTGGAAGCGATGAATGTCCTCGAAGAGCTCTGCATTGTGGAATGGGCCGGGACTGTTGCGTCCGACTTGTTGTGGTTGTTTTGATTACCAGATTGAAATATTTGAAAGAGCAAAATGGTAATGGTGAGATAAACGAGTTCAGTTAGTATCGCTGTATGGATGTCAGCCTATTGGATTTGTTCTGGTCGTTCATCTTGATGGGGTTCTTGATTTATGAGATTTGTTTTATTTTTTGAGTCTTGAAATCTTTTGGTTATATCAACTTGCGGACTTCTTTTCATCCAAAGACATCATCCAAAGACATCTTCTTGAGTTCTCAATTGGTTACTTTCCTGATTTTGCATCCTTGAGTATTCTTTCTGTTCGATTTTGAGTTAACTACATTCATTTACTCCACCATACACTCCATCATTCATTCCACCCCACATTCACTCCACCATACACTCCATCATTCATTCCACCCCACATTCACCTACTTCTCTTACTCCTTCACATGTTCAAGATCATATGGTCCCTCTTGCCTCAACTAAGAAGATACTCAAATGAGTGGGATTATGCCAGAAAGTAAATTGGCTTAATCACCTTGATACATCATATCAACTCTTCACCGGCTACTTTACCTATTCACCATCTACTTCAACTATTCACCATCTGCTTCAATTATTCACCATTTTCTTCACCATTTTCTCCAAATCCTTCACTATTTTCACCAAATCCTTCACTTTTCACCAACTACAAAGATTCAGTGACTATTTTATATTCAAAGTTTTATGGATAGATATGGTGGCATCTAGAATCAGAGCAAAAAGAGAGAGGACTCCAGATTGAGACATCCACATTGAAAAGCTAGAAACATCGGCAAATTTAGATGAGATCATCCATGATTTGATCCAGTGAATGTCTAGACAGTTACAGAGACAGAAACTATGAGTCCAGACCATCTATTCTTCGATTCAGTGATGACTAGATGATCGATTCAGACAAAACTATGTCTAGAAACCATTTCAGATCATCCTTCACCGTTTCTAGATCTTTTTCTAGATGTTCTGACTCTTCTTGCTCCTCTCTCATTGCTTGCTGTCGATGACTTCCTTGACCACAGCGACCTCCTTGGGCAGCGTGCCGCAGCATCCGCCCACGATGACCACGTTGTCCATGGCGCACCACGTCTTGACCAAACGGACCCACTTTTCGCCGCTCTCCTTGGGCAAGTACGCACCCAGCTCCTGGTCATACACGAAGCCCAAGTTGGGGTAGATGATCAAGGGAAAGTCCACGCAGCGGTTGATGGTGTCGATGATGCCCTCGATGAGGTCGCAGTTCATGCAGTTGAGGCCGACGCCGACGAAACGGCCCTTGAGGGCCTGGTGCCGGGCGAAGAAGCCGGACAACACCTGCATGACCGTGGTGATGGGCGTGCCGTCCACCAAGGTGGTGGCACTGTTGAAGTTGAAGCTGACGTAGAAGGGCTTGGGGCTGTCCAAACGGGCCATCAACGCGAGGATCAGGCGGAGCTCGGTGATGTTGGGGATGGTCTCGAAACCGACCACATCGACGTCGTTGTGGTGGCAAAAGAAACGGACCAACGGCTCGTGGAACGCCAGAATGTCGTTCTCGGTGACGGGGCCGTACTGGCCGGTGTACTCCGAGCCGTCGGCAAAGAACGTGGCGTAGGGGCCGGCCAGGCCTACCACATAGACCTTTCTCTGTTTGGCGACAGTAGCGGCGGCATCTGCCGCCATTTGCACCGACGACGCCCAAACCTGGAGGATATGGGCCTCGTCCAAGTGGGCGTACTTCTGTAGACCGGCATGGGACGTCTGGTAGGTGCCTGTGATCAAAATATCGGCACCGGCATCGACGTATTGGCGATGGACCTGTTCCACCAATTGGGGCTGGTGTAACAACACCATTCCGGACCAGAGACGCAGGGTTTTGGGCTGGATGGGCAGGTCCTTGGGCACCAAGCGTTCGAGCTCGGTTCCCAAGGCGCCGTCCATGACGAGCTGGCGCTTTCGGAGGGTTTGTTGAAGCAGCATTGTGGGGGTGACTCACGTAAAAGTTGTACTTTTTTGTGAGAAAAAACATCACCAACATGGACCACTCGGGCAAGAGAAGCAGAGACGTGTACGAGGCCGACCTTGGCGAAACGCACCAAGACCATGGTCGTTTTGACGACGACGTCAAGCGCCTTCACACCGACCCTTCGGTGGAGTTGATCAGCAACGTGTGCAAGGACATCCGGCGGCTAGGTGAGAACCCCAATGTTGCCACCCAGGTGGACGACGTGCTGTACATTTCCAATCCGATCGTGGCGGAATTCGAGAAAATGGACAAGCTCCGGACGGCGATCCTCAGCACGGTGTATGCGGTGGTGATTGAGCAGCCGCAGAAGATCACGGCGGTGGCCAACTTGGTGCTTGTTTGCAACGCGAAGAACGTGGTGGTGGCGAAGTACGTGGTGGAGTATCTTCATGGCAGGGCGCAGGAGATGATGGACAACATCACTGCCACCGTCACTGCCGCAGGCGGTGATGGTGGAGATGCAAAGTCTAGTGGTGAATCTAGTGGAACTAGTGGAGATGCATCCACTGCATCCACTGCATCCACTTCCATTGGCGGTAACGCCACGGCGGTCACTGGCCGCGGCGATGCCGCTTCCAGTTCTGCCGCTCCCAGTTCTGCCGCTCCCAGTGAGGATGCCGGCGTCTTCAACAACATCAAGTCCATCCTCAAACTCTTCGCCGCCTTGTCCCCCATCATCCACGACCACCACGTCGTGGCCCTCTTCGCCCAGTTCCTCGCCTTGGCCATCGACTTGCAGGCCCACACCCCCGGCGTCCGCAACGGCTTGGCCGAAGGCATCTACTACAACGTGTTGATCTCCATCCCCTACTTGTTCTCCAACATCCAGCCCGGATCCGACCCCGAGTTGGTCACGCAGGCCAACGCCTTGGTCGACCAGGCCGCCGCCTTCGCCGTGGTCCCCACGCCCCACCGTTTGGCCCAGCCGTTCGACTCCAAGTCCCACAACTACCACTTGCCCTACGAGCCCAAGCAGATCGTCGACTTGATCCTCCCCGCCATCGTGGCCTTGCAGGGTCCCGACAAGGACTGGGCCGGCCTCCGCGCCGACAACAACGCCAGCTCGCTCTTCTTGAACTACGCCGAGTTGGTCCAGCCCATCATCGACGAAGCCCTCAAGAACAACACCATCTCGTCCGAGTTGGTCAAGCACCCTTTGCCCCAGCTCGCCTTGCCCTCCGTCGCCAAGTTGGCCCACTACCGCCCCACCGGCTCCATCGACAACTTGTGGTACAGCAGCCCCCGCGTGTTGTTCCAGGTCTACAACTCCACCGAGTACGAGACCGTGCCCCACATCGACACCTACTTCGGCTTGTTCTTCAAGGACTTGTCCTACGACATCTTGACCAACTTGTCCTTCAACAAGAACGAGGCCTCCATCCAGTTGTCCATCTTGGACTTGTACTTCTGCCGCGACTTGTTTGCGCCCCCCGGCTCCTCCATCGACCAGCTAGCCTTGATCCACAAGGACAACGTCGCTGGCGAAAACATCCCGGCATTGTCCACCTGGAAGGTCGAGGACATTGCCGTCGAGAGTATCTTGACCATGATTTTCCAATTGCCCGCGCCTTTGCACCACGAAATCTACTACTACACCGTGTTGATTGCCTGCTGTCGCGAGAGCCCCGAGTCTATTGCCCCGGTCTTCGGAAGGGCCATCAGATACTTCTACAAGCACTTGGAGACCTTGGACTACGAGTTGAAGATCCGTTTCTTGGACTGGATGACCACCCAGATTTCCAACTTCGAATTCAGCTGGAAGTGGGACGAGTGGGTTGACGACTCAAAGAAGTACAAGAACTTGCCTTTCCACCCCAAGAGAAACTTCATCAAGAACTTGATTGCCAAAGAAATCAGATTGTCCAACAAGAACAGAATCAAGGAAAGTTTCGTCACCATGGACCCCGAGTCGTCCGAGGTCATCTCGCTCGAGGAGTTCCACCAATACTTGAACATCTCCTTGTTTGAGAACGAGTCCAAGTACATCATTGACTACGACACTGAATTGTACGGAGACGATTCCGAAGTCAAGGAGATCTTGGCCAAATTGTACTTTGAGAAGAAGAACGCTTTGGCCGAAAAGAATGTTGTGGGTGCCCAGGAGGAGATCTTCTACAATTATTCCAATCCAGAGTTGCCTCATCATCAGATTGCCAGCAAGGTGTATGACTTTGTGAGTGCCCACTGGAGAACCAACACCCAGTTCACAGAGTTGTACAAAGAAATCTTGACGGATTTAGAATCCTCCCCTAAAATCAATGCCCAGAGATTCATCATCAACTTGATTTTCCAGACATATGCTTACATCGGATCGAGATCCATCTATTCGGTGGTTAGTGTGTTGTCTCGTGATGTCAATAAGTTGAAGTTCTTGAGCGGAGGCGAAATCACCTACATCAAAGATGAGCCCGAGTTCGAGTCTTTGGACTTGAGTGCCGAGGAACTTCAAAATAGAAACGTGTGGATTATCGAGTCTATCTTCAGAATCTGGTCGCATCAACCACAAGTGGTCTTTTTGATTTTGGAGTACTTGATTGAGTTCAAGATCTTGAGACCAGAGTATTTAATCCCCAAGACACTCTCACTTTCGACAAATTTACTTATTGAGAATGTCTCGTCCATGGAGTCCATCAATCGGATCTTGAACAACTACCACACGTCCAACTCCGAGGAGTTCAAGAAATTGTTCCTTGTGATGGTCAATTCCATTGTGGAGAATTTGAACCTGATTTCCCGCACGTTGGAGGCCCCCAACAACGAACGCATCGAGATCATCAAGGAATTCGACGACGACGACTTAGAGTTGCAAAAGAAAATCAACAACCAGTGGTTGTACTACGAGTACAAGGGCTTGTTGAAGTCCTACATTAGAAAGTACTTGCTGAGGGATGCAGACAATGTCGAGGACATCAAGACCGCGGTGAAGAGCATTGAGAACGAGCTAGTGCAAGAGGACGTGCTCAATTGGGTGAATGAACGGGCCTAAAATGGCATACAGAGACCAACTGATTATTACCGAACTGATCATCTACCAACTGACTATGTACCCAACTGAGATCTACCCAACTGACTATGTACCCAACTGAGATCTACCAACGACCATCTACCAACGACCATCTACCAACGACCATTTACCTCCACACTTCCATCACATCAGTCCCTAGTTGGAAGTTATCAAGAAGCACACCGATCAAAATCTAGAGCCTGCTCGTACTAGATATTGTGCACTTATCCTTATTGTCTGGCTTCCTTTACTTATCATTATTGTCTGGCTTACTTCTCTTCATGTCTATATTCTAATCCGCACTGTAACCTATGTACCAATAAAATCTCACCACTATTCTTCTTCATTGTATTGTACATTTGCCACCGATGACCGATCACTTTGGAGACACGTCCTTGGCCATCGAGACCACCGACTTCACCTACAAGTTCCCTAGGACCGACAAGGTGGGCTTGGAAAACATCAACCTCGCATTGAACTGGGGAACCTTCAATCTCTTGGTAGGACCCAATGGAGCAGGAAAGTCTACGTTGTTGAAGATCTTGGCAGGAAAGACGTTGATCAAGGCAGGCAAGATCCGTCTTGGAGGCTTTGATCCGTTTGAAGACAACAGGACCCGCAATCAACAGCACAATTCCGACATCAACCAGTACATCACTTATCTCGGGACAGAATGGGCCACCAATTCCATGGTAAAACGGGACATTTCGGTCAAAGTGTTGATTTCGTCCATTGGCGGAGACGTGTATCCCGAAAGAAGAGACCGGTTGGTGGAAATCCTCGACTTTGACCCCGAATGGTCCATGTTGAATCTTTCCGATGGAGAACGCAGAAGAGTCCAGATTGCCATGGGTTTGGTCCGGCCCTGGAGGCTCTTGCTCTTGGATGAGGTCACTATTGACTTGGATGTGATCGTGAGACAGAAGCTCTTGAACTACCTCAAGCAGGAGTGTGTTGAACGCAATTGTGCCGTGGTTTATGCAACTCACATTTTCGACGGCATTGACCGCCAGTGCTACGACAGAGTCATCCATTTGAGCGAAGGCAGAGTCGTCGACAACATTGACAACTCGGGCATTGTGTTTGACGCAAACATGGACCAGAAAGTCGAATTTCTGACACCTCTTCGCATAGCACCTGCTGAATCGTTACACCCTTTGGCCATCCAATGGTTGACCCAGGACTTGCAATTGAGAGGAACCAGACAGGAGGAGAAGGAGAAGATGCACAAGAGGCTTCTGGCGTGGCAGGATAAGGGGCCCAATGATAACAGGTTCCTCGATGGAGATGACGACAAGTTGAGGACATATTTCAAGACGACAAGAAGCAATAAGTAAATGTGAAGAAAGGCTGAATCCACCACAATGCAATCCAACACTAATGCGATCCAACACTACAATGCAATCTAACACTACAATTCGATTTAACACTACAATGCAATCTAACACTAATGCAATCTAAGACTTATGCAATCTAACGCTACATTGCTGAATTAAAGCCATTCTTTCAGACCAAGCCAGTCGGATCAATGTCATAGAAGGAAATGACCAGATGAGATAGATATAGTGTCGAAAACAACCAGTTGGCATTAAGGAAGACACCGTTTTCATCAAGCCTGAGAGGTCAATAGACCCAGTGGTTTAACTACACGGAGATTTCAATAGATGTCAAGTTACTTTGGACGAAGCATTAAATTTAAAAAGCCAAGTGGGATACAATATAGACTCAAATAGTTGAATTGTGAGAAGCATAATAATGAAATATAAGGAAATATTGAGATTTAGATGAATGTTAATGTGTCATCAGCTTAAATATTGAGATTTAGATGAATATTAACGTGTCATCAGCTTATATATTGCGATTTAGATGAATATTGTCATCATCTTTAATAATAACATACAAGTAAAGGAATAATGTACTTCGAAATAATCAAGTGGTCATTTTGTCACAGCAACAAAAAACAAGCTTGACGTTGTTTGAATACAGTGAAATAGGTCTTATTTGACCAGAAAAGATAATTCCCTACAGGTTATTCAAGTAAATGATATCGATTCGTTATAATGGTTTTAATGTGGCCAGAAGCCACTGACAGAGCTCTCTTCCTGGTGCCGGCTAGAGCATTGTAACAGCTGTTATTTCGACAGCTCGATGATGTGGAACCACGTAAATAGCCCTGATAAGGCAGTTTTGTTGTTTGTTGACGCGAAATGCATCCAGATGCAAAGGTGATATGACGATAGGTTAATGGAACAGAATGAACACATTGAGAATGCTCACTTTCAGAATGACAGTGACGGTGATTTGGTGACAAAGATTTGCTCTGTGGCATGCTGATCGGATGTCTGAGGCAGTTCTGGGGACTGCTGTGTGCTAACACGCTGGACCAGCGTGTTTTGGCATTCTTGCTGGAACTTGCGTTCCAATTCCAAGAAACGGACGTTTTCTTTGGCCACATTCAACTCCTGCTTCAAGAGCCACATCTGGTACTTTGATTCTAGCACCTCCGACGAGTCTGACGACGATATGAGGGTCCTTTTGAAGACTGGAGCTAGCTTTCTACGGACATGGTTTCTCTGTTGTAGGGAGGGCGTCAAGGGCGTGGAAGGGCCTCTTTTGCTGGGTCTTTCTTTGGATGATTTTGGAATGCTGTGGATGATCTCGTTTTCTTTGTTTTCAAGCATGGAGGGCGACGTGGGCCGTGTTAGGGTGCTCATGATGAAGTGGTGATTATACAGAGATGATTGTAAACAATAATAGAGGGGGTCACGTGTCAAATCGCGGTATGAAATTGGATATAGCAGAGAAGACGAGAAAGAAGTGGAAGGGGGAGGCTAGAGGTGCAGGAAGGGTTATGAGGCCTTTTCTGAAGAGAAGATCATTCAGAACTGGTATTGACCACACACTACAAACTGGTATTGAAGTATGGGTTTAGTCGGTCTGAGGTATTGAAGAATAAATAAGATATTATTTACTGAGATGATAGAATAGATAGTCGCGGATTTATAATGACAAATAGTATCGATAGTCGCAGATTTACTAAGACAATCGCGGATTTGGAAGTTGCTAGCAGTCGCTAATTAATGTAGACACGGGTATATTCCATTTGATTTCAGATGTAGGGCTTTGAAACTGCATTGCTGACGATTTGAGACAAAACCACCCTTCATCATGTGTAAATAATTGTCGCTTTACAGTTTCTCACTAAAGACTGTTATGGAGTTGCATGCTTTACACGAAGCATATTCACGTGTAAGACATAGGACAATATGAAGTTGTGTCTACTGTTTATGATAATTGGTGGAATGGTCCAAAAATTGATTCACGAGAAAGACATAGGACAATATTCACGAGAAAGACATTGGGAATTAACATTGAACGTTAATATCTCCTGTTGATGCAAAATATTCATTGAACCTTCATATCTCGTTGATGTAAAATATGTCTCTAGCTATCAAATACTACATAGTCATATGACAAAAATACACCTTTTCTGTCCTCTTCGGTGATAGTCTAGACCATCAAATATTGCACAGATATTGTCGATGGCACGATTCTAGACCCCACGGATCAGAGCATTGCCCGATAATACAGCAAGCATGACCTTGGCCGCTTTTTGCGGCAGTAGATGCATCGAGCTGGGATGAAATGGCACTACGACAGATAGGAGGCTATGCTATTGTTGAAGTCTTAATGACAGTGGCACTATTCAGGAACAGAACGAATGATAGTCCCTGTGAATAAATTCGGTAATGTCCATCTTAATAGTATTGGTAATGTCCATCTTAATAGTATTGGTAATGTCTGTGTAATTCAATCTGTAGAGGTATTCAGAAACGTCAATCTGAATAAATCAGAACTTGCTTCAATTTGAATAAATCACTTCCTTCAATATTGTATGTCATTCATCTACTTGCAGATGATAGTCGCAGTATGCTACTCAACTAGAAATTGCTTAGATTGCATAGGGTCTGGAGTTGCGTAGTCGACCAGACCTGGTCATTGACACGCGATAGTGCTTCAATTGATATGACATCATCTCGGTCTTAGGCGGAACCAGATGTTCACTGATTAATTGTGTAGAAATGGTCGATTTGTCTCGAGGTGATTGATTAATACGGGAAATGTCAGAACTGCTAGAACTACCATCTCACCTACCAGAATAGAATTATATCGTCACTCTCAATACAGACTGTCTCACATTGTCTCACTGGACAGAGGGTCTCATTCTCATTAGTCGCAGCATAGTAGATGTAATATCGTATAGATGTAATTTCATATACATGTAATATCATATACATGTAATATCATATAGATGTAATATCATATAGATGTAATATCATATAGATGTAATATCATATAGATCTACTATCATATAGATCTACTATCATATAGATCTACTATCATATACATCCATTATCATATACATCTATTATCATATACATCTATTATCATATAAATCTAGCATCTCGCCTAATATTCACTAGAGTCACTCTAGAATCAGTACTAACTTTATCACAACTTCCCTACTCGACCTACTGTTCTGTCCGTCTGTATAGTCTCATGAATTGTCTCACTTCTCGTTCTCTCTACTATTTCTATCACTAATTCTCAGCCACTTTCACTAATTTCTCGCTAGCGAGACGCTGATCCTCGCTAGAGTCTCACTACCCTCACTCTCACTACCCTCACTCTCACTACGCTCACTACACTCTTAGACAACCTCTAATAAGAAGACTCAATATAATCCCTACACAGAAGACTCACTATGTTCTCTACATCCATTCATCCTCTTCTCTCACTCATCATTCATTCTCTTCTCTTATAGGCTCGTTTCATTCCATTTCATCCACATTCACCTCTTCTCTCTCGGCACCGTCGGTAGCAGCACATCCGCTTGTACCAGGCGTGTCCTGGTAAATTCCCCATACACGCTCTCGTGATACTCCCCTATACTTCTTCACCTCTACATCCAAGAACCCTCCCGCTGATAGACATCCGGGACTCTGCTACCGAGGCTGCATACACCCCATCCCTCCCTCCTGCCACTGGAACCCATCAACACCCTTCCTATCCGCATTCGCCTCCAATCGCCTCCCCTTTCCTCCTCCTCCACACTCCCTACTCCCATGTTGAAGTTCAAGAACAAGTTCAAGTTCGGCTCTTCCTCCACAGGCGACAAGTCCACCTCGCCCGAGGTGTCGGCTTCGTCGTTGTCGCCACGTAACAGCTTGGATTCTCGAAGAACCATCTCCACAAACAACCTCTCCGACAACATGCTGAAGCTCCTGATCAACGGCGGGTCCCAGCCGTCGGCAGCGTCTACGTCCGCCACCTCCCACCACACCCACGACGCCCCTGAGTCCTCGGCCCTGTCCACCACCTCCGCATCCCCCAAGAAACACCTCCAGCATGACCACACCGCCGTCCAGCCGTCGCCGGCGTCCACGGCCACCGCCTCCGCCGTTGACTTGGAACAGCCCAACACCACGGTGTCCCACAACCCCGGGTTGTTGACGGTCAAGATCTACAACCTGGCCAAGATCCAGTTGCCCATCGAGATCGACAACAACAAGCAGATTCTCCACGCGTTGGCCGTCAACTCCAACAACGAGCAGACGTCGCAGCAGCTCTTGAAGAACTTGGAGACGTTGGAGGCCGGGGACGACGCCGCAGACAACTTGTTGCCCGGCAAGATCGCCACCAACTTCTTGCCCTCCATCATCACCATTCCCAACGCGGAGAACTTGGTCAAGTCGCTCCTCTACTTGACCATCGAGTTCGACAACAACGTGTTGGTGATCGAGCCGCAGAAGGGCACCGTCAACCAGTCCACGTGGAACCAGGTGGTGTCGTTCGACGTGACCAAGAAGTCCGGCGCCGAGAGCACCGTGGGCTCCAACTTCTTGATCCTCAACCTCTTCATCCGCTTGCCCAGCATGTTGATTCCCGAGGCCGAGAAGACCGCCATGAAGCACTTGTTCACCAACAACTCGGGCGCGGCGTCCGCCAGCCCCAACAACATCGGCGACTTGTTGATCGGCACCATCAAGTTGCCCTTGAGCTTGAAGTACCACGTCAAGCCCATCCGCTTGATGAACCACGAGTTCCTCAAGTTCACCAACCACAACATCAACGCGGCCGACGCCGTCGCCAAAGAGTTGGGCGAAATCATGTTGACCATCGAGTTCAAGCCTATCAGCAAGGCCCCTCTCTCCATCGACAACTTCGACTTGTTGAAGGTCATTGGCAAGGGCTCCTTCGGCAAGGTCATGCAGGTCGTCAAGAAGGACACCAAGCAGATCTACGCCTTGAAGACTTTGCGTAAACAGCACATCGTCTCCCGCAATGAGGTGACGCACACCTTGGCCGAAAGAACCGTTTTGGCCAGAATCAACAATCCATTCATCGTCCCATTGAAGTTCTCGTTCCAGAGCCCCGAGAAGTTGTACTTGGTCTTGTCCTTCATCAACGGTGGAGAGCTCTTCTGGCACTTGCAGAGAGAAGGCAAGTTCTCCATGGACAGGTCCCGTTTCTACATTGCCGAATTGCTCACTGCCTTGGAAAGCTTGCATGAGTTGAATGTCATCTACAGAGATTTGAAGCCAGAGAACATCTTGCTTGATTACCAGGGCCACATTGCCTTGTGTGACTTTGGCCTTTGCAAGTTGAACATGGGCAACAACGACAGAACCAGCACCTTCTGTGGAACTCCCGAATACTTGGCTCCCGAATTGATCTTGAACCAAGGCTACACCAGAAGCGTGGACTGGTGGACCTTGGGTACGTTGTTATTCGAGATGTTGACCGGCTTGCCTCCATTCTACGATACAGACATACCTACGATGTACAGGAAGATCTTACAGAACCCACTTAGATTTCCTTCCTTCTTAGAGAACACCGACGCACAAGACTTATTGGTTAAATTGTTACAAAAGGACCCCAAGCACAGATTGAACGATGCCACCGAGATCAAGAACCACCCCTTCTTCAAGGACATTGATTGGGTCAAATTGATCAACAAGAGCTACCTTCCTCCATTCAAGCCCAACGTGGAGAATTTGTTGGACACCTCGAATTTCGACTCCGATTTCACGAACGAAAAGCCCCAGGACTCTGTCGTGGACGACTTCTTGAGTGAGAGTGTCCAGCAACAATTCGGCGGATGGACATACAATGGTGACACTGTGTTGAGATGAATAAATTGACGTTGAGTTTCTAGACCTTTGGCTGTAGCCTCATGTAATATCATCATGACAACATATTCTAGTATCCGCATGTAATATCATCATGACAAACATATTCTAGTATCCGAATGTAGTAACGTATTAGATGACATCCTGCCACTCCACATGTTATGTCATTAAATCATCTCATATAATTAGACTGTTAATAAAATGTTAAAATGAACTGCTAATTTAACTGTTCAAAATTATCAAACTGTTCACATTAATAAACTTGTCAATTAAAATACAGTACAAATTGAAAGGTCAGATTATTAAACTGAGATTAACCAACTCCCATCACACTGTTCAATCATACTGCTCAATCATACTGTTCAATAATACTGTTCAATCATACTGTTCAATCATACTGCTCATGTTAGTATCTTTCTATCTATTACCGATTGGCTGTATCATTGTACGTAGCTCCACTCCGTCCAGGAAATGCGCTACCTCCTGTTTTCAGATTGGGATTCTTGTGACCTTGACTTAAAGGTGCTCCATGCTTGAAATATTGACGTCCTGGGTAATCTCCCTGTTTAATACGCTCTTGTTCTCTTTGCAAATATTGCGGGTAGGACGGGTTCAAATGTTCAGGGGGTGCCTGTGTAATATTGACAAGCAGTGGTTTGATCTTGTAGACGTTGGGGTCTTGCATGGGGTCATAGGTAGGGTAATTTTGTGGGTTTTGTTGATTGAAATCTCCTTGAAACTGCTGTG
This sequence comes from Suhomyces bokatorum, assembly GCA_030568615.1. Classification (NCBI taxonomy): domain Eukaryota; kingdom Fungi; phylum Ascomycota; class Pichiomycetes; order Serinales; family Debaryomycetaceae; genus Suhomyces; species Suhomyces bokatorum. The sequence continues at coordinate 133,722 of JAJMGI010000039.1, read as the reverse complement.
AATAGTTGTATTGGGGATTTTCTTGAGATTGAGGTTGGAATTGGCCAGGAACAGGTCCTTGTGGGTGTGTTCGTTGATGTGGGGAAAATTGCTGGTTGCTGCAATTGGCATCCCTGTCAGGACCGTCAAAACTAGGAGCATTTTGCTGGTTGAAATTGTGGACACGTTCGCTTTCCGAGTAAGAGGGGGGTTGATCCCCGAACGAAGAGGACTTGTTATTTTCAGACATGTTTGTTGAAGTAGTTGTTGATGTAGATTAGCAACTGCAAATGAGTTGCGGTCGATACTGTCACGTGCGAGGTCACGTGATATCTATGCACGTGACGCGACATTATGGTCGCTTTATAAAATTTTCATCTCTTACTCCAATCCATAGTTCCCTTTCACAACAACACACCCCGTCATGTGGAGCTCTAGAAACACGGCTGCCGCCGTGGCGCAGCCCACCAAGATCTTTATTCGTGGAAAACAAAAGTCCGCCATGAACCCTTCGACCCAAAGAATCGTCAACCAATTGACAGCATTATCCGCATCTAGAAAGCAGCCCAAGTTGTTGAGCTTGTGTAATGAGGACTTGATTAAGCATAGAACCATCACCAACGCATGGAAGTTGTACCAGAGACAACTTTTCAAGAAGAGAGAGGACCAATTTGAGAAGCAATACAACAGCATCAAGAACGCCATGGATGACTTGCAACAGAGCAGTCCCGAGTTGTTTGAGTTGGCCAACGAGCAAGAAGTCAAGCGTTTCCCATTGGAAATGAGAGTGCCTACCGATTTCCCTCCAAACCAGCCATGGATTTACAACTACTCTCCCCAGAAGTGAGTGTTGAAAGCAGTGCCAATGGCACTGTTCTTGTAAATAAAGGTAATGTACAGTGTAACTATGAAATTGTGGCATGAAGACTTATATCGAGAAGTTGAAGTGATAGGAAGAGTCATATGATTATTTTGGCATGAAGACTTATATAGAGAAGTTGGAGTGATAGGAAGAGTCATATGATTATTGAATTGTTAGCCTATGGTGTCAACATGGACCATAGTACTCTTCTCGAAAATAAAGTCTTTCAATTTGCCCATGTAGCTTATGAGCTTATTTGTGTTGAATGCAGTGAAATATCACGTTTACTGTATTTGAACAAATATGGTGTTTTTCTAGAGTTACAGGGTAGAGGTTAAGTTTGTGTAACTCATATTTAATGGTGGAAGTATCCACGCTGTCTATCACTTCATAGTTGAAATATCGATATTGCATGATTTCCCTCCAGTAGAGCTTAAATTGCTATTTATGCGAGTAGAATTTATAATTTGACAGAAGTAGCCGTATTGAGAACGCTCTCTATAAACGTTTTTGTGACTGATCAGCAACAGTCAAAGTTAGCTAAATTTAACTGTCCATTTTTCCTGGAGTCATACAAGTAACAGCACTATAAGAGAAAAGCTTATAGTAATGACTCAACCTGGAGTAGGAAATATATGCAATTAATAAATCATTTTGAAACGATAAGTATCAAAAAAATGGTGCAATCAAGCACCTTTTCATTAGTGGTACAAATAAGGTAAAATGGCCATTGACTAAAGCAGGATGAAAATTATTAAATAAGCTTGAATTTTAACTTCTGTATGTGCAATACTATTGTGGACTAGATCTACTTCTACCAAGACCATAGACTTTACATCCACACATTATAATCTGTCACCTTTCCAATACTCCATCTAGTCTCTGCTAAAATTACCAAAATACGATCAAATAGGGACATTATTAAAATTCAGAGCTACAAGTATCGTGGCTTTGTGGTGAGGCTTTGCATGGAATAGAAGCATCGAAGAACTGACAAAGCCGATGTTCTGTCCATTTATTTAAGCATATGTTCTCGGACTTACACGGACGAATAGTATTTGAGGTGTCGCAGTTGATTAGAAGTGAAATCTGGGGTCAAATGAACAAAAATGTATGTGGACAATGACCCAGTTCATGACTAGATTAAAGTTCGTCACTGAGTCACACATTAAATTCCCACACTTCCTAGAATCATATGGAATCATAGTCTAGACTTCTAGCTATGTACCACTTTCCAAAATGTTCTATTCTCTTGAATTACACTCTACACGCTTCCATTCCTATCAATGACCTCTTGAACTGTCTTTGACCTCTTACTGTAATTTGTAATTCTTGATAATATCCATGTAATTACTCTGCATTCCATGTAAGAGAACATTGGTGCATGCATCTCGGCTAAACCCGACATAATTCCCCTTTCTAAGGCCCCTGTCAATCATCGCCGCATGTGTTGCTGACCAATTACCAAATCATTGCCAAGGCATTGTTAAGCCCAAAAAGTATGGGGACACATATTTGTCAAAATCCTGTACACAGACTTTAGTAAAACTTAGTAAAGTAGACCTTTACGAAATTCTTATTAAAGTGGGTGGGTGGACCTAGAACCTTCTGAAGCAACGTCCTCTCTTGTCTGCATCACTATTTATATGGGACTTGTCCGCTTCATAATTGTCTTATCGTCAATTTTTTCACTAGTTATCTCATCGCAAATGTCTACCTTAAGAACCATCAAAAACATCGTCCATGCCATTGAACAGGCCGAAGGCGTGGGTGCCAGAGTCCGTCGGTCCATCGGAGTACGTGCTGCTCGAAATTTCACTCCGTTCTTGATGCTCGACCATTTTAACAGTCCTGGAACCAGTGGCTTTCCAGAACATCCACACTCGGGTCAAGAGACCATTACCTTGGTGTTGAAGGGCGCCATGGCCCACGAAGACTTCACGGGATCCAAGGGTATTCTCTATGCCGGAGATCTCCAGTTCATGACTGCTGGTAAGGGCATTGTGCACTCTGAAATGCCGGTTCCCAATGAAGACGGTTCCAATACCGAGGGCTTGCAATTGTGGGTGGACTTGCCCGAGCACTTGAAACACACCAATCCCAGATACAGGGACTTGAGAGCATGGGAAATTCCCGAAGTTGTCCAGCAAGACGGAAAACTCCGGGTCAAAGTCATTTCGGGAAGATCCTATGGCATTGACTCGGTCAAGGACTTGGCCTACACTCCGGTCAATTTCTACTACTTTACCATGAAGCCGGGCTCCTCCTTCAAGCAGGAGCTCACCAAGGACTTCAACTACTTCTTGTACGTCTTGAAAGGCAGCAGTTTGGTCCTCAATGGAGACACCCAGATCAAGCAGAACCACAATGCCTTTTTCAACAACGACGGCGACTTGGTCGAAGGCCAGAACCCCGAAACCGGCGAAGATGTCGAATTTGTCATCATTGGAGGCCAGAAATTGGACCAGAAAATAGTGCAGCATGGACCTTTCGTGGCCACTTCGCAAGAAGGCATTGTCCAAGCCTTCCAAGACTACCAGTACGGCCGTGAGGGTTTCGAGCCTATCAAGAGTTGGAAGTCCTTGATTTCCAACGGAGTCACCAAGGAGATGATCGAGGGCCCATTGGATGGCAATTTGGAAAAGAGAGAAAGGGAAAGATTGGCCTATTTGGCCAAGATGAAGCAAATTGACACCGACGAATTGTAGGAGTGAATATTGCTTGTCAATCGTCCGCATCATGCACTAGTATGTGCCTTTAGTTCTGTATATTACAATTTATGTGAATAATCGAGATTAGTAGTATTAAAGTATGTTAGTTCTATTTATATGAATAATGGAAAGTAGTAGTAATGAATTATGTGGCTTTAGTTCTAAATTACAATTTATATGAAAAATCGAGATTAGTAGCATTAAAGTATGTGTCTTTAGTTCTGAATTACAATTTATATGAATAATGGAAAGTAGTAGTAATAAATTATGTTAGTTCTGTATTACAATTTATATGAATAATGGAAAGTAGTAGTAATAAATTATGTGCCTTTAGTTCTAAATTACAATTAGTATGAATAATGAGATTAGTAGTATTTAAGTATCTGTATTACAATTTATATGAATAAGTAGTATTTCAGTGTTACTTTTAGTTTTTTTACTAAAATTTATGAATATTGGAAAGTAGCAGTATTAAATTATGTCTCATTGGCTTCAACAAATAGAACGTTAGGATTGAGGAGAGAATATTAGTGAGCAAATAGCAGTACCTTCATGTAAATAATTAGTGATAGAATGCCTTAAAATATTTTGAATTATTGTAATTTTCTGTGAATGTCCTTTTAGAGAAATCTTAAAAAAAAATCACAAAGGGCCAATATTCGCTTCCAATAATGATTACATGGTCCATTGAACTCATTCAAGTATATTCTTACCAATTTTCAACTCCAGAAACACCCAATGTCAATAGAGTCTTCCCATCCATATGATCACGTGACAAAGTCAACGTGACCAAAGTTATCTATAACGCGTAACGCGTTCTCTTTACCAAACCACGATGACCATGGACTCTTCACAGACCGAAGTGGAGCATATATCGGCCCAATTGTTCAAGCATGATCTTCCGGTCACTTATCACACCTTGTCCAGAAGTTTGGGCATCCACACGTCCTCGGCAAAGACCTTAATTAATGAGTTCTACCAGAAGAACAAGGAGAAGCTTAGTGCATCATTCGTGCTTACTGGATGGTCCAGCTCGGGCATTTTGGTGAAATTTACCGACAACGAGGCCGGAGTTGATGATATCGCCAAACTGTTTGCCAAAATTCACTCGGTGCATGTGTATGGCTTGACTCCAAAGCAGTGCAAGTTGGGTCCACAGGACCTCGCAGCAGAGGACTTGAAATGTCCTGCTTCCAAGGACGATTCGGAGAAATACTACAAGAACGGCATGATCCGTGGTCCGGAGGTGAAGGAGGTGCAACTTGCTGCCCCAGTTCCTACTAAGAGTGTGGCCAATAAGGTGAGTACAGATGCAAATAGAGTGACCAAAAAGACCCCGGCCGAGTCCAAACCCATCAAGAGCACAGGTCTTACCTCGTCGTACGTCTCCAGAAAGCAAGCAGTCAAGCCACCAAATAAGTTGACATATACCTCCCGAAAGGCAGAGACAAAGAAGCCCCAAGCACAAGCAACAGAACCAGCCAAGCCATACCAGTACCAGTCCAGGAAACAGGAAGTCAAGACGCCCAAGGAAAGAGTGATTGTTTCTAGCGTCACCGAAGACGAGCCAGAGGAGTCACGTCCTTCGGGGCCAAAATCAAATCCAGAAGAGTTGGCGAAAATGTTTGACGACGACGATTTCAGCGATTTCGGCGACGACGATGACCAAGCTGGAAAGAAGGACTCCCCCGCCCCGGATCCCGAACCCGAACAAACAGAGCAGGTTCCCGAAACTGTGGAAGAAATGTTTGTCCCAGAAGACGACGAAGAGGCCGAAGAGGTGGCACCTGTATCACGTGAAGTGCTGGAACCTCCCAAAGAAGATACAGTGGACGAGGACGGGTTCATAGTGACGTACAGGAAACCCAAGACAGGGTCCAAGCCTCCAACGGCCAAAACCGCAGCCAGACCCGCGGCCAAGGTTGTTCCCAAGCCCAGCAAGGTGATCAAGAAGGATGGCAAGAAAGAGGGCAAGAAACAAAGCTCGTTGATGAGTTTCTTTGGGAAATAGGTGCGAATTAGTGCCATCTGTTTTGGGCTAATTTTGTACTAACCCGAGTAAACCTATTATTTGGGATTTGTTTCTCTTGCATACGGTTCGGGGACTGGGAAATAACAAACGTAAGACCCTGCCCCACCTAAGGCACCGAAGGGAGGGCCGCCTTGAAGCCAATTGAGCAATGACCAGCTCCCCTCTGGTGTTCCTATACCCTTCCTCGTGCTCCTCATAGCAGGCCCATTGCCCAAACTGGCGATAATAAAATACATAGCTAGTCCTACCCAATTCATAGTATGCCAAGAGATGGTCGTTTACACGCAACCAGGGCTTGTCTGAGCCCGTCCCCTCGTAGACTACACTAAAGGGCCTTGTCAAGTGTGAGCCCCAAAGTGGGGCCGTAAAATGCTACGATTTCTACAATACTATGGCCATATTGAGACAAGTACACGAGCCAGCAGACGCTGCACAACACAGCAGTATTACCCTAAGTGGAAACCAAGACTTTGGTGAAACATGGAGGAAGGAAGAAGATGGACATCCCGGCCTGTGTGCAGGACTCCCCGATTGGGAAGCAGCATAATTTCCCGATCCGGGCACCAACACCTGCCGGCTGCCCAATGCGGCAGGAGCCCTCCAACATTACTATACCCAATGCGGCAATTAGCCTGTTGCACCCAGAGGGTGCAAAAACCTACGGAAATGTCACATTTTCGGGCCACAAGCCCTCTTCCATATATAAACTCCCCGTCCCCTGCTACCTCCTGTCGTACCCTATCCGATTCACTCTTTTTTCGTTCGTTAGCAATGAAGTTGTCCCATTCTGCCGTCGTTGCCCTTTTGGCATGCTCTGCTGCTGTCAATGCTGCCCCAGCCGTTGCCGGCTCCCAAGAGTCGTCTGCTCTTGAAGTCAGACAAGACACTGCCCAATTGCAGGCGTTGATCGAGCAAATCGACAACTTGCACGTCAAGAGAGACAGCATGTCCGAGGCCGAGCTTTCCAAGAGAGAGTACCAGATTGTCACCGATGTGTTGGCTGCCATCAACCAGACCAACTTGTCGCCTCAAATCATCCACTACTTGGCCACCAGCCCCGTGTTCCAGCCCATTGTCATCAAGACCATTGTGGTGGTGTTGGAGTCCAACGCCATCAACTTGACCTCGTTGTTCGACGCCTTGGACAAGTCCAACTTGATCGGCACTGTGCTTCAACAGCTCATCTCCGACTGTTCCCTCTACGTTTCCCTCTTCAACACCGCCAAGAACATCATCGGCAACTTGGCCAACAAGATCAAGACCCAGCTCTCCAGTGGTAACGCCAAGAGAGCCTACTTGGCCGACCAGTTCCAGTACAGAGATCTCTCTGGCGAAAGCTTCATCGACCTGATCGACAAGAGAGACATCAACGTCGACAACACCATTGTCGTCAACTTGTTGGACTCCTTGGCCAAGTCTGGCTTGGCCACCTCCGTCGTCAAGTCCATCATCACCGACCCATCCTACATTCCTTTCGGTGTCAACTTGATTTCCTCCGTCATTGCCAACCACGCCTTGGACGTCGGACAGCTCGTGGCTGCCCTTAAGAACTCCAACTTGGTTCCAGACTTGCTCCGTCAAATCTTGAGTGTCCAAACCTTCCAAACCGTCACTGTCAACGCCTTTGCTGCTTTTGCTGGAAAGTGTGCCAATGCCCCTGCTGGTGGTTCTGGTGGTTCTGGAACTGCTCCTCCACCTTCCGGTGGTTCTAGTAGTGGATCTGGTGGAAAGGCCAACCCTTGTAAGAGAAGAAGAAAGAGATCCAACTACTAAGCAACTGCCGGGCAGATGCGTTTAATACCTCCTTGTATACTTATGATGTAAAACGTTAATAAAAAGATTCGTATAGAGATGTGTAGCTGATTGGTAAAATTCATCTATTGAAGTGAGAATTGATCTAATCATTTCTCCTTTGAAGAAGTTAGAATTGATCTAATCATCTCTTCTTTGAGGAAGTGAGGATCTTAACATTTCTCCTTTGAAGTGAGATTTGATCTAATTATCTCATCAGTTGCACAGGCTAGATGGGTATACAGATGCTCCAGAAATTACATCTTAATAATAATTCACTAGTCTATCTAATGAGCTAGTCTAATTTAAAGCCTTAGCTATGTCTGAGATTTCATATCCTCGAGTTGATCTGGACAAAATATGTTCCGATTGTAAAACACATTGTGAAAGGGCTCGTGTACCTGGACTAATTCGAGAATTAGACATACATATTAAAACCTGTAATTCTAGAATGAAATTGACTAGACCTTAGTGGGTCTATTGAAAGGGTCTACTAATTGGACAAATTAGAAGCGAAGAAAACGGTGAAATTAGATTTGTAGAGATCATTTTCCATACTAATATATGCAAAATTTGGGACTCACACTTATTGAAGTGGTGGTCTATAGTATGTTTTGGCCCTGGATGACCTCTACTATTCATAGTTAGTCTAAATCAACAATAAGTGGGCCAATAGCTTTTATCGAAGTTTATTTTATCAATTGCAATCTAGGGTGCTTGTCTAGACTCGACCCGAGATTTCCGTTCAAAGGGAGCACGGAAAGTGTTTAAATTAAGAAATTCTACGTGGTGAATTATTTCGGAATTTGGGATTCGAAACACAGATAACGGGTCTGTTGGCAGGTGCAAAGTCTAGAATAGTATAAATCTACAAAAATTGCATTTTCTCGAAAAAAGTAAAGACATGCCAGATATAATTATAGCCACCTCGAGATTAATTTCTACCTGACTAGCAGCACCAAACCCTGGATTTGATTCAATTCCACGTGTACCCCACATCGATTTAGTTCAATTTCACAGTTCCGTAAAGGCGGAATCCCACGATTTGAGCCCTTTATTCGACTACAGGGGTACAAGGGGTTGATGCTTCGGTGGCTCTACGCTCGTAACTGCCGCCTGGATCACCGCCTGGATCACCACTGGACGTCAGTTGCGACGCAGTGTATAGACCCTGGCCTTGGCCATTTTGGCGTGGAACCCGTGCCTCTCGACAAGATTGTTCAATTGTGTGAAATTGTTTCTCCATGAAATCTGAAACAAATCAGTTCTGGCTCAGCTCTAGCCCGATTGAAAGCTGCGATTGTATTGACCGCCTTTGCACCCTTAGAAATCAACACATGCAGACGGTTCCAAGGCTTTCTTGCGCAGCAAAACACGGCACAGAACACCACGATTCACCACACAAGAATCAGACTGGTGTACAAGAGATGCCGTTGAAACCTAGTCTTTAAGGGCAGGTCGATTCAGCCAATGGAATGGGCCTGTTAGAAATTCCTACGGCGCCGTTGTGCAATTTCGTATCGCCTCATGTTTATTTCATCTGGGGTGCCTGAAAAAGGTTCGCCTCAAACACTAAGAAATAAGGTAGAATTATTGGACGTCACATGTGCTGGAGTGCAATTCGGATGCCGTCCAATATGATTGCAATTAATGGACTTCCAATTCTCCAGTATGATTGCATTAATGGATTGCGTCCAATTCTATTGCAATTAATGGACTTCCAATTCTCCAATATGATTGCATTAATGGATTGCGTCCAATTCTATTGCAATTAATGGACTTCCAATTCTAGATGTCGTCCAGTATGATTGCAATTAATGGATTCGTCCAATTCTAGATGCCGTCCAATATGATTGCAATTAATGGACTTCCAATTCTAGATGCCTGGGTCAAGGCCACTTCCCACATAATGATAGTTCACATTATAGGTGCACATAATGGATAGTTCACATATAGGTAATAGATACTTCACATATAGGTGCACATGATGGAGAGAGAGGATTGGAACATGCCACCAAAAATGACACCATTAACTATATACTTCTTCTTTTCTCATCTTCCCCGCCCCTGTCTTGTTTGATCCACCTACCTAATGGGACATATTGCCATACTACCTATATTACTACCTTTCATTTGTACCTCAATACCGTGGATTATACCTTTCTCGTGCTCTCTATTTTCTCTCTTTTCCTTCCTATCCTTCGGCTGCCGCCTTTGCAAACCTTAACCTAATCAGCGTCGTATTGGGTGGATGCAGGCAACCACCCGGCCCATCCAATTAATATACGGGCTGGGTGGTGAAAATGCCACACAGTGTGAAAGGAGCAACAATTGGCGCCAATTGCACACCAAGGACGTGGAGCATGTAGCAGAGTATCCGATTGGGGAGACGTGTAGCAGGAACAGACGCGTCGTACTGCTTGTAGTGCCAGACGGGAAGGCTGGTTTCACATATTGCGTAGGCGTTATTGGCAGTTGACGAGACGGTAGGCGAAGATGGTCCCATACTGAGCCCAATCGGTGCCTCAAAAGGCCCAAAGCAGCGGCGCAGATGTGGCCGGTTGTTTCAGATGCGCAGTGTGCCCGATGTGGACAGACGGGCGTCCTGCACACAGACGGAGATGCCGGTTTGCTGTTTGTAAGGGTGGAGCTAACTGGGCAGAAACGCTAGCACAACGGGCAAAATTGCACTGGCACTATCGCCTCATGCTGCGTAACATGGCAATGCTCTTTTCCCGCGTCCGAGACCCCTCCAGACGCCATTACACCTCCTCTTCCCCAGTTAAGCTCCCCTGCAGCCGGTTGCCGCACCGCGCCTCGATGTTTATTCCTGGCCGGATCGGGACACGACGGCACGTGACGCATGCCCTACTTCGTGTATAATTGTTATTGTTCTCCATATCATCTACACTTCTGCCTCACCTGCTCCATTCATCGCTCTTTCTTCCTTCCTTCCGCTTCATTGCTGTTTCTTCCTTCACTGACACCCACTAGGTTCTTTCGTTAACGTCGGTCCATGAAGAAAAACAAGACGTCGCTGGATCCCCGAGATCAGCGGCTACAAAACGCCCAAGACAACATCCCTCCTAAGCCCTACACCATTTCACCTCCACCGCCCTCCCAAGTTGCCCCCCTGGCGTCTACTCACACCCAGATCCTGACGTCCTCCTCACAGCCCGTGTCGTTGGGCCTCGGAACGTCCCACTCCATCCACCTGAATGCCACAGATCCAGAGCTCCAGTCGCCCAGCAAGTCCATCAAGAACTTCTTCCGCAACCGCCAACTGGCGTATTCCATCGAGAGCATCCTGGAGGAGCCGGAATTGGCGCGGTCCCGCTCCAAGTCCAACAAGAACTCCGTGGGCTCGGCGCCTATCGACTTGTCCCGGTCACGTTCGCCTTCGCGTTCCATAACCGGAGGCTTGAACTCGTTGCTCCAGCTCAAGTTCGCCAAGTCCCGGTCTTCCGTGGCCACCGCGTCGTCGGTGCCGCCAGAACCAGCTCCGCTTTCCGAAAAACCCACCACCGTGGACGATTTCGCCGACACTTCGTCCGAACTGTCCAAGCACTACGACTCCGAGTCCATCAACTCCATCCTCGACGAGTACGAGGCACGCGAGTCCAAGTATCTCGGCGAACGCCAACTGGCGCCAGGATCCCTTCCAAATTTCATCTTCAAGGAAGACTTCGAGGACTCCGAGTCGTCCCGCCGCTCCTCCAACAAGCATAGTTCCATCAAGACCGTGGACTCCTTCGGCTCGGCCGCCAACATCCTCCATCCCCGGCCGCCCATCGTGGCCAATTCCGGCAGTTTCTCGCGGCCCCGACCCATCGACGTGCCGCTCTCGAACTCGTACGTCGAGTCCAATTCCGCCCCCACCAGCGCCAAAAGAACGTCTGGCTCCTCCTCCAACGACTCCTATCTCATGAGCGGCCCCAGCAGTGCCACCAGTGCCAAATTCCGCTTTCACAACGACCGAATTGAGCCTGTTTTGCGGTCCTCCGACCCTAGAAGGGTCGATAGGTCCAAAGTCATCAGTGCGTCTTCCAACGTCGACGTCAATCGTTCGTCGCTCATGACCAACTTGTCGGACTCCGAATACGACATCAAGTACCCCGAGCCCAATGTCACGCCCAACCAAACGCCCATGCGCAGACCGTTCCATTCCAACACCGACAGCAATCCTTCGAGCAACTCCAACAACCACAACTCCATCCAGAGCGACCCCATCGACTTCCAGGACTCGCCAGGCACTAACAACTCCCCTCTAGTCAGAAAGGACGAGCACAGATTGTCCGAAGTGAAAGTCAACGAGGCAGATGAAACCGCATTGTCCACATCCGAGGCATTCCAACTGCTGTTGATCAACGCAGACGAGACTGCTCTCAAGCACAACTCCACCACTAGCAACTCCACCAAGAGGGACACCTTCCGGTCGTCGCTCTCATCGGGCGAATTGCTCCAGAACTTGGAAAATTATTACGACATCAAGAAACTGCCTGCCACGGCCAACACCAGTGGAACCTCCTCCAATATGACCACCAACAGAAATTTTGCTCCCCATGCATCGTCTGGCCTCCGTCTGAGCCACGAATACCCCAAAACCGAGATTGCCAACCTCACGGCTGGTCTTGATTCGACCACAGAATTGCCAGTAATGCTCTACAAGGTCCAAGACAAGGACTACGACGAGGGAAACCAGCGTTGGTCGGTGTACGAGCACAAACGAGCCTCTGACAACCAGCGGTCTCCGCCCAAAGAGAGCGACAGTGACAGCGACGACCAGGTCAAACCTCCTCCAGTGCCCCAAAAGATGTACGCAGCAGGAGGCAGATCAGACAGCACCCAGACGTTCCGCAGTGCGGCGTCCCATTTGCCCATGGCTGTGTCCCAATTGCCTGGTTCTGTGTCCCAATTGCCTGGTTCTGTGTCCCATTTGCCTGGTTCTGCTTCCCATTTGCCTGGTTCTGCAACCCACTTACCCGGTTCTGCAACTCACTTACCTGGTTCTGCAACCCACTTACCTGGTTCTGCTTCCCAATTACCGGTGACCACGTCGCAGTTGCCCAACCATCCAGTTCCCTCTGTTCCACGTTCTGAGTCCAACCAGGACTACATGAGTCAGAACTTCAACGAGCACATTGGCGACTTCCGGCGCAGTAAGCCACGTTCTGTCTCGAACAAGCCATCGAACGATACGTTACGGTCACCGGCAATTCCTCAGGCCGCCGTGGTCCGGGGAGGACTGCCAGAGAAGATCTTTGGAACCACCGAAGACAACGGGTCCAGCAACTCCGAACGCAACTCGTTCGACTTGAACGACCTAGAGAAGCAGATTCTGCAGATCCACGACTCTCACCAACAGCACCTGGCCAACCAGACGGCACACTACCTGACGGCCTACTTCGTGGTCATGATGGTACTCGGCTTGATCGTGCCTCCGTTGTACTTCTTGGTGTTCCTCGGCATTTTCGACAACACCAACTCCACCAAGCAGTTCTACCCTGGCCTCGGATCGCGCCAGAGACTGGAGAAGCGCTTTTCCAAGACGCAGAAGATCACCAGTTTCATCTTTGGTTTGTTCTGGCTAGCGGTGGTATTGGCCATGGTGGGCGTGGGACTAGGGCTCGGAATAACGCGAGAAAACCCGTCCTTTTGATAGAAACAATCGGACCATAACACGGAGTTCTTCCCGTCAACGGATTGTTTGAAGGGAGACTTCCAATTACTACACTGACTTTCACAATTACAGTGCAAATTCAGTCTGGAGCCAGTATACTACTTTTCACACTGGGGCCAATTACGGTGAGCCTTCAGTCTTAGGCCATTATACTGAAACTTTCACCTTGAGACATCCACTAGCCTGTATTGAGATTTCACTACAGACTGATGTACATTTTCAGGTGGCATTATCACTGACTGCTTTAACTGTGTGACTCTTTCACGTTGAGAACTCCGAGGAACTTTACAGAGCCCTTCACGTTGACTGCACTTCACTCTGAGACTCTTTCACTCTAGAGACTGCAATTGGGCTCATTCATGAACCATTAACCGTGAGAGCTCTTAGGCCTTACACTGAGAGGCATATACTGAGGCAACAACTTGAGACTGGTCAGTGTGAGGCTATCACTTGGGACTGGTCAGTGTGAGGCGGATTTGTAACTTCAGACATATATCCTGTGCACTTACCTTGTGCACTCACCTTGAGACTCTTTCACTCTCTCATGCATTTCCACATCTTGTGGAACTTATATATTGGGAATTGCCATGGACCCGGAGGTCCATGGCCGGCATGTACATTATTACAGACACTTCAATACTGTAGAATCAAATGAATCTTAGTAAGAATGTTGCAGAGATTCTTACTGTTGAAAGATACTGTAGACTTAAACAGAGAATCTACAGAGAATCTACAGACATCTATATAGAATTTGCAGAAATCTACAGAGAATCTACAAAGAACCTGTCTGCAGAATTGTGGAAAGAATCATTCAAATATTCTTTGCATTATTCCGAGCTTTCTTACATATGCAATTACCCCAACAATAGAAATAGATTTGGCTTGACCACCAGCAAAATTTATAACCACTTCCTTGGTGCTGTATATGTGAAATGAGCTAATGAACTTTAATAGATGATCAACAGAGAATACTAAGAATTTTATTGAGACTCAAAACCCATATACTTCAATACTCAACAATAGCACTACTGCACACTCTTTAACCCCAATACTGCAGCCCAAAACTGTCATTACTGAGAATGTTCTGAGACTCTTAACAAGAATATAACAAAGAATTATAGATAGAATATAACAAAGAATCATTGAGAGAATCATCCAGAGAATCATAGATAGAATCATTCAGAGAATCATAGATAGAATCATTCAGAGAATCATAGATAGAATCATTCAGAGAATCATAAATCTAATCATTCAGAGAATCATAAATCTAATCATTCAGAGAATCTGATGTAATTTTACTAATATTCTTTTTGTAGAATCTTACTGAGAATCTACTTATACTCACTGTAGAACCATTTTGAGAATGTTAGTGAGAATGATACTTTACTTCAATACTATGACTCTTACTTAGGATCGATGCCAAGATTCTTAATTGATAATACGGAGACTCTACTAAGATACACACACTCTTAATACTGAGACTCTACTAAGATACACTCTTAATACAGAGAACCTCCTAACAGACACTTCCAAAGCAACGCTCTACCTTCACTAATACCGGGTCGTGCGCGCACCAAAGTCCTGACCTCGCTTTTATGGGGCCAGTCAAGAAGCAACCGCTTTCCTCTACTTGCACCCTTCCTTCTGCCCCGCCAATATCACCTCCATATTGCGCCGCATCCCCCGTGTCCTCTCCATCCACGTGCCCTTTTGATCCGCCAAAAAAGCCCGGCAAAAACGCCCTAGAACTGCCTCTTCTAGGTGCCTTTCTCTTAGTCAAAAGCGCCCCAGCCGACCCCCTGGCTCCAGCTCCGTCGTTCTGGAAGCAATACCACCGGCTATCTGTTGAAATCAGCACCGCCAGCTGGAAAAGCGTCTTTTTTGCAGCTTTTCCGGGCCAAAAACACCCCTTTTCTGTTCCATCATCTACAGAGTACTCTCTCCTTACACCGGCATTTCCCCTAAGTCGCCACCATGGGTAACGTCCCGGCAAAAGAGGGCAGAGCCCGCTCGTACACCGCCAACCTGGCCAACTCGGAAATCTCGAGCTTCATCACCCGGACCTCGGGCTCCGGCCTCTCGTCCCGTCGCAATACGCTTTCCCACCCCACAAGCTTCGTGGAGTTCAAGAAGTCCCGCAAAAAGGAGGAAAAGGACCGCAGCCGCGAGAAGCACTACCTCGACTTGGTGGTGCGGTACGACGAGAACGTCGACGGCGGCTACTTGGCGCCTTTTGGCACGTACAAGTCCAACCTCGACTTCAACACCGACGTGGTCCGGCAGCTCATCATCAACCGGCAGCTTGCGCCGTTCTACACGCCGCTCCAGGACTTCGGCGACAACTGGACCGAAGAAGAGGTGTACATATTGGCGTCGCAGTTGACGTTGCATTCCATCGAAACCGCCTTCTCGGACGAGGACGAGGAGGACGATCTCGACAACCACAAGATCCACAAGTCCACCAACTTCTACAGAAGACAGGAACAGAAGCAGAAGTTGAAGGCGTTGATCCAGCGCGTCAAGGAGGTGCAGAAATTGGAGGAGAACCGCTACTTTGACGAGAAGTTGAAGGCCAAGACGCTCTCCGACGACCCTTCGGCCGCGGTGTCCTTGGACATTCCCAACAAGGCGTTGCTTCTCCGGCTCTACCGTGACGCCACCGAGTGCCCCATCTGCTTCCTCTACTACCCCAAGAACTTGAATGTGTCCAGATGCTGCTTGCAGCCCATTTGTACCGAGTGCTTTGTTCAGATCAAGAGATTGGATCCTCATCCCCCACACGACGACCCTTCCAACCAGCAAGGCTCCGAGGCATTGCCACATACATTGATTTCCGAGGCAGCCAGCTGTCCCTACTGTGCATTGCCCGATTTTGGCGTCACTTACGATGCCCCTCTCGACATCTGCACCGGTATTGACGGCCACGTCAAGGCGGGCCAGTATTCCAGCCCCATCAGCAGCATTCCGGAAGATGGAGAGGCGGTCATTTCGTCTTCTCCCGGGTCCAATGACGCCCCAGCTCCTTCCAACCAAGAAGTGCTTGTTCTGAAGAAACGGCCGTCCAAGTCGGCGAAAAGAAGAGCGTCGTTGGCGGCCGACGCTGCCGGTGTTATTTCCATCGACACCATCCGACCCGACTGGGAACAAAAGCTCATTTCGGCCCGAAACAAGTTGGCCAGAAGAGCAGCTACGGCCAGTGCCATCCACGCATCCAACTTGATTATCCAGAGCGACGAGCCGGAACCGGCGTCCCGGTCGGAAGGCAGAAGAAGAGCCACCACTACAGGGTCCAATGCTGTGCATTTGCACTCGGTCGAGGAGCGCATGATCGAAGAGGCCTTGCGGTTGTCGTTGTTGGACGAGGAGGAGAGACAGAGAAAGGTGGAGTTTGAAAAGCAAAAGAAGGAGCAGGAAGCACGAAGCTGAGGCCGCAAACATGGCTAGGCATGGCTGGGGGTCTATGTGGTTATTGTTGGTTGCATGAGCCGGCGGTGTGGTAACAATGCTGGTCGTGAGACAATAGTGAACAGACAATAGCACCACCTAGTGCACCTAGTGATTGTCCTTTGTAGGAGGGCCAGCCTTCGGGTACATCGGCGATAGCGATGCACTCGTGCTTTGCAGTCACGCTATACGAAGCTTTGCATCTTGGTTCCAGGTGCCTTGGGCCGTCTGCTTGGTCCAAGTGGACGACACCTGGAAAATGGTAAATGTCAGGAAAGAAATAGGATAATTATTTGAGACAATGTAGATCCCAGCCCTAACCAGATAGTGCTAAACCAGATGTAAACCAGATATAAACCAGATAGCACTAATCCAGATAGCCCTAACCAGATAGGATCAAATTGGGCTGACACACCAGCGTACAATAGCTGGCACAATAGGTGAAATAGTAGTGCGAGAAGCGGCCGTATTATAACGGCCGCAATCTGTGGGTGCATGTTGCGTCTATAGTTTCTGAAACTATCTCGTAGATCATGGAGAAACGAGATGCGAGACAAGAGCATTAACGAGAAATAGCATTCGCATTAATGGCATTGGCAAACCCCCAATGCATTGGGGGTTTGGCATTGATTCGGCGTCTCATGGTCTTCATGCGTTTCATCTGCCTATGGCCCCACCTTCTCCGGCGTCAAACCTTGTCTCAGATGTGAAATTATTTATTTGTGTCAAACAATGTCGGCTCAATTGTAATCAGAGTGCACTAACGGGGGCCGAGGAGCAGCCCCTACAGCAGCACCGCAGGAGCAGAAACGAAACGCAGAAACACAGACAGGCGTAAAGGCCAAACTGCAACTGAAATCGCAGTTGCAGGGACTAAACGTTGTCCACGACGTGGACGTGACGTGGCGTGCCGTTGGTCGCTTAACCGTTGGTGTGTGTCTATTGCTGCGGGTTTCTGTCTATTGCTGCCGCAACTGCGCACCTTTAGGGTTTAGGTTCAAGGGGCGCAATGCCATGCCATGCAACGCACACCAGGCGGAGGTCCCGGCGGGGACGACACCGGCACCTGTCATGGAAGACGACTCTAGATGAACAGTGACGTTAGGCAAGCTCCAGGACGCGTCACCGGCGCCTACAAACATACCCCAGCACCCTGCTGCCCCGTTTGCATCCCTCCGTGCACGTGAACGCCCGGCCAGGGGCTAGACCGCCCCAGGCAGGTGGTAGCGCGCTAGAATCAGGCACAATGGGCCGATGGCATCAACCATCGTTCCTAAGCTCCGATATGTCCCCCAGGCGCTGCCGGCAAAAGGAGCGACTCCTGGGGATATCGTCGATGGCCATGGCAGGGGGTGATGGCCAAGGGATCCACCTTTTTTGCGTAGCACAGGCCCACATTGTGTGGCCAGTGCAGGAGAGCCCCAATTGTCGTGAGCATGGGAATCTGCACGGGACATGATAATTACAGGGATTATTACCACTGCCCGATTGTCCGGACGATGATTGTTCTCTGGGAGGGAGCCCTCTGGAGCCAATTTATGACGGATTGGGACATATTGCACCGGTGCGTCCACGGTTGGAGCAGTTGACGGGCTATTCATGGACGCCGACGGCAAGGAGCCATTGTACCCTTGCAGTCACGGAGCCATGGCCGCCCATGGTGCAATATGCGATAATAACCGTTGGTTAGCGCGGTGTCATTGGGGAGTTTGTGTCGTTTGAGTCTGTGAAGGCGGATTTGCAAATGAGGCGAGAAAACACCGAAGATTCAGGGGTATGGGAGGCATTGGGCAGACAGCGTGGACAGTTTTATCTGTAGCAGTACAGATCGTACCGTGCTCGAGAGCTTGATCTAGTCTGGCTTTCTCTAGTGGTGGTTCATGATGGTCGGTGTTTGCAGATATTTTGTGGCCGTGGTTGCGCACATGCAGATATTTTTTAAGGAGCTGCTTCACGAAAGCTAATATTGTCCTGGCGGATGCCACTTACATAAGCCCACATGTAGAGAGGCAACTCTTATTGGTGGCTAGAGATCCCAGTTTAACATTTGAGGCGCAACTTCGGCGACCTATAACTCCCCTGACGCCCCCCACCTGGACCCCATCCCGTTTTTTTCCTCGTGCCTGTCTTTTGCTTCCGTTTTCCTGGCCCACGTCCTCCTCAATTCTGCAGCAGCCCCAGCTTTTATTTTAAAGCAGCCTCGTTTCCTACCTTGCATGACATCGGGAGACTCTCGCGTGCATATCTACTACACATCTTGAACATCTGGAACAGGTCCACCTTATTTAGAGCCATTCCACTGTCGTTACTTTTCCCTGTTCTTACTTTTCACTGTCCCACTTCCTGTCCTTTCCTCCTCAATCATCTGCATCCACTTTAGTGCTCCTGCTTCAATTGCGCAGACTCTTGGTGCCATATAATATCAATATCCGATAGCTCCCGCAATCTGCCTCACAACGATTTACGACCTCAGCATTGCAAGAACCGAGTCGAAGTGTGTTGAACGAGTGACGACAGCTCTGACATTAGTGACATTCTCTTGTCTCGTCTGACCTTATCCTTGTGACATTTTCTTGTCATTAGTCTGACCTTATCCTTGTGACTGTCCCCTGGTACTCTCATTCTTGTCTATTAGTCTGACCTTGTCTACTACTGCCACTTCCTTCTGGTGTTCATTTCCCATGCAATGCCAGCCCTCTCGCTAGCCAACCGTGTGGAGGAGACCGTGACCGGCCTCCCCACCAAACGTCTCTTCGACTTTTCCAGCCACAGACTCCGTGAGTCAACCAAGTTGGCCAAAGAGTACGAACTAGCAGAGCCTCCCAAGAACGAGCTCATTCTTCGGGTCAAATTGGTCGGCGTCAACTACCAGACAGATTTCCATACCTTCAAGCATCCCAGTTTGTACAACACCAACTTGTACCTGAGTGTGAAAAATTACCATGCTACACCGGTGAAAAATCATGCTCCATCTTCACACATAAATTCTACACTGTCCCAAGGCGCCGAGATCTGCACAGCCGTGGTTCCTGGCAACAAGATCATCGGTAAAATCCACCTGACTGCCGTCCACCCGGCAGTGTCGCCGTTTTCCGATCCCTCGGCCTCCAATGCCAAATACTTGGTCTTTCCTTACACCAACTGCATAAACCTCCAGCGTGCCCATCGCTGTGCCAATTGTGCCCAATTGGCCAGCACACCGTTGTCCTACAAGTCGTACGGCCTGCACTATGCGTTGGCATGTCTGGAAAATCTCATCTATGGAAGCACCATCGATGGAGGTCTTCAAGACTTGATGAAAATCCCCAGTCCCGACCAGACGTTGATCCGAATCCCCGACCACATCAGTCTCCACGACACCTGCTTCATCTTGGACGTCATGCTCCCGTTCTACTCGTTTGTCAAGGACAACTTGATGGACAATATTCTGGAAAAACCGTTTTCCAGCGACGACGTCGGCCTCGGAGGCTTTCTTATCATTCTCAACGACATCACCAAGGAAATCAACGACATCTTGATCGTGTTGCGGCACTTCCAGATCGACCAGAAAACCGTCAGTTTTCTTGACAAGAGAAAGATCGCCAAAATGACTCCACAAGACCGGACCCATTACCACAGCAAATTCAGCCAGATCTTCGTTTTCTGCGTTAACGACGACACCGTGGACTTTGCTCTTTCCAGCTGCAATTCGCCTGGACTCGAAGCTACCAGGTCCAGATACAACATTGTGCTCTTTGACCAGCACAATCCCAAGTCGTTAATCAAGAACAGGAACCTCAATAGAAATTACAACGACAAGACCTTCCACCAATTTAAGTTGAGCTACAAGGACCGCATCAATGCCGAGGAGTTGTTGAAGATCCTATCGATTCTTACTCGCAAGATGAGAAAAGCCGAGGCCAAAGAAGCAAAAGAAGCAAAAGAAGCAAAAGAAGCAAAAGAAGCAAAAGAAGCAAAAGAAGCAAAAGAAGCAAAAGAAGCAAAAGAAGCAAAAGAAGCAAAAGAAGCAAAAGAAGCAGAAGCAAAAGCAGCTTCAGAACTTGCTTCTCTGAGTGCCCTGGTGGACTCGGATCGCAAAATCGCATATTCAACCCGTCCTTCTATAGGATCCATTGACTCCAATGGGTCCACCTTTTCTGGTCAGACTTCGTTGCATTCAGATAGCACAGGTACAACCACTGTGTCGTCGAAAGCAGAAGAGAAACCCGCGAAAAACCTTCGTTTCCGGGACGAAGAGTCGATAATCGACAATACCTCGATATCCAAGAAACCTCAGACACCACGCCATTTATCCTGGCTTTGGTACGACAAAGATTACGATTTATGCAAGGAATATGAACAATCTGATGATGAGGGTGACTATGAAGATAGCACCCACAGGAAAAACCATAGTGTCAAACAGGTGAATCGGTTGATTCGGAATCCACGTCATTTGGCCCGGGTTTGTTATGCCAATAGATCGAAACTGGTCAAATTGAATGCCTTAATCTTCACCTAGATGCACAAGTGCAGTTTCAATTTCAATTTCAATTTCAATCTCCAGATCAACGGATATGACAATTTCAGTGGTCGTAATTGTGAAACTAACAATAAAAAAAACAAGAAATAACTACCGCATATTTTAATTACCTTTCCCAAACGAGTCAAGACAAAGATAAGATTATGACTATCTATCCACCATTAATTAATGTGGCTTTTATTTTTTTACTTTTTTTTTTGAAACAATTCATTTTCACAAGTTCAACTGCACAAGTTATTATCTTTCACCTACCAAGTACCCCACGCCCTCCTCCCCCTTTCATGCCATACTTAATGACCTCTATTTCATTATTGTCTTAATATTTATTTGCCTCGGCCAGGCTTGTATATACGTGTTAATATTATATGAATTTATATTTCAATACTGATCTAATGGTAAAGTGTGATTTCAAATACTTATCTAATGGTAAGATTTATGCTATTGGGTCCTAACGGTTCCCAATTCCCTTAAGGTGTCAGTCAAAATGCTTCTTAACTTATAAAGGTTGACCACTCTCAACTTTTCGTCGGTCAAATGGGCATTGTCTGAAGACTGACCACATGGAATCTGGGCTGCAGGGGCATTGAAACACTTTTCTAAGAATCTAATGGATGGAATCGATCCACCTTCTCTAATAAATATTGGCTCAATGCCCCAGTTAGACTTGGTTTTCTCGTAGAGAATTTTGTAAACAAGATTGCCAGGATCTCCAAGCCAAGGCTCTGCCTCGTGGAATATGGTAGTTGAAATGTGATTGCTTGACTTCAATTTTTTGAACTTAGCTTCAACGAAATCAACCAATGCTTGCTTTATCTTATTAATGTTTTGGTTTGGAACAATTCTGATGGAGATTGTAGCTTTAGCCACCTGGGGAATAACGGTATTGTTGTTTGGTCCTGAAACCTGGATTTTGTGTACAGTCAAAGATGGATTTCTCCATTTAGCCATTAACGACTTTAAGTTCAGATTCAGAATGTTTTTAACATTAGCCGCATTTTCGATCCTTTGATATAACGCCACCTCTGTATCTGTCAATGGGAGCACATCGTCATAAAAGTTTTCAAGTTGAATCTTTTCTGTTTCTGGGTCAATTAACTGGCCTAGAACTTGTATCAAATCCATGGTGGGCTCCTTCAGAACCCCACCATCGACTCCTGAATGACGATCGGGCTTATCTGATTTGATCGTTACAGATGCATTAATAACCCCTCTAAGGCCATAATTAAGACAAGGCGTATCGTTTCCTAACCAGTAAGAGTTAGAAAGCATCACCCAATCAATGTCACCTATAAGCTCTTTGTGCTCAGCAACCACATTCTGGAATCCTATGGATCCACATTCCTCTTCACCCTCAATGATAAATACAACATCACATGAAAGTTCTTGTTTGTGGTACAAATCTGCCACTGCATAAATTGCTGCTAAAGTGGGACCCTTGTTATCGGAAACACCACGGGCATATAAGTTACCATCCTTTGCAGTGAGAACAAAAGGGTCAGTGGACCAATCAGTGGCTTCATTATTGGTAGCATCAACCACGTCATAATGAGCATACCAAAGTACTCTGGTGTCTTTGGTTTCAGCAGTAGTATTTTTCTTAAACCATGAGTAGACAACAGGGTTTCCATTAGCCACAGGAAGAAGCTTGGTTTGAAATGCTCCAATATGTGCCAACACATTGGCAAGATATTGGGCACATTGGCGGGATTCCTCCAAATAAAGAGAAGGAAACTTGGAAATGGTCTTGAACGAAATGTACTTCTCTAGGGTGTCCAAAAGGCTCTCATTGGAAAGCGAAATTTTGCTCTCCTTTGCATTAATCGTATTAAGGAGAGCCTTTTCTTCAGGAAAGGTTCTTTTCCCTGAACCCAAACTAGAAATTTCCCACAAACATAATGCTTTGTGCCCTCCAGAAAGGAGGTAGGTGGAGCCCAGGTCATCTGAAAACATATGAACGGCCAAAACAGCACCCGTTTCATCTTCGTGATCAAAGCTGAAGGGGTTGTTGTGGTATGTTTCCTCCTGAGTGGAAATGATTACTTTGGAATTCGGTGTAGGATGGTCAGAATTGCCAATATCTTCGTCCAAAGCCCCACTTGGAGATTTATTTTTAAGGGTGAACTTCACAAGGCCCCCTAGGTTGGAGGCCTTGAAAATACAGTCTTGATAGATACCAAGACTCAAGACTTCGTCGTACTTGTTAGAATTGGGGTCCGAACTTCTAGTGAAATGGAAAGACCTGATCAACTGGAAAGTGGTTAAGTCCCATACATTAATACTGGAATCACTCAATCCCACGTACAAGTAGTCTTCGATTTTCATTGACAAAATGGATTCTCCATTATCCAAGGATTTAAATTTGGACAATTTGATCTTTTTAGTTACAGGATCAACCTTAATCAACCAGATGTTGATCACTCCATCGCCTCCACAGGAAACTAGGTAGGGTTCTCTTGGATCCTCAGTTAATGACTTTAAAACTGGGTAATAAATGCACATGCAGTAAACATACCCGTTGTGGGCAAATCTAACGAGATCCTCATTGTTCACTTCGACTATTCTGGAGCTCAAATGGCCCTCTGGAGTGCTGCTGGAATTCTTTCTGTACAATTGGTGCTTGGTTTGGAGGGTGTTGATAGAGCCACCTGGACCCTTCGAATCAAAGAACTTGTTGTATCTGAAATGAGGAAGCTTTTCGATGGAGGAAAGTGTGGCACCTGCACCGGAGTGCTTGAAACACAACCGGCACCATAAGATGAAGGTATTCTGGGCTCCGATGAATAATGTGGAGGCCGATTCACACCAGGCAATGGAGAAAATGTCTCCAATGTCGACCAGCGAGTAAATGACATGGGTGCAATGCATGCGTTGGGCCTCAGCATCGTCGTCCGGCGAGAAAGCATCGAGATTGGTCAAGTCCCACACCTTGACCAAGGAGTCGGACCCGGCACTGAAGAGAAAGTTCTCGTCCTCGGTGATGTTCAAGCACAAAACCGACGAGGGGTGGTCGTGGGGCGACGTGGAGGCCTCGTACTTCAAGGAGAAGCTGACCATGTCGTAGACCAAGATCTTGGAGTCCTGGGTTCCGCAGAAGAGGAGCTTCTTTTTGGGGGCGGCGATCACACAGAGGATGGATTTGCAGTGGGACCATTTGTGGATGAGTTTGGGCGACGACGGAGTCGACGGAGTCGATGGTTTGACGCTGGACATGGTGGTGTGGGTGGAATCGGACGAGATCGACACTGGACTGCTGGAGAGAACATGGGGACTGGGGGCCTTCTGCTCGTCTAGCGAGAGGTCTGCGCTGGTCAAATTGGGGGCATTGAGTCTGACAGGCGTGCTTGACGATGTCCGGGACACGATGGGATCGAGACTGGACGTGTAGTTGATGGGAAGAGACCGTGACGGCTTCAGCACATACTCGCCTTCGTGGATGATTCCGCCACTGTACCTTTCGGGAGTGGGTGGATTGTGGCTCATTAAGGGCTACTGGGAACTGGGGAAGTCAAAGGGGGTCGAGGTTGTTGATATAGCGGATGTTGTGGATGTGGAATCTGACAGGTGCTGGAAGAAGGCTTGGTCAAAACGGGGAAAAACAGTTGGCAGAAACGGGTTTTTGTTGCGGATTTGGACCCGAAGATGTGGACGTGTGGGCCTGTGACGAAAACGGAGTCAGAAGAACTAGAACGAAGTGTGTTTTGCAACAAGCGATGGAAAGGTGAGGCTTGGAGCCACAGCGAATGAGTCTTATCCTGAGGTCACGTGATATAGACACGTGACATTAGATCACGTGCTTCGGATCACGTTACTAGCCAGGCAGCCGCCTGCCTGTGCCAGTTTCGGGGCAGGCTCCAGTGGTTCGAGTCCAAGAATACGACCGTCGCCTCGCCCAGACAGTGCTTTCGAGCTTTTTCAGCCTGGATTTAGGCGTTGTCTGATTTTTGGGGTGTCGGGTGCATAACAGTATTATTTTCAAAACCAGACAACGCCCAAGGTCAAGGCTAAAACTCCGCATGCAAAGAGATCATTGTAACGCGTGTCTTTGTGACGGCAGGCATCTGTGGGTGCAGACAATAGGGCCGTTCATGTAGTTATGTTCCTGTCAAGATATGACAGTTGATGAGAATTGACACATGTGCGAAAGCAAACGAGAAATACGTGAAGACACAGGAAAGACGTGCAGGTTCTTCGGCAAGTTCCGGGACAGTGCTGGCCCTCCTCGGTGGATCTTGTTATGAAATCCAAGTGCCGTCAGTCCCTGAAATCTATCTTGGCCAAACAATCGGGTCACGTGCCAGGCAACTTGGCACATACGAAAGTAGCTACAAAACACGGCACTGTTGTGGTGATGCCATCGGATTCCGGCCACCGGGCGCCTCAATTGCCCTCGGTAAGACTGTCGTAGTCATTGTCAGGATTCGGACTTACAATGAAAAGCCTCTGGAAACATCAGGGTGGTGCCTCTATTTCCAGGCTCTGCCCCACGTGAGCCCGTGTTTGGGTTTCCTGGTATTCCCCATTGGCCCATACATGACACATGCCTGGTCCCAAGGGTTCAACCAAGATAAACCATCTCGATCCAGGACCCCTAGTGGTGACAGGGTTGGAGTTGTCTTGTCTTCACAAGCACTGGAATGCGTGGCATTTGGGTGCGAAAACGCCAAATTATGCACGGCCTCTAGAGACCCCAGGTGGCCCCTGTAGCAGGTACTCAGTCAAATCTGGTGCAACAGTCCCATAGAAGGACAATCCCCCTTGGGAGAAAGCAAAATTGAGGAATTTTGGCGACCTACGCCAAATTTCGATTCAAAGCCTCTTCGCAACCAATGCTGCATCAAGTTTGAAGAAAACGAGGTCGAGGCAGATCGTACGGCAGTGGATGGTGGGGAAAACGATGGCAGTAGACGAGTTGCTTTTAATAGAACAGTCCGACACGGTCCGTCCCGAAAACATCAGACAAGACACCTCAAATCGACCTGTCTCCGACCTTTCTGGAAAGTCGCCCTGAAAATTCATCTATCGAGGTGCAGACGTGCGTCTGCAACCAACGGCATCTTCAATGTTGAAACCTTCGTCTGCTCAGATTTCTGGGCCTGGGATTCCGGGGCACCCAACCATATTCCACCGAGTTGGGAGTGGGTGCAGTTTTCCTGGTCCATTTTAGTTCGATGGTGCCATAAGCCGCACTGGCACATATCAACAGAAACTGAGTAGAGAAGGTCGCTGTTTCACACTGTGGCCGTCCTCCCATGGATTGAAACATACGGGCGACGATGATACACGACAACGTGCGTAAGGCGGATTCTGGGGGTATTCTTGCTTGTGGAAATCATAAAGATTTGCGGCAAAATCGTAGGCTGCGTAAAAGGTGGTGAGGCTCACTTGAAACCTAACAAGAAGACCTGGTCATATATAATTAAAGGATCCCACGGTGTTCGGGGTTCATTGGCCATGCTTCTTCATTACCCACGTACAATGAACATTTCAATATTGACTTGCCTCATGATGATGGCGGTGTTTGTTAATGCACATAAACTCGATTACGGGCTCTACAACGGCAACCAGCCCGATATCTTCCGGGGAGTACTACACAAGCAAGACTCTAACTACCCCAAATATGGCCCCAACTTGTACACCTTCTACGCCTGCACATTTCAGATGCTGAAATTGGCCACCTTCTGCGCTGAACCGGGATTCGACTGTTATTGTCACAGCCCTGCGGCCTTAGCTACGCTTTCGGGATGTATTCATTTCCACGACAGAAACACCACGTCCTTGATGGATTATTTAATCAACCGCTGTTCCGAAAAGACACACACCATCATCACCCAGTACGACTTTGATCTCGGATACTGGAACTACACCATGTACGGCAAAAACGTTACCCAAGTCAAGAATTACAATGCGTCCCAGATCATTGACTACCCAGTCCGCCTCGATGAGGCCGAAATGATGCTTTGCTACAGGTCCTATCTGCAGCTCTTAGGAGGCAACGACGCATGCATGTACTACGGAGCAGGTCTCCTTGGATACTGGGGTTTGGTGATGCTTTTAGCAGCTATTTCCAACTGGGCCATATATCTTTTCCCAGGCTTGGTGATGAGATGCAATGGTCCCCTTTCCAACACCTGGAGAATATGGGTGACGCTTCCAGCAACAGGAAGCAGAAGCAAGACCAACCACAAGAGCATCCTCAAGGTTTTCCACATCTTGGTGCCCTCGAGGCTCGAAACGCTCGTTTTGGTGGGATTTATTGGCCTTCTTATCTTCAGTTGTGCCAATGGAATCCACTCCATCAAGGACGATCCCGTCCTTGGAGCCAGACATTTGGCCATCTTGAGATACGTTGCAGGCAGAGCCGGCAAGTTCGCTACCTTCTTAATACCCTTGGTGATTTTGTTTGGAGGTAGAAACAATTTTCTCCAGTGGATTACCAGATGGAATTTCGCAACCTTTATGACATACCACAGATGGATCGGAAGAATCACCTTTATCTTGATCTTAATCCATGCCGTCTGCGTAAGTGTCACCTTTGGTGCCAACTTCACCAGTGACATGGCCGAAAAGTACCTCATATGGGGAACTGTGGCCACAGCTGCCAGCATGATCATGGTGATCCAAGGCATGCTCTATTTGAGAAGAAGATGGTACGAGTTGTTCTTGATGGTTCACATCATCATGGCAGTGTTTCTTGTGGCTGGTTCATGGGTGCATGTTGCCAAGTTGGGATATGTTGGTTTCTACTATGCTGCTACAATCGTATGGAGCGTTGATAGACTCATCAGATTAGTCCGTCTCACATTCTTTGGATTCCCTATGGCCAAGGTTATCTTGATGGCCGATGAAACTCTCAGAGTAGAGATTCCCAAGCCTGAACACTGGGACGCCACCACTGGAGGCCACGCCTTCATCCATTTCCTCCGTCCTACTTGCTTCTGGCAATCGCATCCTTTCACCTTTGCCCAAGACTCCATCAGAGGAGACACCATTGTGGTCTACTGCAAGGTCAAGGGAGGGGTCACCCACAGCTTGTACCGCTACTTGTCTAGTCATGAGAACAAATGTACTGAGATTAGAGTGGCAGTTGAGGGTCCTTATGGCCAACCCAGTCCTGCTGAAAAATACGATTCAGCCAGTTTTATTGGAGGAGGAAATGGAATCCCCGGCATGTATGCCGAGGCAATGCACTTGGCCAGGACGAACCCCAAACAGATCTTGAAGTTGTACTGGATAATCCGGGACTACAGGTCTGTCTTGTGGTTTTACGAGGAATTGATGTCCTTGAAGTACACTTCGGTCCAAACTACGGTTTTTGTCACCAAACCCACCAACAACGGATTGGAGGAATTCTATCTTCGTTATCCCAACAGAAACTCCTACCAGGATCACGATCATAGCGATCTCGAAAAAAGCATCTACAGCCTTAAACTGTACGAGTTCGAAAAGGAAACGGATGGAATATTTTTCGACCAAACCAAGAAGAAGAATATTCTTGCCACCATCAAGAAGGAACTAAGGCATGTCCACTTCGTGGAAGGAAGACCTTCCATAGAGGAATTGGTCCAAAGGGATAGCCAGGAGGCCAATGGACCTAGTGCATTTGTGGCCTGTGGTCACCCAGCCATGGTAGACGACTTACGAAAATCCGTGCTCCAATCTTTGGATCACAACAAGTATAGGATCGACTTCTATGAGCATCTTCAAGTGTGGGCTTGAAAGATTACCTTGTAAGGTAATAGAAAACCACTTTTCACCACTAGTTAATGAGAAATCTACCAATAATAGCATCATGAATACAAACGACTGTCACGATATTTTGTAGACCAGGATTGACCAGATTTACCAAAAGGATATACGTGATTTCCCGGAAAGAAGGTATTATTTGCGACTGTAACAATAGTACTTTTCAATCGCCTGTGCACATCACAAGACCACGCCATTGCAGATCCGAACACTACTGGGTGAAGCGTTTCAAATCACTAGATAGTGTGGATATCCGCACATGACAACTAATATTGGAAACTATAGAAGTGCTGATTTTTATTTTGAAAGAGGAAAATAGAGAGATGTAATTATTTCAGAGTGTGGTAGGTATCGACGTATGGATTATTATCTAGATAGAGTTCATTTGGTTATCAGTATATTTTAATTTTGGAAGTAAGAAATATAGAGAGATGGATCTAATGCAAATTCCAGAATTCCAGCCGTTCCAGCCGTTCCAGCCGTTCCAGACTGTAAGAACAGCTTTCACATGGGCTCCTTTCGTGACAGTTTCCAAAATCTAGATTGTAATGAGCAATTCACAGTTGCACGTCAGGGCCACCTCCTGAAGTCAAAGCGCAACTAGAACAGTGGACTAAAACTGTGAAACTTCCTTGTTGTAGATAGCAATTCAGGGACGGAATGAAGGGGTGTTACAAGATTAAATAGCCAGATCTAGCCAAGCCTCTACCGCTAGTACTACTACTACCCCAGGCGCATCGAAGAAAGAATTATGTACGGCTTCTCAAATGTAGAATTCCAGCACTTGGATTGGCTGGAGGAGGCTTTTTATCTGGAACACTTTCTGCTACAAAGTGATGATTCTTTGGGACAAGAGGTGTCCGAATTCGAATAAGGAAGCTGGTGCTTTATTAGGGTATGACTCTTCCTCGAAAACTTTCCCTTCTGTTTGACTCTTCCTGTAAACTGGCCCTTTTATTTCGTGGACCCCTGTTTCCATTAATTTTTTCCTGTTTCAGCCCCCGAATGTGGTCTGGTGTGGATGTATTTTCCAGGGTCAAGCTCATTTCACAAGAAGACACTGATACCAATAGTCTATTGCTTCTACTATTATTCTACTATTACTTCTACTATTATTCTCTTTTCATGCTGCCTCATTTGCGAGAACTCCATTTGTCGTCTGTCTCAAAGTAGTGGCACATTCCTGTCCATTTGCACCTGTCAACGGCCATCTCCGGCGTTGCAATTCCCATTTAACATTAAAGGCTAAATATCGTGTGTGAGGTGCGAGGTGTTCCCACATTATCATATTCAAGAAATCACATATCAAGCAGATATCCACAAAATCAAGAATTTTGCGTCTACAGACACCATCACAAGTATCAGGTGGTGGAAAGGCCGTATCCGAGTATTGGTCATTTGAGCAAAGAATTGAGGTCTTCGTGAATATTGATCAATAATGCAAAGAATAAAGGTCATAATAAAAGAATATGACCATAATGCATATAACAAATACCAGGCACCTCACAAGTATTAGGACTTCATCACGAAAGTAAAGTACTTCCACGACCAAAATGTCTAGATTGCAAGTATTAGGACTACATCACAAAAGTAAAGTACGTCCACGAGTAAAATGCCCAAATTACTAGTATGACTATTCCTAAAGTATTAGGATATCGCAGTACCACTTCAACAAGTGTCAGCAACATACCACAAAGACTCATAAGGATAGTAAGGTACTTCCACAATTTTTAGCACCATACCACAAAAGTGCCACTATTAGGACCATAAACTATAGAACCACACACTATAGGACCACACACTATTACACAAACTATTAGGACCATATCAAAGATAAGATACTATCACAGTATTAGGTCCATGTTAGTATTGGTTACAAAGTATTAGCAAATCACAAAGTAATATGGTCATAATTGAAAGAACCAAATCACTAAGTAAAAGGCTCATTACTGTTAGGACCATATTACAAGTAGAGGTATCATAAAAAGGTCTAATAAAAGTGCTTGTCCATCTTGAATTATCATATTACAAGTAGAGGCAAGTCATATCACAAAAAGGTCTAATAAAAGTGTTTGTCCATCTAGAATTATCGTATCACAAAGTCAACCTCATCTGCAATCAATATAAGGCAATTTCCCACTATTAAATTCCCCACATACACAAACACACGCTATTGTTGAACATGGAGACCACAGACGTGATTGTGCAAGCAGCTGCACCCCATGATAAGAAAGAATAGCAGAAGAACTAGAGAAGAACTAAGAGAAGAACTGCAAGAAAGCGGAATATATTTAAGGTACAAGTTGTTCCTACACTGCCTCCTTCTAGTCTCTGTATAGCCTCTTAAGAGCCTCTTTAGAGCCTCTTTCTAGTATAGTATTTTCCGATCGCCTCTTACACGCATTCTTGATCTACTTTCGGACATACTTGGCATTAGGCCCAGAGGAATCTCCCGCCTTCTTTGTAAGTGCAGGTTGCGCTGGCTGCAGGACACCGCAGCACAAGGTTGCAGCGCATTGCAGCACGGAGGCGCTGCAGAGGAAGTTGCAGTGGCGGGCATTTCCGGGCCTGGAAGTCACAGTTCCACCAGCTCCAGAACCACGACAACTGCGTCCTTTTGGGCAAAGCCCAACCTGCCCCATGCATGCGCCGGTGCAGTCCCAGAAGAGCACGTCGTCGAAAACAGCGCCAGAATCGGGCTTCCGCAAACTGCGCCGGCAACTGGTGCGTCGGTCACGTGACCACATCGCCAGCACACCCCCCACGTGGGGCCAATTTCGCCCCAAAAGCAATTTTCCGCATATAGAGCCAAGCATCACACGAGCTCTTCCCTTCCTAGGACATCACACCAGAGTATTCCTTTTTCTACTTAATCTCACACGAGTGCTTTCCTTTCTCATCAGTTTGGGTCACACGAGTCTTAGCTCTTCTTGGAAGTGTGTCATCTGTCAAGCGCAAGTGTCAAGTGTCAAGTGTCAAGTGTCAAGTGTCAAGTGTCAACGGCTGCAACAACAAACAGAGAGGTTGATAATTGAGTAACGGTTCACTTTCATCTTTGCATCATCTACTTCCATACTAATAGTGGCGGTTTCATCACTTGGTTCTGAAAAAACAGCCCCACACAGCCCCACCAGTACCCAGCCATCAAGCTACCAACTCCATCTAGCTCTAGCTCTAGTTTCATCTAGCTCATAGCTCCATCTCCATCTAGCTCTAGCTCTAGTTTCATCTAGCTCATAGCTCCATCTCCATCTAGCTCTAGCTCTAGTTTCATCTAGCTCATAGCTCCATCTCCATCTAGCTCAATAGTTCTGGTTTTCATCTACTTCCATTCCATCTACCACCCATAGGATGAAGTTCTCGCATTCGCTCAAGTTCAACGCCGTCCCCGAATGGCAGGACAACTACGTCAACTACACCGGCCTCAAAAAGCACATCTACAAGCTCCAGCAGGACCAATTGGCGGTGCCTGTGGCCAACGACGGCTCCTATGACGTCAACACCGTCAACCCCACCACGGTCTCGCAGTTGGTGGACCAGTACAAGTTCAACAAGAAGCGCAATGCCCGTGTTCGTGCTGCTGCTGACCAAGAGGCTGCCGTTGAAGGGCCCAGCAAGCTCAAGAACTTGGTATTGAGAAAGTTCAAGAAAGGCGACAAGGCCAGTCCAGAAGACGTGGTTGAGGTGACTGACGACGCCAGTTCCACGCCAACGCCGTTGGAAAAGCAGAGCTCCATCGAAATGCAGACCTTGGACGTGGAGAACTCGACTGTGGTGTCGTTTTCCAACGACAAGGACTCGGATGACGAGGAGCTGATCTCCAAGTACGCCAACCCCGAGTCGGACGAGTTTGACCCGCTTAAGACCTTCACCAAGAAGCTCTTGGCCGAGGTGCTGAAAGTCACCGACTTCTACAACTCCAAGGAAAAGGAGCTTCTTGCCGAATACGACAACCTCTTGAAGGACTTGGCCTCCCACAAGGTCCATGTGGACGAGGTGTTCCGCTTCACCGAGGCCTACACCCACGAGAACCCCGACGTGGTGGCCCATGACGACCATCACCAGTACAACGTGCGTTCTACTCTTTCCAGAACCACCACCAATGCCTCGGTTTTCGACACCATCAACCACGCCGACCAGGACTTGGAAAAACAAGCGGTCAAAGCTGCAGATGACGACGATGAAGATGACGACGATGACGACGACGACGACGGCCATTCGCATACCACGGCCCTTCTCGACCACTCGGACTTCAACGTCAAGCTGCAAGTGAAAATCACGCTCAAGAGAAAGTCCGGTGCCCTTTTCATTGCCCTTTCTGAGCTCAAGTCGTTCATTGAGTTGAACAGAGTCGGTTTCACCAAGATCTGTAAGAAATTCGACAAGACATGCAATTATTCCATCAAGTCCGATTTCATCAACTACTACCTTCCCAGCCACTCCAGAGTCTTTTCTCCCGAGACCTCCGGCCACTTGGACCACTGTCTTGATGAGCTTGTCAAGATCTATGCCTTTTTGTCTGGAAAATTGAGCTCTAAGACCACTGCTGCTGATTTGGAGTATATTCGTGCCGACCTCAAGTCCCGTCTTAGAGACCACATTGTGTGGGAAAGAAACACCGTGTGGAAGGACCTCTTGTCATTGGAAAAGCGGTCGTACAACCTCAATGTGGACGGAATCCAGACCACTAAGATTGGAGACGAATCTTCGGAAGAGTCCATCATGTACGTCCGTATGAGAACTCTCCAGATTGGCAAGTACTCCGTCAAGGTGCCTGTGACTCTTATCAGCTGGCAAATTGTCAAGTTGCTTGTCATTATCGTCGTTTTCATGATTTTACTTATTGTGAAAACTTTCCACGACAAGCAGCAGGCCAGATGTTTGGCCGTGTTGGTGGCCTCGGCCATGTTATGGGCATCCGAGGCGTTGCCCTTGTACGTGACTGCCATGCTTGTTCCTCTTTTGGTTGTTACGTGTGGTGTGCTTAAAAATACCAACGGTACTGCCATGGACGGTCCAGATGCTGGAAAATACATTCTTTCCACCATGTGGTCTTCTGTCATCATGGTGTTGATTGGTGGCTTCACCTTGGCTGCTGCCTTGTCCAAGTACAACGTGGCCAAGGTGTTGTCCTCTTATATTCTTGCATTTGCTGGAACCAAGCCACGGAACGTGCTTCTTTCCATCATGGGTGTTTCGCTCTTCTTGGCCATGTGGATCTCCAACGTGGCTTCGCCTGTTCTTTGTTACTCCTTGATCCAGCCTGTGTTGAGAACCCTTCCTACCGATTCTCCTTTGGCCCAAGCCTTGGTTCTTGGTATTGCCTTGGCTTCCAATGTTGCCGGTATGACCTCGCCAATCTCCTCGCCTCAAAACGTCATTGCCCTTGGAGCCATGAACCCCAACCCAGGATGGGGTAAGTGGTTTGCCGTGGCCTTGCCTGTTTCTATCCTTGCTTTGCTTGGTATCTGGTTGGAATTAATTTTCACCTTC
Source organism: Suhomyces bokatorum (assembly GCA_030568615.1). Lineage (NCBI taxonomy): Eukaryota > Fungi > Ascomycota > Pichiomycetes > Serinales > Debaryomycetaceae > Suhomyces > Suhomyces bokatorum. Next base: position 99,468 of record JAJMGI010000039.1, on the reverse strand, counting down.
AAAATTAACAGCATCAAGGTCAAGGCGTTCAAGCCCATCAAGGACAGATTCACCGTCAAGCAGATCTATGTGTCGATGGTCACCATCGTCACCATTGTGTTGTGGTGTGTCATGACCCAGATCGAAGGCACCTTCGGACAAGCCGGAATTATTTCCATCATTCCTATTGTCTTGTTCTTTGGAACCGGTCTCTTGAAGACCGATGACTTGAACAACTTCCCATGGAACATTGTGTGGCTTGCCATGGGTGGTCTTGCCCTTGGAAGTGGCGTCACCTCGTCCGGCTTGCTCAACACCATTGCTTCTGCCTTGCAGAAGAAGATTATGCATTTCGACATTTTTGTCATTGTCATCATTTTCGGTGCCCTTATCCTTGTGGTTGCCACCTTTGTCAGTCACACTGTGGCCGCCTTGATCATCATTCCTTTGGTCAAGGAGGTCGGAGAAACCTTGCCAGACCCACACCCTTTGCTTTTGGTCATGAGTACCGCTTTAATTGCATCTGCAGCCATGGGATTGCCAACGTCTGGTTTCCCCAATGTCACTGCCATTAGTATGACAGACGAGGTCGGAAAGCCGTACTTGACTGTCAATACTTTCATCACCCGTGGTGTTCCAGCCTCCATCATTGCATACTTGTGTGTTGTGACGTTAGGATACGGTATTATGCATTCTTTGAGCTTTTAACCGGACCAGGGTGAGGAAGAAAATGACGAAGCACATGATTTCAAAATGTATAATAGATTAAGTATTGATAATTGATAGCTCGATTGAATACTGTAGAAATAATTGATAGCTCGATTGACTGTAGAAAGAGTAGGACCATAATTTGATTAAATGGAGGGTCCATTGATTTAATCAGAGGTATACTTACTAACGGACTTCTTTTCGTCATTTTAAATATTAATAGAAAATTGACGATAAGAATAAAACTAGTAGCATTTTATTACTGTTGCGAAGTCAAACTCCTTACTCTTAGATAAGACTGTGGCAATAGATAAGCCTTGTGGAACTTAATTACAAGAGAAGAGAAAAGACATTGCTTATTGCTTAGATTTGATAAGTCTTGGTGAAACTACAGAGACACACCAGAACTGACGAGATGGAACAGTTCCTATGCTGAAATGATGCCTAATCTGGAATTTCGGCCTTTCTGCCCAGTCCATTTGACACTAAGCCCTGGAAGTCAGGTTGCGGTGTCAAGATGACAACGGTTATCAAAGTGATAGCATGTGAAGTAATAAAAGGCAATGAACTGATTATTCCAAGCAGATTCCTGGTCTATTCTACATCCAATGTATAACCTGTAACCTTTTTCTCAATTCCATTGCCTTCCTCTTCCTTTCATTCAATTATTCTTGTTTTTTTTTCACATTTTATCGAAATTCTAGAATTATAGATATCACCTCAATTACACATTCGGGTTTACTATCCAATCACACCTTCAAATAGACACTTTAGGCACACCGGCTCAACTGAGCCGACATGTTTACTAGTTAGGATTCCTATTCAAGCATGCACATGCCAGATGGAATCTTCACCGCTTGGCCCTTGCAGAGCATCATTGCTCGATTGGGTAATAACCCGATAGCACATGTGACTGGAACCATTGGTTATGAACAGGGATTGGTACGCCTAACTAGGCAACCAATCTCATCTACATCTCGAGCCCTAGACCAAATGGACCAGTAATTTGCAGTAATAGAGTTGTGAAGTAAAATCGTGGATCTAATGAATGATAGAAAGAGCCGAGGATTGAGAGCTAGAGCACATGTAAACCCCTCAAATTATAATTAAGGACTAACTTGATACGGGACTATTTCCGGATTATAGCAGAGATATTCTTGGAAAAGTGGGACACTATCAGGATAATATTCTTGGATTCATAAAATTCTTGAATTCATAGTGAATATTCTTGGATTCATAGTGAATATTCTTGAATTCATAGTGAATATTCTTGGAATACACTTGATTGACATTAACTTTCGATGACTTAGATATTCTTGGAACACACTTGAATGACATTAATAGTCTTGGATTCATAGTGAATATGCTTGGATTCACAGTGAATGACATTAATAGTCTTACGACTTGGATATTCTTGGAATACACTTGAATGACATTATTAGTCTTGGACAATAACATAGTTATTCTTGGATGATGGCATTAATATTATGAATAGTGTCTCCATTCATTATATTCACTTCCTTCAATCTCTACACTTGCTCTAAAGTCGTAACATTCTAGTATACATCAGGAATTAAAAACCGCTAGGATATCGGCATGCCAGCCCGCAGAGTCGAGTCTTTTGGGTATTTTACTTCTGCTTTGGCGGCCCAAAGAGGTTGGCCTGCACTTGCTTGTAGACACCCGAATCCTCCATCTGCTTGAAGAACAAGGCCAAGCCAGGCGAGTAGACGGGGTGGGTCAACGCAGTCTCCACGGAGTCTGCAAGGAGCTTCTTCTTCTTGACCAAAGTGAAGTAGTAGTTCAAGTCGATATTGTTCAAGGCGCCGCTGTTGAACACCGACTTGGTGATGGTGGTGACGATCTTGGCGGTGTTGTCGTTTTTGAGCGAGTCGGTGAGAATGGGCACCAACACTCCACTGCGGTTGAGTGCCGTAAACACATCGTTAAGCGAGGTGGAGAACAACTGGGACTGCACCACAGTGCCAATGAGGTTGTTGAGGAACGAGGCGGCCGAGCCCTGGTACTGGCCAGAGCCGTCACGACGGGCGATAAGCGGCTCAAACACCGCCTGGTAGTGGAGGTTCTGGGATGTGGTGTCCGGGGCCTTGGCGGTGGTGGTGGTAAAAGTGTGGTTAAGATACTCCCACGTCAAGGCCTGGCCGTTGCCGAGGTCGACCAAGATCTGGGGGATGGCGGGGTTGTTGACAAGGCCACGGCCACTGAACACCGCCAAGACATTGCGGTTGGTCTCGTTGAGGAGGAGCTGGGTGAGCGTGGAGTTGATCAAGCCCAGGCCCTCCAACTGGCCCAAGACCTGGGTCACGTTGACGGGAAGACTGACGTTGCCCGCCTGGATGGCCTTGAAGTCGATGCTGTTGATCACGGAGACGATAGTCTTGGAGATGGTGTCCAACAAATCGGGCAGGTTGGCCACGGAGTTGATGGTGTCGTTGATGAGGCCGGAGGCGTAGACCTTCTGGATGACGGCACCAATGGTGTCTGCGTTGTCTCTTTTGGCGAACGAGTCCACCATGTCCTTCAACTCGGCGTATTCTCGAGGAATGACCTCGAACTGTTCCGACACTGGCACCAAGGCCCTGGCCACAGGGGCCAACACGGCCATGGAGGCGGCAAAGAGGGACCGAAACTTCATGATGACAAATCTCAGGGTATCTAGGAGAGAGGGAGGAAGAGGGTAGCAGATGTGAAGAGCGGATAGGAAACAGAGAAGAAACCGTGGGGTGTAGACGTAGATATAGACATAAGCAAGGCAGAGGGCAGATGGACCCTATTGCCTGATCGGGAAGCAGAGTGGATTGCCGCATTAGGCAGGGCGAGGCCGCATGTTGGGAGACCGAATGGGACGAGTTCTGGGGCAATTGGGCCACGGCTGTTGGGTCTGCGTCAGCACAACAACAACAGCAACAAGACGAGGGTGAGTAGACACAGTGGAAGATGGATACAGCACTTTGTCCAAAACGCCAGGCTCTGTAGACCAGTAGTTGTCCACCTGTGTCTGTTCCAGGTCCTATCACCTCTGTCACGTGCCCCCATTACACTGCCGCATGCGGAAGTCTCCACTATTTCCCAACACGGAAGCGAAGGCTGCAAAACTTTCTCTCCTTCCTATTCAGAACAGCCCACTACACCAACACGCAACGGGGTCTCCAAGCCTTGCCTCTATAAATCCTTTGCCCCTCCCTTGTGTCCCTTTCTGTTCCTTTTCTGTCACAACTTCCACCACTTCTTTTCCTAAACGACCACTTGGAATCGACCAGTTTCTTTGAATTCATCGGAATCTATTGACATTAGAATCTATTGACAACATTGGACCTACCTTATTGGAATCTATTGATTAGAATCTATTGACAACATTGGACCTACCTTATTGGAATCTATTGACATTGGAATCTATTGACATTGGAATCTATTGAACCTACTACATTGGATCTGCCACTTCCTTTAGAAACCAGTTCTTCCTTCCTCCTCCACTCTTCACCTCCACTTCTCCTTCAATGAGGATAGCAAAGTTCTTTTCCACCGCCGTGTTTGCCGCCTCCGTGGCTGTGGCCATTCCCACCTACGGCGCCCCTGTTCCTGTTGCCGGCTCCCAGTTCGAGCTCGCCTCCACCAACGTCAACGACTACTTCCTGTCCAAGCTAACCGCCGTCGAGCTCCAGCAACTCTCCGACTTGCTGAAGCGTGCCGGCAACACCTCGGCGCCCGGCCTCGAGGGCACCATTGAGACCGTCCTCCGCTTGGTCAACAACTCGGGCATCATCTTCAAGGTGCTCGACGAGTTTGCCGGCCACGACGACCGCATCGCCAAGCTCGCCAACATCACCGCCGGCTTGATCCTGCTGTCGGGCTCGTTGCCCGCCAACTTGACGCTGGGCTTCTCGCTCGCCAAGCTCCTTGCCGCCGTCAACGTGACCGAGATCATCGACATCGTGCAGAACTCCGGCCTCCTCACCTCCACCCTCGACGGCATCCTCTTGGACGACTCGTTCCGCCCCGTGTTGGTCAACATCTCCTACTCGTTGTTGAACTCCACCAAGCCCGAACTCAAGTTCATCATCGACACGTTGTTCGAGAAGCCCTCCGACAACCAGAAGCGTGCCACTGAGCCCACCAGCGGCAGCTTGAGCTCCTTCGCCTCCAACTTGGTCTACGGCTTCTTGGGCTCCGGCCTCTTCACCAACGGCCTCGAGGCCACCGTCAACGCCTTGAACGACACCGGCATCGCCGTCTACACCATCAAGCGCTTCCTTTCCACCCCCGCGTACCTCGACATGACCTCGCAGCTCGCCCTGGACTTGCTCTCCTCCGGCGCCCTCAACTTCGACCTTTCCTCCTTCAACATCAGCGGCTTGGTCGACACCTTCCTCGGTGACCCCACCCTCATCACCAGCTTGGTGTCCACCTTCCTCTCGGGCAACTCCAGTCTCGACGGCCTCACTCTGTCGCTCGGCAAGTACGCCGGCTCCCTCGAGAAGATCGTGCTGGACCTCGAAGGTACTGGTATCTTTGTCGAGTTGAACGACTACATCTTCCCCTCGTCGTCCTCCGCCGCTCCCACGTCCACCGCCAAGAAGGGCGCCAACAACAACAAGGAAGTGAGCACGTCGTCCACTAATGGTGGCGCCAAGCCCACTTCCTCCGCCCTGGCCTCCAAGTCCGCCAACGCCGCCAACCACGGCGTGCAGTCGAGCCTGGGCTTCCTCAATGCCGTCATGTTGGTCCAATCCGTGGTTTTCGGCGGCTTGATGTTGATATAAAGAAACTCAGCATTAATGAAGATTGAATTCACCACAATAAGTTAGTGGAAGATCACTTCAATTGGTGGAGGTTCACCACAGAGGATCATCACTATAATACTTGGACTCTTGCACAACTTTGCCTACGTGGATCTCGGGCTCCCTGCCCATTTCCACCTCCATTACCCGGCGACTCACAACAGTCACCCCTTTACCCCTTCTCCGTCTCTTCTTTTTTTCGGTACTACGGACTTCGTTGGATCCACTTTTCAGACCGGTTTTCGCCCGGCCTGAATAATCCCATTGATGTTGAGCTGGACTTCTCCAACATTCCCGATGTGCGCCATGGGCCTCCCGTCCCGTTTCATTACGCCCTGGCATTGGTTCGTCTCATTCCATTGGCCCGTCTTGTTGGGCTCAATGATCCAAAAAGCCACACCACAGTACATACTCCCTCCTAACGGGCTCTAATGAAAGTGCAGGAAACTGCGTCAATTAAAGGTCATGTAGAATATAGAATGAAAATGCGCTCGTCATATGGTACTAGTAATGGTACTAGTAATATGTTGATACTAGCGAATGTGGAACTAATATTGTACAGATAGAATGATAAAATTGGTACTAACGAAAATGAAACTAATAGATAATATGATAAAATTGGTACTAACGAAAATGAAACTAATAGATAATATGATTAAATTGATACTAACGAAAATGAAACTAATATTGTACAGATAATATCATACAAGTTGATACTAGCGATTATGAAATTAATATCAGATAATATTATAAAAGTTGGTACTAACGAAAATGAAACTAATAGATAATATGATTAAATTGATACTATCGAATATGAAACTGGTACTTCTACTTAACTAGTGAGTGGTCCATATTTGTAATTGGTGCTGTCATTAATATTGTACTAGAAAATTAGAACATGTGAAGAAGTACTACTACTTAGTAGTGCCTGAAAATAGTGCTAAAAATTACATTGTCTTTGTAAATGTAAATTGGCTCTAGTAATATGTGCATTTGAAATGCTACAAGCTCATACTAGATAGTACTAGAGATTGGTGCTTCACTATACTAGTCAATAGAAAATTATTAATTGTACTAGCAAGTTAATTGTACTAGTAAGTTTTACTGGAGCTTTATTTTACTAGAACGCAGTAAAAATAGTCGGTACAAATCGGAACAAGTAACGTGGCTCTCCTATAATACTACCTCTATAATTGTCTACTTAGACGATTACTTACTCTTACTCTGACCATCAGGGTGCCACGTGACCTTATCGCACGTGCGTCAATACACGTGCCCGCTTATCACAAGCCATATTGTCCTCTACCCTAAAACCAGGCCCCTTCTAGTACCTGGACACTGCAGCTCCAATTGGACCCAAAACCATCTCAACCCGTTCATCCTAATGTCAAAGAATTCTTCCTTTGACCCGAAGGGCCCCGTCCTTACTGAGCCTGACTTGCCGAAAGAATCCAACCAAACGAGTTCCAATGACCCATTTCATCCAGTACCGTCAGTGCTGCTTGCCAAATGTGACTCCAATACGTCTGAAATATCCATCCCCCATGCACTCCTGGCCAGTTGGCCCTTTTTGAACCATCCCAATCCTCCCATAAAGCAGAATGCCACCTCTGGTTTGACAGAGGACCCTTTTGCAGACATGCACCACTTGCACCACCAGCACCCAGGCCCTAAAACACCCTTGTTATCCAAGTCACAACCGTCATCGAGGAGATCCAGTGTGGTTTCGTCGAATTTGAACAAATTTACCCAGCATTATATCATTCCAGCTGCCAAATGGGCATACTCACCTATGTCCAAGAAGAAGAAGAAGAAACCAGCACCGATAGACAAAGAGTACGTCATAGAATATTCAGTTTTCAAGCCCTTGAGAAACATGCCGCCCGTAAAAAGCGAAAAAGAGTTCATTCAACTCTGGAAAACACTCCAGGAATGGGAATGTCAGGGCTTTCTCGAGGACCAAAACGAAGCCAGAGTCATGGGTTTTATTTATCCGCTGAACTACGTGACCAAGGACACTTTCGACGAATTGGTCAAAACCGTCACTGGGCATATCGAGGCCAAGGAATTGGCCCCAGAGAGGATCTCTCAGGGCTCTTCTGGAAGCTATTTTATCTATTCAAAAAAGGCAGCGGAATTCAATATCGAAACAACCTTCAAAGTCGGCATCTTCAAGCCCAAAGACGAGGAGCCATATGGCCCTTTGTCCCCCAAATGGACTAAATGGCTTCACCGTACCTTTTTCCCGTGTTTCTTTGGAAGGTCCTGTTTAATTCCCAACTTGGGCTATATCAGTGAAGCTGCAGCATGCGTTTTGGATAGGCAATTGCTTTCTTACATCGTGCCATATACAGACATAATCCGCCTTCTGGCCCCGGAATTTTATTACAGCTTTTGGGATAAGTCCAAGTTGCCTGCAAAAATCGGATCTTTTCAGATGTTTCTATATGGATACACTGAAGCCGAAAAATGGTTCAAAACCTACCCTATTCCTCCAGAAGAGCAGCTAGTCGAAAGTCTGGAAATTCGTGTTGATCATGGAGACGAAATCCACGAGTCTTTTTTGAATAAGAGATTTGTTTGGTCAGAAGAATCAATTCAACAATTCCGAGAAGAGTTGGAGAAATTGGTAATACTCGATTACATCATGAGAAACACCGATCGAGGTTTAGATAACTGGATGATCAAAATCGTTTGGAAGACCACCCATCTAGGAAAGAACTACCGGAAAATGAAGCCCGTGGTCAAAATTGGGGCCATTGATTCTGGCTTAGCATTTCCTTGGAAAAGACCTGATGAATGGAGATCGTTTCCGTTTGGGTGGTTATTTCTACCTTTGTCAGTCATTGGTCAACCGTTTTCCATCAAGACCCGAAACCATTACTTGCCTCTCTTGACCTCTACGTATTGGTGGGAACAAACGGTGCTGAAGCTTAGAACTGCCTTTGAAATCGATAACGATTTTAAAGAAAGAATGTGGCTAAAGCAATTGGCAGTCTTGAAAGGACAAGCATTCAATGTTGTTGAAATCCTCAAGCTAAATCATGCTGGGCCTTTGGAGCTTACAAGAAGTGAGCACATGTTGATATGGGACGACACCATGTATATTCCTCGACTGTTGAATGATGCGAGTATAATGCGTGCCATGGAGTCCAGCATTTACGATATCGGGTACACCAAGTATAAGCCGATCAGTGAAGAAGATGACGATGAGATAGACCCTATTGATGATTCGTATTCGAGAGGCGAAGAGACGTTGAGTCCATTCACAGCTCCATTTGGTTCTTCTACTCCATCATGTCCAGATGCCATTTCTGTTCCTACTACACCAATTCCCACCACACCTATTCCGAGAAGAATTGAAAGGACCCAATCGTTGGGAAGAATCATCAAGTTTCACGAAACAGAAGCTGAAAATGGCTACGACTATAACCTAACTTGCACTGACGATACCAGAGATGGCCATGACGAAAACAGAAAGGTTGTTATAGAAAGAATAGAGAAGGTAGTTAGCAAGCCACCGTTTTTCACGTGGTGCTGAATAAAGCCGATACTGGTTATTGCCAAATTCAAGACATTGCTGATGCCTTGACTAAATTTCATCTAATTTTATCATTTCAAATTAATGTTAAATTTCTTATTTTGTAATGCTAGGGGTTTGCATGTGGCTAATAGGCTGCGATTATTGTGGTTCAATCCTTGGAATCGTGGTTGTCCAATAGGCTGCCGTTGTGGAGATATGTCTCGGGTGTTCCCACTTTATTTTCTAACCGACCCGATTAAGAATATCATTACGAAACCAAGAAATTTAGCAAATAAACCAAGAAGGTTTCCAGGTGAAGAAAATCCAAGACTGGTACAATGAGGTGTGTGGACGTACCATGTAAATACATGCATTCAAAGGGATGTAAAAATAGGTAATTGAGTTTCAATATTAGATGCAATTTAGTGAGGCTCAATATTAGATGCGATTGGGTGCAAAATGGAACTATATTAATAGTGGAGTGTTTTTAAGTAAATAGTCTCATCTGGACCCTTATTAGATCAGATTGCAGATTGAACCACTCTTTTCCAAACTCACTGAACAAACTTAGATTCCTTTACCTAATGTATTGTGTAATGTTTTCTTCATTAAAATGTAATAATTTCTGTGGTATATTATTCCGATAAACCCAACAAGGGAGAGATCAAAGCAGTGTGGTATTCATACATGCATTTCCGCTTTTGACGGAAAACCCCCAAAACTATGATTGCATAATTCTTAGTTAAAATGGAGTAAGTTGTAATGGTTGAATTTTGATATCACGGTGTTATTAAATTGGTGTAATGACCTAAAACAATCTGAGGCTTACCTGTTTTTACCAGCCGTACATACATTTTGAAAAACTTGTTCCACAATTATAAAATGCGTTAGAAGTATTTAGGAAGAATTCCTCAACACTGGTACCATCAGATTGAATGTTAGATTGATGCTGCATTAGTCCAGGCTACTCAAGTTTATCGTTCTATTCCTAATTTTCTATCGTAAGCTAGGACTAAAATATGTAATTAATAGAAAGTCTATAATATGCCTAAAAGTGACGTTGTCATACTCATGGCCATGACTAATCACTAGAACTAACCACTGGTTTAAGGATGAACTAACCACTGGTTCAAGGATATGCTGATAACTGGTTTAAGGATGAACTAACCACTGGTTCAAGGATGAGATGATATCTGGTTCAAAGATGATCTGGTTCAAGAATCCAATCACTGGTTCAATGATGATCTAATGACTGGGTCAAGGATCATTACTAGTTCACGAAATCGCTGATTCAATCATGATCTAATAACCGGTCCAAGGTCTGGTAATCCTCCCATTCCATGATAATTCTATATTATGATTCCTTCAGCTCAAAACATGTCATCAGATTTCCGAAGGAGTTCTCGTGGAGAATACTCGCCTTCACCATCATAGCTGTAGAAGTCTCTGGCCTGAATGATCCGAAGCTCGAAATACTTCATGGAGTCTCCATCGTTGATTTTGCTCTCAATGCCACCATTGTTGGCTTTAGCGGCCTGTTCCATTCCTAGGCGATGGGTCAACTTCAATGTGCGCCTCATGATGGTGAGAACTTGGTTAACTGCTCTTACGAGGGCGTCTTGTTGGTTTAGGTCCAAAAGAACCACCAATTTGTCGAGTAAAAGAGCGGAAAAGAGGTCTCCCACGCCGGTAAAATAGGACTTGATGATGGGGACTTCAAACACACGCGCAGAAGGCAGCATTCCTTCAATACATGTGGAGGCAGCGCATCCTATCACCGAAGTGTTTCCGAAAAGAGAGCCGTCGAGAGACGTAATCACGACGTAGGGCACGCCGTATTCGGTGTGGAGGAAGTCGATGGCGCGCACAAGGTGCGCCTGGGTCGTGATCTTGTAGCCAACAAGTAGCTCGAGCTCAAACTGGTTGGGAGTGATGATGTCGACGAGTTTCCGGGCAAGCACCAGCTTGTTCTGGTTGATGCAGTTTTGTTCCACATAAAGGTAGTTGTTGTCGCCCATGACGGGATCGAGGAGGTAGAGGGGTCCACGCACGCACGTAGCACCGACCCTGCTGGCTGCAGGGCCCGAGCCAGTGACGCTAGTGCCGGCACTAGACTGATGGGGACCTCTCTTCAACTCTTCGATAAAGCCATGGATGGTCTCGATAAGAGCCGCATTGGGAATGTATCCGGTTATTATGGCACGGTAGGGACTTTGTAGGCCGGTTTCCCGGTTGTGGACGAGCTGGTCAAGGATCTGTTTGAGTTCTGGTGGATCGATGGCTTCTCCTTTGAACGAGCCATATCCGGTGTGGTTGGAGAAGTTGACGGTATTTATGTTGTCCACGTCCCAGTTCTGGGTCTGGAGAGGGAAGATCGCGGCTTTGCCGCCCACATAGCCGTGGGCTACGTGGGATTGGATGGAAAGGACTGACTTCATGGTGGATGGTGTAGGTCACGTGAAGGTGATGAGTAGATAGTGGAGATCACGTGATGGACGTGTACCTGCAAAACATCACGTGACGTTGCCTCGATTAATGATACTATCTAAGGAGTAGTGATGGATATTGTCGAGCCTGGATGTGCATGGACGTATGGAGATGATGTGCATGGACGTATGGAATGAAGTACCCGAATGAAAATGAAGGAGTATTGCACCTAAAACTCTAGTCACGTGACCAGTAGTGCCCACACCAAAATAGTCATCACGTGACACAAACCATCCACTTCCACTTCACCTCCCTCCAGCAGCTTCCCGGCAACAATAGCCTACTCCCGGCACTTCAGGCCCCAGATCGTTCTGAACTAGTTCCAAGCAAAAAAAACGAGGGCCGCCTCACCCAAAATTGGTTCACAATTAAAACCAGGGCCATAATATACCAAAGGGCCGGCACGGCAATTCCGCATAAAGTAGCCCCACGAATGCTCCGCAATGGCCCTAGATGCTCTAATAGAGTGGTTACTTTCTTAGAATTAACCTCAGAAAGAAGAAAGGAATATTTTTCACCTCTAATGTAACATAGTCTATCAATTCTGGCCATCTCACAACGGCCAATATGCCCCACTGGCCCCGCTCGGGGTAGAAGGCGGCCAAGCAAAAGCGCAATGCTAATTGGCAGGCCCAATGCGCAGGGCTCCAGCGTAATGACCGAGGATCTGCTTCTGGAAGATCAATTACGATGCATCCTGTGATGGACCCCAGGTGCATGCGAGAAGGCAGAAAAAGGGCCAGGGGACGCAGGCTGCTCCTACTGAAGCGCAGTTCACACCATGTGCAAGCAGCAGCGCCGGAGAGGCCTGCAAAATGTCAAAACACCAGCCACCTACAATAATAGCCGACCTTTGCCCAATGGCCCTAAATCTACCCATCTGGCCACGCTTACGTCAGCAAGAAATAAATTGGCCCTGACTATTGGGACACCGCCAGCGGCCCCATGCCGATATTTTCCACTGGCCGGCCGTGCTTACCCAAAGCAGCCATGGACACAACATTCTTCCACGTTAAAATGGCCTAAAGGCCATTGTCAGGCTCCACAAACGTGAAGTGCTAGATAATTAATCGCATCTGAATCTCGATGGGCCAACTTCATCGGAGCCGCGTGTTGGCTGATGGGCAGGTGATGGGGCCACCGCAGGGCCTGCGGCGTATAGTTGCAAGCCAGGAGAGAGGAACAGGACGGCAGGTGGAGTTGCCAAAGGAAAGTAGGAAGAGGAAGAGATGCGGTCACGTGAGCTGCACGGCGGCGCATGGAAGCCGTCGCCTTCGGCTCCGTGCATGCGGGTGCAGCGTGCGTCTTTCCCCATGCACCGTGCGCCAGAAGAACGTGAAATATCCCTAGCACGGCCCTGCGATGCCCTGCCTCCGAAGCCTGCAGCTAGCTGCAGTGAGTTTCGGCTCCCTGGGCGTGCCGGCAGCACGCCCTTAGCGCTTGTTCCCGGTCGTGCCCGGCCGTTATTCTCCTGGTTCGTCCCAGGCAAATCTGGCTATCCAAATCCGCAGAAAATATGCATCGCTCCATCTGCAGGCGGCGCAAATTTCCATGTGCGCTTTCCATCAGCTGCAACGCACCAGCCAGTTTCAGAGGCATCGGCAGAGGGCGCCGTATGGCACGACATGGTGAGGTACCAGCAGGCCCCATTGGCGGCGTGCGTATTTTTTGGTCGAGACATCTCAGGCGTCCGGGCATATCGTGAGTGATTTGATGCCTTTGGCCAATGGGGCCTGGGGTGGGTCTCATGAGGTGCATGAAACAGCGCGTGGTGCATGTGTCATAAGCATATGGCATCATGCAGCGAGGTTCCTAGACAGGAGAAAGCAGAAAGAGCAGACTCCAGCAAGTAGACAGGCTGCAGCCTTCACACTAGCCCTCTTGCACACTTGCAGGCTGAACTATGCACCGCACGCTGTCTTCCATCTGTCTCAGGTCACCTCGCCCTGCATCCATCTGAAACACGCTGCACCCCCAGTTGCTCAACAGACGCAGTGTAATCACATTGGAAAGGAGAGGAGGAGGAACAGAAAGGGAGTGCATGCTGCTTGAGACAGTCAACTTGCCCTAGCACCTGGCACTGACTGGATACCGGGCTGTATGCATCCACCCACGCCTATATTTGCAGAAGAATGTTCTGTGCACCAGACGCGGCCCTTTTGTGGCATATGGCCATGGCCCTTGTTCTCTTATTACCTTGCCTTGGTTTACTTATTTTTCTTATTTTTAGTAAATAGGTGTGCACCCGTCCCACACCACTAGCGCCAAAAAATATTTTTTCTCGTCCACACAAAACACCCCCTCCTACCGTCTCCGATTCTATATAAAAGCCTCGACCCTCCCTGTGGATTTGCCTCCACCAACGGTCTTCACTCTTTTCACTTTTCACTTTTCAACTTCCTTCCTCCCTTGTCTTCCGAATACTCAGTCCATCCGTTATGTCCACCGAAGTCCTCGACGCCGACGTCTCCTTCAAGTCCACGCTTCCTCCCAGAAAGCGGGCCAAGACCAAGGAGGAAAAGGAGCAACGGCGTGTAGAGCGGATCCTTCGCAACAGAAGGGCCGCCCACGCCTCCCGTGAGAAGAAGCGCAAGCATGTGGAATACCTCGAGTCCTACGTGGTGCAGCTCGAACACAACCTCGCGTTGGCCCAGAGCAACTTTGACGCCGTCCACCGCATGCTCCCCTCCAAGCAGGCGGCCGCGTTGGCGTTGAGCGAGCTCGAGAACCTCGACGAGTTGAAGGAGAAGATCCACTCCAACTTGACCACCACGTCGCCCAAGAAGTCCGAGAACGACGATGACGACGACGACGACGACTCGTGCGGCTACTCCGCCGCCCCCGTCGTCGCCGCGTCCCCCCAACACAAGAAGCGCAAGTTGAGCGAGTACGGCGAGCCGGCCCACCCCGCCGGCGCCGCCGCCGTCAAGGAGGAGAAGAGTATCTACTACAACTACCTCTCGCCCGTGTCGATCAACTCGCCCATCAACTCGCCGCTCGACTTGACGTTGACGAAGAACTCCCGCGTTCCCAGCGAACAACCCTCTCCCATCACCAAGACGGAACCATCCACCGTGCACGAATCCATGGGGCAAAATTCAGCAGCAATTTTGTCGGTGCAATATGAATACGTCCAGGGCTTCCGGCCCGCGGAAATGTTTGTGTGAAGTCGATCCTGACCGTGCTCTGCTTGTCCGCTGGCGTGCGAGCTCAAGAGAAGTATATTAATCCAGGCGTGGTGTTGGTCAGCAGACCAAGACGCCGGGATTAATATACGTGGAATCTCTCGAGCTGCATGCCGCGTTCGGATTCACAGCATAGAAGCAAGTGTCGTGTCCACGACTCCACGAACCTTCCACGTATAATTATTGCGCTGTTTTTTTACCTACCTTTCCTGGTCTGCAGCACCGGTCATGCACGGTTTCTTGGATTCCTTCCCCGACGAGAGGGTTGCCGATGACCAAATCAAGTCCTCGGTCTCTGGCACTACGGAGCAACCCTTCAACAGCGGCATCGACGACTTTTTGTTGGCGCACCACTCCGAGGTCGAGGAGATGAACGACTTTTCTTCTCCTGACACCAATTCTTTCATGCTCTTGAGCAATCAACACAACAACTTCGAACTTAACCATCAAGAACCAGAACACCAAGAACTCGGTTTAACTATTGATGAATTCTTGGAGTTCTAAACGGGTTTGGGTTATTTATTTGTTCTGGTAATGGGTTAAATGTAGAAAATCAAATCAAATCAAAAAAAAACTATGGCTATCTTTCGTTCGGTTCAGTTCTCCTAATTTTCTTGAAGATATCAAATCAAAAATGAAAAATCAATAAAAAAAAAAGAAAAATCAAAAACCAAAAAAACAAGGCTATTGTTTTTTTACTTGTCAAGTTGGAACCCCTTTGGAAGTCGAGCATTTGCTCAGAGTCAAGTTCGTTTAACTTTCCATCGGAATCCTAGTGTCGAAGAACCCGAATAGAAGATGCAGACATGCAGCTCCAGGCGCTCCTATCCAGTGATGCGACGATTCCAGTTCTTCCACCCTGATTCTGCTGGTTGGAATAATGATTTGGCTCCGTGTGATGCTAGGTCTCGAGGGACTTTAACTTGCAAGTGTGACATTGAACGGAACGGATCACTGAACAGTCCACAGTTTTTTTTTCATTCATCATTTTTTCACTTCATGTATATTAGATAATAGAAGATATAATTATCCAGATGTAGACTCGACTAGAACCAGGAGACTCTTCAGTCACGAAGTATACGTGAGTGGACTGAGTTGAAGAATACGGAAAATAGTGAGATATTTTTAACTAAACAATAGAGAAGGAGTGTAGTACATACCAAGCACGCGCTTAGTCCTATTGTAGAATTAATAGTTATTACTAGGACTAATTGTTTTAAAATAGGAGAATAGAGGAAAATATTACTAGGTACCCTAGCGTGTTTGCTTGTATGAGGGGGAGACCAGGAAGGAGTGGTGTGAAGACAATTGAATAATAATTGTACTAATGATGAGAATAGTCAAAATATGGTATGGGTATAAGGTGGAAGATGTACAGATGGTGCAAAATGGCACGACAAGCAACAAAGGCAAACAGATACTAGGGGACTGGAAGAGGACAAAAGGGAAAACAGAAGCGAGGTAGACAGCAAATATAAGAGGAGGAACAGGACAATAGCACCTGAGGCATGAAGTACGACGAAGGATAGAAGAAGGATAAAAGGAAGGATAGAAGGAAAGGGAAGAAAGAGAAGAAGGGAGTAGACGAAGGAGAGGAGTGTAAAAAGTGTTGTTCTCTCCTTGGCATGGAAAAAGACGTCATTTTTGGATTCTCAGCTAAGGCTGATTTTTCACCTCATAGTCTCAACCATAATTTTTCGCCTTATAGGCTCAGAACCAAAAGGTCCAGGAGCTGGTTAGAGCGATACAGAAGGTTCCGTAGCTGCAGAAGCTCGACAGATGCAGAATTGGACAAGATGCAGAGGCCCTCACATGTTACAACTGTCACAAACGTGTTGTCGCCACAAAAGTCCCACATGTCACAAACATCACCACCACAACTACTACAAAGACTAGACACAAAGACCCTACCATCATCCACATCCACAAAACGACAGGCCACAAAATCACCACCTGCAGCACCAACGACGTCGAGCGTCACCTCGTCACCCCGTCATATTCGTCACTTTGCCACAAAGTCTCCCAACCCAAGTCTCCAAGCCTCCAAGTCCGTCTGCCTGAGTCTATACGCAAACTTTTCACCGGTATTGTCCATCTGAAATTTTCACTACAACAACTGTGCCCTTAGTCACGTTGTGGCCCCTTGGCGATTGTGGATGATTCCCCACAAAACGCCACCTAGGAGGCCAGTTTCATCCAGAAACAGCAACAGTATAGGATCAGTAACAGTATAGGATCAGTAACAGCTACAGTTTCAGTAACAGCTATAGTTTCATTAACATTTATAGTGCCAATAGCAGTAATAGCATCAGTAGTACAGTATCGTATCTCCGATCGCACTATTCCTCACTAATCTCACTCCATTCTACATACCATTTAATTCCATCCTATTAATTCCATCCCATTCAATTCATACATTTAATTCCATACCATTAAATCCATACCATTCTACCCTGTTCTATCCTTCTCCCCTTGGCCCTATCTCCTTGGATCTCTTGCTCTCCTCCTTCTGTCTTGCCCCACGCTCATGTGCTATTGTCCTCTATTGCGTCCTCTATTGCGTACTTTCCACTATGGGTGAAATTTCACGTCCTGGTCTCGTTAGTGTCACTGGAACAATTGTACCGGTGTGGCTGTAGCCAAAACACCGCCTGCATTCCGGCCCAATTGGACCAATTGGAGACCGTTGTTCACCCATTGGTTCCGGAATGATGACTGCACCCTGCCTTCCGATCTAGGCGGTGCCCATAATTCAATGCCTTGTTCTGACCTCAGGCTGTGCTTCTATATTTGGAGTGACGTCGACGGTATCACGGGCGTGGCCCCTGGGCTGTACACCGGGGGCCTGTTCTATCGGGACGATGACGGTGGAGGTGACGGGCCCACACCCGTGCTAAACGGACCGCTGGGTGTGTCTCCACACGCAACGTATAAAAGGCCTGTTCGCTCTTTTTCAACGAACTCCACATCTTCTCTTTTTCGCAGTTCAACTTACCCCTTCTTTAGTTCAACTACTCAGTTCACTACTTAGTTCAACTACTTTAACTACCTACATCACTTCATCCACCTTCTTCATACTATGTCTGCTAACGAATTCTACTCCTCTGGCGAACAGGGATCCTACCAACAACAGGGATCGCGTTACGACGGCCAACAAGGCGAAGGCCAACAGGACGGCGAAAGAGGCTTCTTGGGCTCTGTCGCTGGAGGTGCCGCTGGCGGTATGGCCGGCCACAAGTTGGGCGGCAAGCACTCCACCTTGGGCACGCTCGTGGGTGTAATTGGAGGCGCCATTGGCGGCTCCAAGCTCGAGGACTCCTACAAGGAGCACCGCCACGAGCGCCACGAGCGCCGTGAACACGAGTACGAGAACAACCAGGGCGGCTACGGCCAGCAGCAACAACACCACCACCAGAGCAGAGAGGTGGACCACAGAGGCGACTCGTACGGCGGCAGAGACGAGTACAACAGAAACGACTCCTATGGTGACAGAAACGACTCCTATGGTGACAGAAACGAGTCGTACGGTGGAAGAGACGACTACAACAGAAACGACTCGTACGGCGGCAGAAACGAGTCGTACGGCGACAGAAACGAGTCGTACGGCGGTAGAGACGATTACAACAGAAACGACTCCTACGGTAGAAACGACTCCTACGGTAGAAACGACAACTACGGCGGAAACGATAACTACGGAGGCAACCAAGGAGGCAGATGGTGATTTCATGAATATACGTGTTTGATTCCAAGTGTAGAATTAAGGTAATATGGCTAAGGAAGTGGACGAGTAGGCCATTGGGTGATCTAGTGCCGATTGAGCAACAGTGGTTACTCAATTGAGTTAGTGACTTCAATTAAGGTTCATCAGTTGGGTACTGGTTTCATCAATTGAGTCAGAGTTATTGGCTTCAAATAAGGTTCATCAATTGAGTCAGTGGCTTAATCGAGGTACCAGTCAGTGCATAATTGAATTATTACCATTTGCATCAATTGAGACCAGTGCTTTATCCATTGAACAGGCTCATTTGAGGTACCAGTCATTTCACAGTGGTCTTTGAGGTGTAAGTGGTACCAATAGATATTTCATTGACAGTGGCGTCATGGCCATAAAATTCCAGTGGTTGCGTCAATTTAATTACTGGAGGCTTCATGTACTGAATTACTGGAGGCTTCTAAATTGAGAAGCCAGTTATACATAGTCATAAAATATCAATAGATGAAACCATTAATACCAGATATTACATAGTATCATTCTAGTGGTCTCATCTATTGATACCAGTTATTACATAGTATCACTACAAGTGGCTTCATTAATTGATACCAGTTATTACAAAGTATCATTATAAGTGGTATCTAATGAATACCAGTTATTACATAGTATCATTGCAAGTGGTTTCTAATGGATACCAGTTATTACATAGACCTTAATCATCAATTGATACCAGTTATTACATAGTACCTTAATCATCAATTGATACCAGTTGTACATGTTCATAAAATATCCATTGTTTCATCAACTGATAGCAGTTTTTTAGTGGCTTCATTAATTGATGGCTTTATCCCTTGATACCAGTCATCGCAGTGATTGACGTACAGTGGTTCATACATTGATACCAGTCATTGCATAGTAAGGTACCATTTCATCCATTGATACCAATCATTGCATATTGTCAATGGGTACAGTAGTTCCAGCATTGATACCAGTCTTTGCATACTCTCATTAATACCAGCCATCGCATTGCATTATTACGGAGGTACCATCTATTGATACCAATTTACGTAGTTCAATGAGGTACTGATGCCAGTTTCTATGTAGTAATTGAGGATGATACTAGCAATTGCATAATGATTCAGGTACCATTTCACCCATTAATCTAGTCTTTGAATAGACTAGAGGTACCATTTCATCAATTGACCTAATCTTTACATAGGATCTATACATTTCATCCATTGATCTACAAATGATTGTCTATACCATTTCACCCATTGATCTAGTCTTTACGTTTATACTATTAAACCCATTGATCTAGTCCTTACCGAATATCTATCCCATTAAGTCCAATACATAGTACACTACATTACCACTGATTCATCTTCAATTCCATACTGGTCGTTGTCAGTGGCTTTATGTCCGTATTCTGGGGTCTATTTGTGGGGCCAGACTCAATTACGGAATGTGCTTTCACCCACGTGTGGCGTTACCCTCCAAAAAAGCCCAATTAGTGAACCAGGGTCTCGTGCTTTCTACATTGAGACCATTGCATTTGTTAGGAGAGGTCCATTAGCCACTTGACGGGCTTAGAATGGAAGAAGCTTAGAAACATGGCCAGTGTAGTGAAAAGCTACTCGTCTCACGTTGTGAGACATGGGGTGTATTTCTGAAACTCCAGATCAGCCTATTGCTACTAAGTAGATGCAAAATACGGCTATTTCGTACCTGCGAGACACAGCGGTCCGATACTTCAAAATATGCTATGCCTTGTTTCAGCTTTAAATTCACAACAATCATGCAACATGCACATGTCGATATATCTTTAGGAAAAGGTGCCTGGACAGATTGAATTATTATCGAGCTGCACTCGAAGCGTATGTCTGGTGTGTAATTGAAGAGTGAAGCCTCCTAGAAGCCAGTACTGACTAGAGTTAGTGGCAGGTCACGTGACCAGAACTACCAGAGCCAAGTATGGGCCAGGAAAGGTAGATACGGAGCCTATGGCGGGCTTGTCGAGATGCCACAGTACGGCTTGTACTGTCCAGTAATTTCTGTACTGAAAGCCATCATGTAAGTTCATTTTCTGTACAATGTTTAATTTTTCAACCATGTACCAATGGAGATCAAAGAGCCATGGGAAGACCTAATCTCTTCACAATACTCCTCCAATCACATCTCCAATCCCATATCCAATCACATCTCCAATCACGTTTAAATCCAATTCAACGCCATATCACTATATATCTCCCTTTTTGACCAATACATCGTAGGTTCCATTTCATCTTATTTCGCATTCTCAAATCAAAGATCAAATATGAATCCTAATTTCTTATCTCACCAATAATGCCTCCACAGATCTCCTTCATTGAGATCGCCCCTTCAACCATCATACCCATCAAGGTCTTTGCAAAATCACCAGCTAAAACATCATCCAAACCCCAATCGCTAGCCATCAATGCCAAGTCGCTTATCACTCTCACCAACACCTCCAACTACCACACCAAACTCTCCAAAAACTACCTCAACACGCTCATTGAATCCATCAAAGACGACATCATCGCCACGTTGCTCACGAAACTGGTGGAAAATATGGAAATACGGGACTCTTTGCACAATTTGAACGTGTCTAGAGTGGTACTACGGATAAAGGTGAAGGAATCCAGAAGGCGTCCTAACGGCCATACAGGGCATAATAGTGAGGCTTCAGCACCCGCTTCTTCTTCTGCACAATCAGGGACATTTGCACGCGTCGAAATCCCCATGATTCTCCTAGTCAATGCTCGTTCTCATTTCGGATCTATCTCAGAAAAGGATGCTGGCAAATTGCAGCTCAAGGGCGTCATAAACTATAAGCCAATACGCCCCAATGGGTCGTTGGCAGTTTTGAAAAAGGAAATCACCATGGAAAGTGCAATATTAATGGAGGAAGATGTCCTGGTTGTGACAGAAAGCGATACGAAAAAGAATTTCGCGTACAAGTTGGAACGGCTTGGTCTTTTCAGCAACGTGAACCATTGCATCAGGGTGTACTTGAATGCATAAGAAAGACAGAAGACGAAACCATTTACTTGGGAATATGTTCCCAATAGATGTGACAAGGAAGAAAAATTCATTATAAATTATAAAAAAGGGATTGAATTCATAAATTCATATTTCCTTAATTATTGGAGATAGAAGAGCTTGGAGCTTTAATGGTAGGAGGTTAGTGGTCAAAAATCATACACGTCGTCATTAAATCAAGTGTACAAAAAGCACAATGTCAGTTAGAACTAATACTTGGAGCATTATTTAGACTGATCATTCCAATTGTGCGCAATTCTCACGAAATTAACGCAAGCACCATCTAGATCTAAAAACCATTAACTTCCTCGACATACAGAGCCCAGTTGGATCATATTAGCTCTCAAATAGATGCCCCATATATTATCACCAAACACGGGAAACTAAATGTTTTAGGAAATTGGAACAGAATACTTACACAGAATGCATAAAGGACCATGTTATATATTGTTTCTAGACCAAGAAATGCCCATCTCCTACCTTAGCTCTTCTTGTAGGTCATGTGCCACGTCACGTGACCCATATCATCCATATCTTTTGCCTCCATCTTTCCACCTTATTCATCCCTCTGTTTTCTACCATGGTGATTCTCCGTTTCAGATCCAAGGATGGCATGTTCCGTATTTCTGCCGAGCCTGACCAGGACTTTCTTTTTGTCTTGGAACAGTTGTTCGAAAAGCTCAAAAGCGTGGATCCTCAGACCATCTACATCAGTGACAAACCAGGCCAAAAAGGCGAATTGGCCAACAGTTTATGTGGAAAGACCGTGGAACAGTTGTCCTTAAAGAATGGTGACATGTTATTTGTGACTGCAGGCGTTGCCAGCGGTTCTGGTGGCGAAACTGTGGCCACTAGTGTTTCTGGAACAGGCACCACAGTTAGCGGTTCTGTTGTAACTGTCAAAGAAGTCCAGCAGCATAGTCCAGCAGAGTATTCTCCGGGCTCAGAAGTGGACGAAGCCCTTGAAAAAGACGCCGGTCTCATCCAAAGAAAGCAATCGAGATACTGTCGTCATGGAGCCAAGGGCATGTGTGAGTACTGCTCTCCCCTTCCTCCATGGGACGCCAATTACCAGAAGGAAAACAACATCAAGCACTTGTCGTTCCATGCACATCTCAAGGAATTGAATGACTCCAAAAACAACCGGAACAATGCATCGTCGTACATCCATCCTTTGGACGAACCCAACTACAAAATCGACCTAGCCTGTTCCAATGGCCACCAGCCGTACCCCAAGGGCATCTGCTCCAAGTGCCAGCCCCATCCAATCACACTCCAGCTCCAGAAGTTCAGAATGGTGGACCATGTGGAGTATGCAGACCACCAGATCATGAACAGGTTCATAGAAGCATGGAGACAAACAGGAGTCCAGAGATACGGAGTGTTGTATGGAAGATACGAGCCTTTCGACAAGGTTCCATTGGGCATGAAGGCCGTGGTGGAGGCCATCTACGAGCCTCCTCAAGCAGGCGAGGCAGATGGCATTACCCTTTTGGAATGGGAGAACCAGGACCAAATCGATGCCATTGCCAAAGAATTGGGACTCTACCAAGTCGGCGTGGTTTTCACAGACTTAACCGACTCCGGCAGCAAGGATGGCACTGTTTTGTGCAAGAGACACAAGGATAGCTACTTTTTAACCAACTTGGAAATCATCATGACTGCTAATAACCAAGCTTCCCACCCTCTGTTGACCAAGCATTCATCCACAGGAAAATATTCGTCGAAATTCGTCACGACAGTCATTAGTGGTGGCCTCAAGGGTGAAATTGAACCCAGATCATTCCAGGTTTCCAGCAGTGCAGAAGCCTTGGTCAAGGCAGATATCATCAGTGCCTCAACACAGCCTTCAAAGCTTCTAGTCAACTCCAATACAGACATACGGTACGTTCCTGACGTGGCGTATCTGGAAATCAACGAATATGGACTTGAGGTCAAGTCCAATGCGAAGCCCGCCTTTCCCGTGGACTTCTTGCTTGTTTCATTGACAGATGCGTTTCCTGTTGAATCAAAGCCATTTTTCAACAATTCAGGATCGTTCCCTATTGAAAATAGAGACTTCATGGGCGAATTGCAAAACTTCCCCAGACTTCATCAATATCTCAGTGGAGGTTCCGGCACAGGCGAGAACTTCTGTGACTTCCATTTCTTGGCCTATGTGGCCAAGACGGGAGTTTTGGGCAAGAACGAACTAGCAGTTTTGCTCAGATTTGTGAAGAACAGAGAATATGGAGATTTCTTGCAATTGGTGGAGAGTCCCGAGTGGATGACCTTGCTCACTATTGCTGAACAAAGTAGTTAGATCTGAATGCATCCGCATACATGAGTGGTACGATCATGAACAAAAAGCTCAATATTTGGGAACAATTCTTGCAAATCCATATTACGACAAGACTATACGATATAGACCGAATGTGCTGGGGATTGATGTTTAAATAATTATTAATTATTAATTTGAAGTGCGTTGATTTAATGTGATTGCATTATACAAATGTAGTTAAAGAAACAAGAAGTAGGATTAGTAGGACCATCTAATATTCACATTAATAGTTAGCACTCTGTTAGCAGTAACAATGCTAGTTAATATTTATTTAGTCCAAACTACTAAATAAATATTAGACCAAACCACAGATTTTGTTTGAATCAAGTTGACATAATTTTAAGTCAATCATTTTATAGAAGTCATCAATTAGGAAACAGAAATAATATTAATACTCATGATAGAAATAGCATTAATAGTTTTCAGCGTATTGTCACGAATAGTACTAATTAATATTCACTATTTCAAATCACAGAGTTTTTTTCAAGTACGTTGAAATAACTGTAATCCTTCATACTATTGTAGTTTTCAATTAGAAACAAGAAATACACCACACCCAGGTCTAATATTCGCACTAATATATTAGCACTATTAGTACTAATCTTTACCAGACTATTAGCATTAGTAGTACTAGTTAATATTCACTGACAAATTCCACAGTATTTACTTTTTTGACATACTCCTCAAATCAACTTGGACTTAATCCACAATTCAATTCAAATAATGCATAAGACCCAGAGTCTACTCCATTCCATTAAAATGATACCACGATGTTCTACTCTAATTATTCTAATTATCATGCTCGCTTTTTCTACATCTACGTAATTGACCGATATGGTTATTTAGATCAAAAACATCTGAATTGTGCTGAAAAATTGTTGTACCTGTTCGACATTTACACTACCATGGGCCTGATAACTTCCAATTCCTGAAATCTTCCCTTTTGCAACGCCAGGGGTCCCGATGACCTTGTGGTGCCATTTTTCACTTCTGTGTCTGAATATATCGCAACAATTGCTGCAGAAAACGCAGCAATGCACAGAAAAAAGGAGAAAGCCGGGAACAGCGAGCAGACGTTCTATTGGACGCTTCGAGAAGGTGCCAGAGGCGCCAGGAAAGGCGGAGAGGCCGGGGAGAGCAGGGGCGGGTCACGTGACACGGATTGTTCTAGAGTGTTCGACGATTGGCGCGCGCACGACCATATTGAAAAAAATTCACTTCCCATAAATTTAGCCTCCATCTTTTCCAAACCATCATCAACATGTCTACTCCTTTCGGTGTCGATTTAGGTACCAACAGTACCGTCATTGCCTGTGCCAGAAACCGTGGTATTGACATCATTGTCAATGAAGTCTCCAACCGTACCACGCCCTCCTTGATCGGCTTTGGTCCTAGAAACAGATTCATTGGAGAAAGCGCCAAGAACCAACAGACCTCCAACTTGAAGAACTCCATCGACAACTTGAAGAGAATCCTCGGTCTCAACTACAACGACCCCGACTTCGAGATCGAGAAGAAGTACTTCACGTGTCCGTTGGTCGAGAGCAAGGATGGCGGTGTAAGCGCCAAGGTGCGTTTCATGGGTGAGCAACAGGAGTTCACCTCCACCCAGTTGGCTGCCATGTACATCAACAAGATCAAGGACATTTCGTTCAAGGAGACCAAGGGCAACTTCACCGACATTTGTTTGTCCGTGCCAACGTGGTACACCGAGAAGCAGCGCCGTGCTGCTGCTGACGCCTGCAGAATTGCCGGCTTGAACCCCGTCAGAATCGTCAACGAGATCACCGCTGCTGCCGTCGGCTACGGTGTGTTCAAGGCCAACGACTTGCCCGAAGACGAGCCCAAGAAGGTCGCCTTCGTCGACATTGGCCACTCGTCGTACCAGGTGTCCATTGCCGACGTCAAGAAGGGCGAATTGAAGATCTTGGGTTCTGCCTACGACAAGCACTTCGGAGGAAGAGACTTTGACTACGCCATCGCCAACCACTTTGCCGACGAGTTCAAGTCCAAGTACAAGATCGACGTCAAGGAGAACCCCAAGGCCTTCTACAGAGTGTTGACTGCTGCCGAGAAGTTGAAGAAGGTGTTGTCTGCCAACACGCAGGCGCCTTTCAACATCGAGTCCGTGATGAACGACGTCGACGTGTCGTCCTCCTTGACCAGAGAGGAGTTGGAGGAGTTCGTCAAGCCCTTGTTGGAGAGAGTCAACGTCCCCATCGAGACCGCCTTGAAGGAGGCCGGCTTGACTGCTGACGACATCGACTCCATCGAGGTCATTGGTGGCTGTACCAGAGTCCCATCGTTGAAGAACAAGTTGGCCGAGATCTTCGGCAAGCAATTGTCCTTCACCTTGAACCAGGACGAGGCCATTGCCAGAGGTAACGCTTTCATCTGTGCCACGCACTCGCCTACCGTCAGAGTCAGACCATTCAAGTTCGAGGACTTCAACCCCTACTCGGTCTCCTACTTCTGGGACAAGCAGGAAGAGGACGAGGACCACTTGGAGGTTTTCCCCAGAGGAGGCTCTTTCCCATCCACCAAGATCATCACCTTGTTCAGAAACGGCGACTTCGAGATCGATGCTAAATACACCAACAAGAACGAGCTCCCTGCCGGAACCGAGCCAGTTGTTGCTAAGTGGCAATTGAAGGGCGTTGTTCCATCTGAGGGCCAGAATTCTATCGCCACCAAGTTGAAGTTGAGAAACGACCCATCCGGTTTCTACACCATCGAATCTGCCTACACCGTGGAGGAGAAGATGGTCAAGGAGTTGGTCGAGAAGGAGGGCGAAGAGGAGGAAGACGCCGAGCCAGAATACCGTGAGGTCAAGAAGTTGGTGAAGAAGAACGATTTGGAGATTGTCCAATCTTCTGCTGCTTTGGACGAGTCCACCAGACAGGAGTTGATCGAGAAGGAGAACGCCATGGTCATGGAAGACAAGTTGGTTGCCGACACCGAGGAAAGAAAGAATGCTCTTGAGGAGTACATCTACGAATTGAGAGGCAAGTTGGACGACCAATACAAGGACTTCGCTTCCGATGCCGAGAAGGAGAAGTTGAGCGGCATGTTGTCCAAGACCGAGGACTGGTTGTACGACGACGGATACGACTCCACCAAGGCCAAGTACATTGCCAAGTACGAGGAGTTGGCCTCCATTGGTAACATCATCAGAGGACGTTACCTTTCCAAGGAGGAGGAGAAGAAGCAGGCCTACAGACAAAAGCAAGAAGCTGCTCAAGCTAAGGCTATGGCTGAGAAGATGGCTGCTGCTAGAGACGCTTCCAAGACTGACGCCCCAAAGGCTGAGACTGGTGCTGACAACGATGGCGACATCGACATGGATTAGGTTTATAGAAGCTGTAATATAATCGGTGAGTAGAACGAGAGTAGATGAATGGATAGGAGAGATGATGGGATCAAATTAAGTGAATTAGTATGTAAATAATGATAGAGTCAATGATATTAGATTAATGATCAGTACTATTGAGTCAAATTATTGATGGAATCAAAGGTCAGATTAATGATTATAGAGTTAATGATAATAGATTATTGACTAATATCAATGATCAGAGTAGAATGGTATCAGATGATTAGAGTCAATAATACTAGATTTATGACTAGTATCAATGTATCAGATGATTAGAGTCAATGATAATAGATTTATGACTAGTATCAAGGCATCAGATCGATTGGTGTAGGTCAAATTTCAGATTAACGAGGTTATACTTAATGGAGTCAAAAGTGATTTAATACTTTTTGAGTAAGAGTTTGTGGAGTCAACAGTGCTAATTTAATACTATTTGATTAAATCCTTCACTGTGCTAGTATAGGTTTAGACAATGATAAAACTAGTCTGGGAAGGAGACTAATTCACACTCGCTTAACTGACCACTACTATTTTTGTCAAAAATCACAAGCGTAATTCTTAGTATCGCCTATTTATTGTATGACTCAAGTCTGCATTGGGAGTCCAGTCACATCAATATCTATCTATTGAGCTCAACGCATTGCACCAACTACAATATTCAATTCAACATTCAATACTCAATATTCATTATTCAATACCCAATATTTATTATTCATAATATTCCATCCCCACATTAGACTTCTTGGTAATCACCTCCCCTTCATTAAGGTTGGTTGGATCTGGCTGAGCCACATTTGGGCAGTTGACTTCATATCCAAACCAATGACCCATGGCATTGAATCAGGACCATATCAGGAAATAACATGAGGAAGTTCAGGAACAAAATCAGGAACGGAAATAACAGTGCAATTCTATTAATTCCAACGCCAATGAAGTGTAATTATTAACCAAGTAGTCCAAAGAATCTTGGCTTAGTCGAAACCACCACTCGAAGCTTTGAGCCCGTGTCTTTAGCCAGTGACTTCGGCTATGTTGCAATGGAATACTCGAGATTATGTGATTCGCACCACAAGATGGAGATAATAGAGAATTGGTATTTATTGAATAGGCCACAGGACTTTTGGCACTATTGGTGCTATTGATACTATTGGTGCTATTGATTCTATTGGTGCTATTGATTCTATTGGCACTATTGGTACTATTAGCACTCTTGGAACTATTACCACTATTGGCACTATTGGCTATTGGAACTATTGGTACTATTACCACTATTGGTACTATTGGTACTATTACCACTATTAGCACTATTGGCACTATTAGCACTATTAGCACTATTGTGTCCAATTACTGTCTCTATGCTAGATAGTGTCTCTCCTTCCTTCCTTCTCTTTTCCATAGTTTGGGACTCTGGCTCGGAAGACGTCATCCCAGAGTCATCCCGACTCCGTGACCGAGTAAGGAAGATGAAGGAATTGAGACCATTAGCACGACGATAACCACCAGGTCGGAATGTCTGACTAATGGAATCAATGTGTCTGTTCACTACAATTGGTTAATTGTCATCACTAATGTATAGATCATTCACGCTCGCCGTAGACTATTACTGCTAGTACCAACTCTCTAGTTCTCTCTATTTTTACCGAGAGTCTCACTTTTTGAGGAACGATATGGGACGCTACAATCGAGCTATTGCACCGGTTTTTGGCGCAAAATGACCGCAATCGCCACAAGAACACACACAACATGTTCCCTTCTCATTTTCATGGCTCTACGTCCCTTCCACCGCCTACGGCACTGGATTGCACTGCAATGTCCCTGTCACCTGACTCGGCCCTGTAACCTCCACTGTACTACGCGTGACGTGCAATCGTAGTGCGACCTCCCCGTACCGTACCGTCTTCACCCGTGAATCTCCGTGCTAGGGCCGCTTCTGATTGGCTCTTGGGTCCTCCTGTGGTCCTCCCTTGGTCCTTCGTTGCCCCTCCACTCCGTTTCTTTCCTTCCACTCTCCCTATCTCCGCTTACACCCTCGTATCTCTCTCTCTGTTTCCTCACTAATTCTCTCGCTATTCTTTTTCTGTCTCTGTTTAGTGCGGTGTGAAAAACTGTGCGAAAGAATCACTTCACCAAGTAGACCCAGCACTTACACCCTGGAGCCCCCGCCTCGTGGAGCCCCGAATTGCCGCCGTTTGCACCGTCCTCAGGCCCCCACACCCCGCCCATCCGATAGCGCTTGCCAGCTTGTCCCTGCCGGCGCTTTTTCCCGGGTTTCTGCCGTTCCTTGCAAGTGTTTTCCTCACCAGTGTCCACCACAAGAAAGTGCCCTTCACGACCGCCACACCGCCGCCAGAGCCCTTTTAGCACCCCCATACAGGCCCCCTGTGCTCTCAGTGCCGTCCCTGCGTTTTTCTCGCTGTTTGGGCCCCAATCCACCGCTCTAGCCCCGTCTCCCTCACCAAGTCTGCCATGGGCGCCAAGTCCAACCTCTCCCTCGCCATCCAGCAGGCCGAACAGAAAAACAGCCATGACGACAGCTCCATCTACCTGGCGCCCGATTCGGCCGTTTCCGCCGACCACGTCGCCCCCAAGTTCGCCAATCTCATCCCTCCTCCTGGATCCACCGTGTGTGAGTCCAGCTCCACCGCCAAAACATTCAAGCCCCAGCTCACGCCCCTCAGCACCAATTTCGACCTCGGAATCGCCAACAACTCCGACGAAGACGACGACGGCGACGAGTCCGACGATGAAGCCCACTCCGTCAACCCGGCAGAGGAAGAAGACCTCAAGGACTATGTCCCCGGAGGCTACCATCCCTGCTTCATAGGCGAAAACTACAAGAACGGAAAGTACACCTTGGTCCGCAAGCTCGGCTGGGGCCACTTCTCCACCGTGTGGCTCGCCCGTGACAACGACAAGCAGTGCCATGTGGCGATGAAGATCGTCCGCAGTGCCAAACACTACACCGAGACCGCCATCGACGAGATCAAGCTTCTCGACAAAGTCACCACGTCCGACCTCAACCACCCCGGCCATGGCCATGTCATCCAGTTGTTGGACACCTTCACGCACAAGGGCCCCAACGGCATCCACGTGGTGATGGTGTTCGAGGTGCTTGGCGAAAACCTCCTCAGTCTCATCCGCCGCTACAAGCACAGGGGCATTCCCATCGTTTTCGTCAAGCAAATCGCCAAACAACTCCTTTCTGCATTGGATTTCTTGCACCGAAAATGTGGAGTGATCCACACCGACCTCAAGCCCGAGAACGTGTTGATCGAGATAGGCGACGTGGAGCAGATCGTCAAGATGGTGGAGGAAGAAGAAAACCAGATCAAAATCGAGAAAAGAAGAGTCAGATCTCAAACCATGCATTCGTCCAGATTGGTCATGGGTGACCCCTACACCCCGGAAGAACTCAACAAGATCTCGCCCTCGTTGGGCAGAAACGGCAGAAGGTCCAGAAGACAGACCCTCATTACCGGATCGCAGCCATTGCCCTCGCCTTTGAGAACTTTCAACAAGTCCTTCATCAACGTCTACGGACTTGCCAGTTCCACTTCCAACACTCCCATCCGCAACACATCCTTTACTTCCGCTTCTGGCTCCATGAAAAACTCCTTGAACATAGAACCCACGACTCCTGTAGAGCCCGTGACTCGTACCTCCTCGGGTATCGACATCAATGAAAAAGACACTTTGAACAGCTCCCTTTCCTCCATGTCCATCTCCAACACCTACCAGTCAGGCATCGACCCCGTTTCCATCCCCACCTCGGGCCTTAATGACCACGACCTGTCTGCAATGTTGGAAAACGAAATCATCAACGAAGACGAGCTTATTTCCGTCAAAATTGCCGACTTGGGCAATGCCTGCTGGACCACCCACCATTTCACCGATGAGATCCAAACTCGTCAATACAGATCACCAGAAGTTCTTTTGGGCTATCACTGGGGTGCATCCAGTGATCTCTGGTCTCTTGCCTGTTTAATTTTCGAGCTTTTGACTGGAGATTACCTCTTTGACCCAAGAGACGGAAAGACATACACCAAAGATGACGACCATATTGCACAAATAATCGAATTGGTTGGACCATTCCCTCGGTCCATGCTCAAGGAAGCGTACTACACTCGTGATTTCTTCAATTCCCGGGGAGAGCTTCACAGAATCGTCAAGTTGAAGCCTTGGGCTCTAAAAGATGTTCTTACTGAGAAATACAAATTCAACGTCAACGAC
Organism: Suhomyces bokatorum; assembly: GCA_030568615.1. Classification (NCBI taxonomy): domain Eukaryota; kingdom Fungi; phylum Ascomycota; class Pichiomycetes; order Serinales; family Debaryomycetaceae; genus Suhomyces; species Suhomyces bokatorum. Next base: position 68,095 of record JAJMGI010000039.1, on the reverse strand, counting down.
GCCATTGAGATTTCGGACTTCTTGATGCCCATGCTTTCGTTGCAGCCGGAAACCCGAGCCGACGCCGGAGGAATGGTGAATCATTCGTGGTTGAGTGATGCGTTGAGTTTGGAAAATGTTGTTCTCGAAAGGCCCGTTGGAGGTTCTGGAGAAGACATTTTGGGATGGTCCAAGGAGGTCAAACTGTCTAGCGTTGGATCTGCCAAGGGAAAGTATTACTTCAACTAATCCGTTCAGCATAATCTTTCTTCTCTGAATTTGGCCACTTCACTGATTTGAGTTGCCGTGTAACTTTATTCTGTAATTTAGCATATGTATGATAGATGAACCAGGATTGTAATTTATCATTGACCAAGGAATTTTCGATACAAGAGGTGGGACGTTGAGGGGTGTGATGTGTATATTTAGATGAGATACAATAAATGAAAAGGGACACGAAGATAGTATTTTAAGAGAATTAAGAAAATATGACATAATGAAAGGCAGAAAATGGGAATCCAGGCCGAATTGTCATGGAGTAACTCAATACAGAAGAATGCCCTGGAAGTGTATTGAGGTTTATTTTGGTAGTATGAAGTAACATTGGATTATCCAAGATTTTCAGCGCCTTCAAATTTAATCCTCTTTAGAATTTAAGAGCCAATTGGTTGATATATAATTATTATAAGAATATATTCTATTGATTGCAACATTCAATGTCTCCAACTTCTAACCAAATCAGGAAAAAGCCAATTGGTTGATATATAATTACTATAAGTATATATTCTATGATGATTTAATGTCTCCAACTTCTAACCAAATCAGGAAGCCAATTGGGTGATATATAATTACCTCGAGGTGTATTGTAGAAGATGGGTAGAATGTAGAAATAAGGGGAGAGACATTATTGAAAGCAATAAGGGTATGAATAGTCGCCATAGTGTATCCCACTTTCAATGAGCCTATTATTAATTTAATTGATAAACTGTATTACTCAATCTTTTCCGTGGATGATAATGTTGATGCCAAAATCCCAATTCTGGCCCAAATGTCGTGAAACGACCTTTAAATGGTCTCTGCAGCTGGGTGAACCCATTCATCTAGTCAGAAGTGCCATAATCTAGTCTTTGGATGAAATTGACTCCCCTTTATCTGCACACCTCACACCATCACATCTCACCATAAAAGCGCCAAAAACGGCCCAAAATTCATAAAAACGGTCCAAAATTCACCAATCGCACCCCCACACCCATAAATACCCATATCCGGCCCTTGCTGTCCCATTCAGTGCCCCCTCCACCCACCTGGTGATAATCGCCCGCGCACGACCCCCTATATCCAAAACGCACCTCCCCTTTCTCCAGACTCCACTCTTCTTCCATGCTCCACATAGAACAGAACAATCTCCTCATCGAACAGACGCTTAGTCAGCGTGTGTTTCCAGAAGACGCCACTTCCAAGTCATTGGATCGAATCATCACCGATTTCGACTTCACCACCTACCACATTTCCACCTTTCCTGACAACAAGCAATTGGTGTTGGTGTCCATCTATCTCAAGTGCTGGGACGATTTGGTCAAATATGGCGTGATCGAGTATCTCAATGGCAAATACGGCGGATTTGCCGGCTTATCCGTGCTTTCGGGCGACCAGATCGAGCAGAGCTACAACTACTCGTTGGTGTTGGACCTTGCACAAGTGGAGGGCCAGAGCGAGGAATTGAAGCGGGAATTGGTCCAGCAGTTGTCGTTCTTGAAGCGTCACGCCATGGCCGCCGCTTTCGAGCAGGCGTTTGCCCGCTACGACGAGTTGGCGGCGCTCCACGCCAACTCCAACACCTACTCCGAGGAGATCCAGGCAGAGTTGCAGAACGAGGCGGTGTTGGTGGTCAAGTACCGCGGCTCCGACGAGTGCATCTACATAAAGCCCTCGTTCGACAGGGTCACCGTGGTGTTTTCCACCGTGTTCCAGGACGAGACCGACAAGATCTTCGGAAAGGTGTTTTTGCAGGAGTTCGTGGACGCCAGAAGAAGATCGGTCCAGACGGCGCCCCAGGTGTTGTACTCGCACAAGGAGGCGCCCTTGGAGATCCAGAGCGCCGCCCAGGGCGCCCGTGACGACGAGAACAAGGGCTACATCACCTTCGTGTTGTTCCCCAGACACTTGGTCAAGGGCGACCGCAGAGACAACTGCATCTCGCATATCCAGTTTTTCAGAAACTACTTCCACTACCACATCAAGTGCTCCAAGGCATACATGCACAGCAGAATGAGATACAGAGTGAAAGAATTCTTGAAGATCTTGAACAGAGCCAAGCCCGAGAATGTGGACGACGACGGCAAGGTGATTGAAAACAGAAAGACCGCCAGCGGTAGAAGATTTGTTGCCTAGATACGAATAAAGACATGGACACAGGACGATGTAGGAGATAAGGAGACGTCATTAAAGACAGCAAAAGAATTGAGTAATGTAAAGTGAAGACATTTAAGGAATAAAAAGGTATGCAAGACAACTTCAAAGGCATGTAGGATATTATGAAGTCGTGAGGATATAAGTAAATACATGTGTGGGTGCAGATTGAACCTAGGGTTCTAGATTTAAAGAATTAAAGGGAGATCCATAATTCAAACAGATTAAAAGCATTAAATCTTAATAATTGAACTGTTTTGAGTCCACAATGGAAGACCTTCTTATTATATAATTATATGCTGTTACCTCATGAAGTGAACATCAGTATTTTTAATGGGCAATATTAAGTCGTCTGTGTAATGGAATATTGGGATTTAATGAATGGGCAATATTAAGTCGTCTATATAATGTAATATTGGGATTTAATGAATAGGTATTAAATCGTCTATTCAATGGAATATTGTGATTTAATGAATAGGTATTAAATCATCTATATAATGGAATATTGGGATTTAATGGAAGTAGGCAATGGACTGACTCCAGGTACCATTAATTGTGACCACTTCCGTGGTCTGTCATCAAATGATACTCTTATGCATTATTCACTTCATTGGTGTCATTGCATTATTCGCTTCATTGGTATTTTGCATTATTCTTCATTGGTGTTATTCTTCATTGGTGTTATTGCACTATTTAATTCAAACTGTCCATCTCTACCTCCCCTATTGTTTCTACACTCTTTGAACGAATATTCTATGCGACTATTTACACTATTGTTTGGGCTTCTTCACACCGTACTTCGACCTGGAGGTGGCTCTGTTGGCCACACCTGCCAAATCGTACACTCCTCTCACCAAATGGTACTTCACACCGGGAATATCTTGCACTCTGCCGCCTCTGACTAACACAAGGTGATGCTCTTGCAAATTGTGGCCCTCTCCGGGAATCAACGCCGACACCACGTTGCCGTTGGTGAGTCTGACACGGCAACACTTTCTCAAGGCCGAGTTGGGCTTTTTGGGCTTGAGAATCATCACTCTGAGCACCACGCCCTTTCTGAAGGGCGAGTTCTCCAAGTCGGGAGCCTTGGAACTGTAGGGTTTTCTGGGCTTGCCTTGTTTTCCATACTTGATTTGGTTCAAGGTGACGAATCTCTTCTGATCCAATAGGGTGGTGATTTGGGCGGTAATTGGACCGGTTTTTTGGGGAATGTTGGTGAAAACGCCCGGGCGGCCCATTGGAGCACGCACCAAGGGGGCAATGTGGGTGCGGAGGCCTCCCATCAACAGTCTAAGCATGGTGATATGGAGTAGGTAAAAGTGAAAATTTCCACAAGTCTGCGGTCACGTTGACTGCGGTCACGTGAGCTGGCTCACGTGATCCCACCCTCAAAATTTCTCATCCACTCAAAAGGCAGCCAAATTCAACACCACCACAGAATGTTCAGAACCGCCTTGTTGAGATCCATCAGAGTGCCCGTGGCCTCCTCCACAGCCACCTTGGCACGTGCTTCCGGTTTGCCCCGTTTTTCCGCTGTTTCTGGCCCCTCCCAAGTCCGTTTCTACGCAGGCTTCCCGGCCCTTACCAGAGAAGGAGCCAAGGAAAGAATCTTGGAATTGTTGGAGGGTTACGACAAGGTCGATGCTTCCAAGGAGATCTCGGAGCTGTCGTCGTTTGTGCAAGATTTGGGCTTGGACTCGTTGGACGTGGTCGAAGTGGTGATGGAAGTGGAACACGAGTTCAATATCCAGATCCCCGACAACGAGGCCGACTCGTTGAAGACCGTGGGCCAGACCATTGACTACATCTTGTCGCAGAGCGATGCCTGTTAGAGTGGATATGGTGGAAAGAGTGGCACCATGAATGACAGACCCGGGACTAGATAATAGCTGGGTATGGATTTCAAAAATGGCCCTGCCGTGCCTGCCGGCCGAGATAGCATAGATGTGTCTTGTATTTAGATGAATTCAGAGACCAGAAAGGGTGTAGACGGAGTCGGAGCTGCTCCAGCTAAACGATTGTGTCACGTGATTTCGGTCATGTGACTCTCTCTGGCCAATAGCGAGCCTAAAAATTCACACCAACTTTTTATCTTCAACATCACAATGGTTTCGGTATGTATGGCCCTCCTGGTGCTTTAAGATTGCGGATCGTGCTCTCTAGGTGTTTCGGCTGAGCTCGCATGCTCGTCTACGTTCTTTTCCCGAAAAAAACGCCTCTCTAGCTGCTCTGATGCCCTCCCTGATGCAGTTCATAATAAAGAACAAATTCACGAATATGAACACGTTATGACCCAAGAAGATACGTTAGGCCTTGTTTGGTGGGTTGGAAGTGTCTGAGAATGTTGAGAGACTCCTTGAAAGGCACTTTCCTGGCATGATTCGGCCTAGTTCTACTCCCTGTGTTTGGAGTGAAATCAACACAAGCAAGAAGTGTTCAGGCAGTAACGGCTCGTGAAATTGACAATTGAACTCTCTTTGAATCATCGCAAAGGGCCCGAGTCAGGACTTTGTTGACACTTGTCCAGACTTTTGCTTGAAATCAGCTAGTACTGGTTGTAATCGCCTAGTACTGGTTGTAATGCTTGCATGTCTCATTCACAGCTATACCAATGCAATGCACACTGGTCCATATCCCGTTTTGAACTCTCCATAGGAGTCATCCCAATACGATCCACCCTGTCCCAGTCCATACTAACATTCAGTACGTCAGAGGTCCTGCCTACAAGTCTGCTAAATTCTTATCCAGCCTTAACATCAACCTTACTCCAGTTAAGGCCTACGGCGCCAACTTGGTTTTCTGGGGTGGTGCTGCCGGTGCTGCCGTCGGTACCTTTACCGAGGGTGTTCCATTGTTCCAAAAGACCTTCTACGAGAAGATCCCATACTTCGGTAACCACTGGATCTACAACCCAGACCCAGAAGATGTCCCAGTCTGATTGTATATATCAACATAATAGTATGGCATAGAGTAACGTGCAATGTAGGAAATGCTAAATGATAGTGATTGTTCCAACGATCAGACCAAAGAAATGACATTATGGTCCAAAGAATCTAATTTAATCTTGAAAATGTACTCGAATGGTGAATTAGTTTCAACGGTAGAAGTGTATTCAAATGCTATAAAAGTACTTTATGGTCCAATGAATATAATATGATATAAATGTATTCGAATGGTGAATTAGTTTCAACGGTAGAAGTGTATTCGATTGCTATGAAATACTTGAATGAATGAATACATTCGAATATGATATTCAATTTATAAATGGATTGAAATGTATAGTTCAATTTATAAATGAATTGAAATGTATAATTCAATTGTTTCCATGTATTGAATGTCCAGCTCGAATGTTTCAATGTAATGAATGTCTAGCTCAATTGTATAAATGCATTGAATCGTTAATTCAATTGTATTCGAAATGATACGAATAATTCCAATCGTATGAATGTAACCATAGTTTTATGGAATGTATCGCAAATGGTCCTTGTCTGGTCTCTCGAGGAACTCACGTTCTATCAAATAGTCTATACTGGCCTTTAATTCGATAACATTGACGGGGCCACTCTGTTCTAGCCACTCAATTGCTTGGGTCAATAAATCTGTGACTGAGGCCTGTTTCAACTGTTTCATTAATTTCATCACGATGCAATTAAACTCTTCCTTACGATTAGATCGGATGCCTTGAGCAACTGGTGAGTCTTGCTTGGATTTGGCACTCTTGATAGTGATGTCCTTGGAAAGAGGAATCCGAATCTTGGTTGCTTTGTCGGAAAATTGTTGGTTGTAGGTATATACATTGTCGTGAACCAATAATAATTTGTACTTCTCCGAACTCAATGAAGCCAAGATCCGACTTAGAAGCCTCGATTCCATCTTCGTTTCTTTCTGTATTTCTTCAACACTAATGCTCTCCCTGTCGTTAAACAATAAAATCACCACTGCCTGCAACAAATTCATGGTCAATTCCTTGGTCCCCTTTTCATAGACTCCCTCAATAGTGACTTGATGCAACGAATAATTGGTCCAATCTAACAGCTTGCTCTTGTTTCTTTCGTTAAATGCAAGGAACTTCAGACTAAAGTTATCCAATTGTGCCGAAAACGTGGAAGGAAGAACAAGTTCGGTGTCAATTCTGGGAATATCTGGCCACTTGGATTTTTCTAAGACCAACGGACTGAAACCAACACTGTTGGCTTCCAAAATCGATGCATTCGTATCTGTGCATGTAATGAAATCTTGAAATAATGGCCCAAATCCCACCAAATCGGAATCACCAGCAACTTCAATCAATAAGTCTGCCAGCTTTCTTTCGAGCTCGAAATTGGAATTTCTCGTCAATAATAATCTTCTTGATAAATCCTTCTTATAGTATGTCAAAAAATCATCCTTGTTGTTAATGCATTTGAACATGATGAGCAACGTTGCCTTGAATTCTTCAAAAGGCTTATCTGAAGTCATTTTCTTGCTGGTACCCTTGAAGAAAGAGTCACAGTATTTTGCAAGTTGGGATAACACGATGGAATTATTTGCTGGCACGTTGAATGCATTCTTGAAAGCATTACGAAGCTCAAAATCGAACTTCTCGTCTCCTTTGAGTGATTCCTTCACCACGTTGTGAAACTTGTTAAATAATTTAACCAAGCTTTGGATAAAATTCTTACTGGGCTGCGCCAGTTGAGACTTTTGAAGCTCACAAACCTCGGAGACTTCTTTGGTGATCATTTGTCCCCATTCAAACACAAAAATCGAGGTTGCATCTAATTCAAATACTTTCTTTGAGCTTTCACACCATGTACAGATCAGTCTCAACTTGTAAGAATCCTCTGCATTCAACACATGGGGCAATGTTGTTTTAATGAAGGTCCTGAAGTCCTCAAAGATTAAGCTCCAATGAAGCTTTATGATCAAGTTATTAATGAACGTCTTGGAATAGCCACATTCCAGAAAGAACGACTTTTCTTTCGATGCTGAGCTGACCACCTTGGTCAAATATACCTCGGGATCTCTCCGCCAAATGTATTTAAGGATGTTGAAGTTCCGGATGATCTGCTCTATGAGGCCATGAGTGAGCTCGAATGCTAGGGATCCATTGTAATTGAGTTTAAGCAAAGCTTTGGAATATTGCTTCACATAATCGGGATATTCTTCGTCCTTATCGCGGTATTCGGAAAGTAGGTCGACCTGAAGGTCAAGAAGCGACTTCTTGTAGTCTTCGTTATGGGAAAAGAACGTTTCAATTACCAAGTCCATGCCAAAGTTCAAGATGGGCTCTTCTCGGTAGTGGTTCATGAGGTATGACCTATCCAAATAGATGAAGAGCTTGCTGAGCAATTTAAGCTTAGCCTCCCATGTTTCGAAAACGTTAAGGAACAATTGGATGGACTTCTTCTTATTTGAGGAAGCATTGGCTATAGTGTCAATTAGGGCAGGTTTGACATGTAGTTCAAAGTAATTGGTGATTTTGGCGTTCAATTTGTGGGCTAGCTTGGATTTCTCCTCCGACTTCAACCGGCAATGGGACTCTATCAACGAAGCGTACGTACGATACCCATATTTCAAGGAGGCTCCTGAAAGGACCAGGTCAATCATTTCGTAGATTCTAGTCCTGGAATCGTTGAGAAACGTGGCGATTGACTCCACAAAGACTTGGTCGTCGTCCTCCTTGTGTCTTTTCTTCGATCTTGCACCTGGTTCGATGGCTGTCTCCTCTTGCTCCGGCACTGAAGGACTTCTATCGGAAACTCCGTAGGTGAATTCAAATGCCGACTGGGGCACCTCTTGTGGATCCATTATATGTGGAAATTGTAGCAGGGTGGTTTAAGGTGGGATCTAGAGCGTTTTGACTGGTTTTGGAGTGCTTTTGATGGAGGAAAGTGCCTGTTCCTTGTTCACTCCTTAAGCACTACTTGTGGCTGAAAACAGACGATTTTGACACTTTTGGAGCCCAAATTTCACGCCAAGGTTGATAAAGTGGCGCCCTATGTTCTAGAGGTTCTGGGTATGTTCAAACTGGGCGAATTGGGCCTGTGGTGGGCTCTTTGTAAAAGGATAAAGATATCAGATGTAGTGTGGAGTCTAATTCTATAAAGTAGAATAATGCGATAAAATGAGATTTGATACTTTAGCCATTTCCTACATCCTCCACCAAAGCCTATTTCAGGAAACAAAGTAACCAAAGCTGCCTAAATTGGTTTTTTTGGTCTTCTAGAATACAAAGGTTGTCTTTTTTTGCAAGTCTGGAGTCCTTCTGGCCGTTTATTGGTGAATTGTGAGACTTTACCTGTAATAGCGGTCAAACTCAGTTGCATGTGTTTGGATCCTGAAAGTGACCATATTACTGTCCAAGGTCATTCATTACGCACATATTTGCCAGAATCAGTTTAAACTACGCGCATACCTTGTCTGGATCTGTCAAAAAGTGGACTTGAAGTCTTGAATAAAAGTCAACATCAATCAGAGTCCACAGATAACCCCATTTGCCCACTTTCCAGTACCCCAATATCAATCAGATTCACCAGATAAATCTAAGTCCCATTTCCAATACCACAACATCAATCAGATTCACCAGATAAATCTAATTCCATTTCCAATACCCCAATATCAATAAGATTCACCAGATAAACCGAATACCCATTTTCCAATCACATTCACCAGATAACCCCATTTACCCATTTTCTAGCCCATATTAGGCCCACATCACATTCATTCAATATGGCAGATAAACCTCCCGTCGAAGTCAAAGATCCCAAACAACTCACCAGTGTGTACAAGCTGAGTGGAGCATTCGATCAACAAAGACGTGTTCTCCTTGAAAACTTCAAACAGTCCGAAACACACGCCAATCTTCTTCTCAAACTCAAGCTCATGGTGGAAAACAAGGTCAAACAAGACCCATCCATTCTCATGAAGAACAAAGGCAAGATTGGAGCGTTGATCCAAGGAGAAATCATCAACGAGCATCTCCACGATAAGAGTTCTGGAGGAAACGGTGGCCTCCTCAGCATTGTCGACAAGGACATTCAGGACAAGATTATCGACTCTCCAGACTTCCATAAATTGCTCAAGGCCGAAATGAAAGACATACGAAGAACCTTGATGGGAATAAGTGATGAAGATTACCAGAAACAATTGGAGGAAGAACAGCGAGAAGAAGCGGAAGAAAAGGCCAAACACGAAGCACAATTTTCCATGGAAGCAGATTACAAACCAACCTACAGAGTCAAAGGACTTGGTGGTACTCATAGAGTCACCAAGCCTCCAAGGTTTAACTTCTCCAGCAACAGGAACAACAAGGAGGAAGACAAAAGTGAAAGCAAAAATGGAAAGGTTCCATTCTTAATGTATTAAACTAATAAAACATGACATGGAGAACACGCGGTTCGTACGAGGGTATCACAGGAAATTGAACAATATCTGGTGCCAGAAATACCAGGCTCTTTTCAATGCATTTTAATCGTCAATTTCGAAAATTTCGTTAGCAATCAACATCAACTCTTCCACCACCTTGCTCTTGTAGCTCAAATCTTGAGGACTCATGGAGTTATCGTTTAAAATGGCCGGACCCCAAATGATGGCAAGGTTCTTGGGCGACATTCTATTCGTGGCTTGATTGCCTGCGATCTTGTTCAAATGGAATATCAATGCTCTTAATGTAAAGTACGCACCATCTGGCAAATTGAACACTAAGTGGTGCAACTTCTTGGCAATGAAAGTCTCGTCCAAGGACTTGACTGTTTCAATGAAAGACTGGTAATACTCCTTGGTCAACAACGGTTCGGGCAAGCTGGCAAAATACAACTTCAATAACGAAGCCACACAGTAGATGTCTGCATCCAAAACGTTGGCTGGATCAATATTGTTGCCGATCATCAAGTAGTTGGTGAATTGGTTGTCAATGGCCACCTTCAAGTTTTGCACCGTAGTCTTGTTTCCGCTGGTTCTGTAGATACCCTCGATATCTATGCCATGCAGTTCTATGACATCAATACACCTCTTCACGACCAACGGAACGTTATCGATACCGGCGAACTGTATGACTTCCTCCACAGAAACGCCGAACGTGGGCTGCTTGGGCGTGTGTGAAAGTTGGGTGTTGAGGGTTTTTGGACCATTCAAATCCGAGGTGGGCTTTGTGGATGGGTCCAATGACGAGTATGTGTAGGAGGATGCATTATCGTTGACCAGGGTCAGTGGGGTGGAATTGACGTGAGAGGTGCTGGTCATGGTGGGGGACGTGGAGGCATTAAGGTTGGGACTGTAGTTGGACTTGGCCAGTATTTGGGGAGTGGAGGACGAGCCGGAAGAAGGCTTTGCGAGGTTACTATTGGATTTGGGGGTGTTGTTGTTCAAGAACGGCTTGCTGATTTTCTGGTTCTTGGCCAACGAGGGATGCACCACGTAGTCCACGGGTACCAACGACTGGTTGCTGCTGCCCTTGCCCTGTTTGATGAGGTAGTCGTAGAGATCTCTCTCGTTGTCGATAGAAGCAGCGAGCGACTTCATGGATTGCTTGGTCTGCTGGAGCGGACTGATGAGCACACCGGAGTTCATGATCAAGGTCTCGTTCCACGTGGCAAACTTCTGCAACTGGACGTTCATGGCGATGTCCATTTCCAAAATCAAGTTCTTCAACTTCTTGGACGTGGTGGGACGGTGGATCATCAACATCTCGTCCTTCAACTTCTTGCACGTGGACACCTTGAGCTTGTAGTCCTGGTCGGCCAAGTCGACCTTGCGCTGGAGCTCGTCTTCCTGTTGTTCCACCGTCTTGTTCTTCAAGGAGAACGACTTCTTGTTGGGGTCCGAGGTCTTGAGCTTCTCCAAGTCGTCGCACATGTGGTAGTACTTGTGCTTGGCCTTTTCGGCGGCCAAGATGGCGTCGCTGCACTCCTTTTCCTTGCGCTTGCCCTCGTCCTTGATCAATTTGCGTGACCGTGTCACGGTGCCACTCAACGCAGTGAGCTCGTCAAACATCACGTTGAGTGCCTTGACGTAGGAGCTGCCGGCGCCAAACAACTTCTCGTCAAACTCGATGATGGCATCGAGTTTGTGGCTGAATGAGTCGTTCTTCAACTTGGCCAGGCCCTTGATGGAGGTACGCGCTTGGTTGCCAAACTTCTTCAACTGGTTGTAGTGGTCGTCCTCGATTTGGGCCTTTTTCTTGATGTATTTGGCAAACTCTTCGCCCGTCGTCAAGCTCTGCTTGAGACGGTTGAGGAGAACATCGAGAGAGGCGTCGCTGTTGAGAATGGCCTTGATTCTGTCCAGATCCAACAAGGCTTCCTCAGACATGGTGGGGGCAGAAGGGGAGGAAATGGGGGAGTTATTGGGGGAAAAACGGGGGTATTTGGCCCTAGGGTGAAAGAGTGGAGGGGTTTGGAGGGAATGGGGAAGAAATGTGGAGGAAGAAGACCAATTGGAGGCGGAATAGGGAGGAAGAAAGGAAGATGGGCTTGGTAGTTGGACGAGAATGACGCTGTTTGCTTACGTAAGCGCACCGTGTGCGCTTACGTAATTGATGCCTCTCTCCAGCCGTCTCCCTGTCGCCGCCAGTGCCCGTACCGCTGCCCCTCGGGCCGCAGCCCGTCTCCACCCCTCCTGCGCCGCCCCGCCGTCCCGGAATTCCACCTCTTCCGCTTTTCTACGGCTGGATTTGAAGGTGGATGTAGCTCGTCACGTGCCTTTCCCGATTCGGCCAGTTCAGGCACAAGATCACCATGAGCCAGGTGGCACTTTGGGAGGGCTAGAGCCATGGCGCGTGGCTGGAATGCAGGAATGGCAAGGGAACTGGGTCAGGGGTGTATTGGGCTTGTCTGGGTAATGTGAATTGGAGGAAATGGGGGTGTGAAGTTACTTCGGAAAGACTGCTGAATATGGTAGTGGTTCCGCTCGACACTAGTGTTCATACGAGCAATACTGTTGAAGAAAAGTTCATGCTAGCTAGATTCACACATGTCCCGATGACGTAATTGCCCCAGTAGTTGCTTTCTATAGATAGTCTATATTCATAAATGTCATCCATCTACAATTATCATAATTATCATGCATCTACAATTATCATAATTATCCTCCATCTACAAATATCATAATTATCATGCATCTACAATTATCATAATTATCCTCCATCTACAATTATCATAATGTATGTATTCCACAACGATGCAAATTCTGGGGAAACGTCTCGGTTGGACTCAATTAGAATTGACTAGAATCGACTGGATATCTTCGGATTCCTTCCAACAAAGGTGAGTAGAATACGCTGTTCGCATCTCCCAAATCCGTAGTGCCACATATCTGTTTGTAAACAGCCCTAGTGGCTTATAATAGACCCTACAGACAATACCTGTCAAGTGTTGTGATCTGGTGAAAACCGGTCTATTTTTGGAATCTCATCTGACAAACTTTTCTGGGGTCAGGCATTGGTATGGGAATGTGCTGTCGTTGTGTCAACGGAGAATGGAGCCTGGCTAGTTACACGTGTCGAATGGTTGGTTCTGGACCTTTCGACGTGTACTACTTTTGGGCAACTTTTCTCGGGTTAGAATTGTTATAAACTAAGAGCTCACAAAGAATAGACCAAGAGTTCACATGGAATGGACTAGGTTATTCTGAATAGACTGAATAGTCGGTGATAATTCTAATAAACTATCTTATTGCAGGTTTTATTTGGGTTTCTGTTGGTTTCTCTGTTGGGTTGGTTCATTCCCTATATAGTTTCAACTTTTAGTGAGCATTATACTTCAACTCTTTTACTTGATAAGTATTTGGCCAACTAACACATAAAGCCTCTGTTAATTGACTTGAAACAAGATAGAACCTTGCTACTTTATACTAATCCTCCATTTCTTGCCTTTTCGTTCTGTTAAATCATAAACTCAGTAGTTAATTTTTTTAAGTTTTTGCAATCATTTCGAAATTGTGGCAACAGTCTCGATTTCAAATACACCTAAATTTTAATACATTACAATGAATTTAATACATTACAAGTAATTCAATCAAGTTTAATTCAATCAAGTTTTATTCACCACGTATTCTACAGTTAATGAAAATTCAATTATTCTATCCAAACACAATATATAGCTGGTAATCGGCTTCTCTGAGCCAATAAATCATCACTTTTTCGTGACGATTCAATTTATTTAACGAATCTATTCCCTGGTTCGGGCCCGTTCGCTCTAATGCAATTAATTAAAGAAGCCGCTGGCTCTCTTTTCATCTTCAAATCCAAAGGCGTTGACACCTTGTTCCACATTGGCCACCGAGAACTCCAAGTCATCGGTGGTAATCATGTCCCAGAACTTGTAAATCATCATGAAAGTGAAGATGTTGCACACACTGCCGAAAAAGAGGCCGTCAACGTAGTGCTTGGCTCCTTCACAAATCTTCTCGCTGAAGACGTAGGAAAGGATCTGGCCAGCCACAAAGAAGAAAATACCCAAACCAATGGCACCCAAGGCCCAGTAACTCTTCAAGGCGAAAACGATCAAGATGATCTGAGAAACGACGTAGACGGCCAAAATGAGGGCATTGATGACGTACGAAACGACAAACAATGCCGTGGTGTTTTTCAAGTCGAGGGCAGTGTGCCAGCCCTTGAAGGTGATCAACGCAATAAGGAAATTCACGGCAAACCAGCCGAAAGTGATGAATCTCAAACTCCACATGGATCTTCTGGTGCCATCTTCCCAGAACTGGAAGCACAAGAGACCGTTGTACAACAAGGAGATACAAGCCGAGCTGGAAAGTCCGATTTGCACAGCAACAAAGTAGGCATAGGTGGAGCTTGATGGGGGGATGACCCCGCAGTCAACGACCAACGACGACACGGTGACGCCAAGCATGAGGTAGGTGAAAAAGAGCATTTCAGTTCTGCCGATGGCGGTGTACTTGGCACGAACGTTGAACACAATGACCAAACCCACCAACAAACCACCGATGTGAACGAAAGCATTGCCCACGTTGAAGATCATGGTGTTAGCAAGCTCCACCGACCGGGCGTAGCACGTGGGAAGGATGCCCTTATCGAAGAAGTCGTTCTGGTTGTTGGCAGCAACCACCGAACAGAGCGGAAGGGCGGTTTTCTTGCAGATTTCGTCGAACTTACCGAAGGTCATGCTGGAGAAGACTTTGGTGTGGTTTCCGACGTGGATATGAGGTCAGAAGGTGACGAAACGGGGGTCTTTGAGGTGTGCCCAAGTCAGGCACTAAAGAGTGAAAACAGGGGGAAAAAGGCGTGGAAAAACGCGGATTTCACGGGAAAAAAGGCTGGAACGGGACTGGACGTCGAAACCAACTAGAAAACAGACGGATTTTGCCACAGGGAAGCGAGGGACTGATGGAGGAAGTAGGGAAGAGTGTGCAAGTTGGCCTGTAATGTGGATCACAGGTAAGGTAAATGCGGTGCGCGCACGACCATTGTTTTTGTTTCACTATTTTTGCCGTTACCGAAGGGGGTGGTGCGAAGAGGAGGGTGATTCTGGATGCTACAGTGCTGCTAAGAAGTTGAAACTTGGACGGATTGCTGAGAGTGGATGTTACAATGACCGGTGCAATTTTGACCTGATTATGTCCTTTACAGCACGAGATATGGGACCCTTTTCCATTCCCTCTTATTGGGTACCGCCCCTTCATCTTCCCAATCGGGTAAATTACATAATTTGATGCGCAGAAGAGGCGAAGCCTGCAGGACGAGGTTTGGAAACGCAAGTTGGACCACTGTGTGGAAATGTACAGGAACAACACCAGCAACCGAGGAAACAGACAGGCGTGTGGGTACCAAGTACAAAGGCGTGTCTGGTGTCGAGGAGGTGAACAAAACGACAACATTTTTTCCCTTGTCTGTCATGTATGTTGTTTCTGTGCAGCTGCACCTGGTTGCTATTTTAGGTTTCGGGGTATGAATTTTTTCACTCTTCGCAGAATATTAAATAATATCGATTGTTACGATGAATGATATGAGGAGCTGACTATATAAATATTATCACCCGCGGCGGAAATATGCACGCACCCTCTGCTTCGAATAAGCTGAGTACATCGAGAAGATGTGGTCGGCGGTGTTTGCTTGCAGAATCTTGGCACAAATTGACCGTTAGTAGACTCTATCGAACCTTCCACGACAGCTAGGCATCAGTGGACTGATATTCTCAGGTGTGGACCCATTGTTCCTCACCTGTTCGAGCTATGAGGACTTCTACGAAAGCGGTGCTTTGAAAATAAATTCTTTACCAGATAAGATACCAGGGAAAATATGAGAAAATATGAAGACAAGTTCGAAGGAAGATGCGCTTTGAAGTTAGTGTAAATCTAGTCCGAGTTTTTGCATTCAGTCCTAAGACACTGAATAGGCCTTGGTAGATCACTCCATATTCCAAAATGGATCAAATAACTTGGACCAATCTCAATTAACTTGGACCAATTTCAATTAACTTGGACCAATGCTCTGATACACTTTTTGGCCCTCCTTTTGGTAGCTTAAGATAGCTCCAAAGTTTGTGTAGATGCGGTTTGGAGAAAGTTACTCCAAGAACCCTTCGATCCGAGGCATCTTTGTGCATGGAAATTAAAGGAAATAAAATGGAAGCACCAGCAAATATTAATTGCCTTGCAATGCAGGTATGGGAAAATATTCACCCTTCCTAAAGTAATCAGAAACGGCAACTACGGAGAAGTTCCAAATATTCTCCTCGAATTTCACTGATTAAAAATTACCTGTAGTCGAAGCCCATTCTTGCAATAATTAAATTAAATGGTGATTTAATTTTCAAAATGGAAGGACAAGAACGAAGTTTGAGAATTTTCCTGGTATTTAGAAATTGAACCAAGTTTATGGAATGAGAGGACTTCATGGCATTGGAGTTCTTAGATGTGAAGTAGAGTAGTTAAAATACTTGAATTTATACCAGAAATTAGTGTGCTTCAGATTTACCAATTTTTCAGGTTAAAGACATTATCTAACTCCAGTACAATTGAATACCACGGGTATATGGAAAGATGGGTTGTTTCCAGGCTTCTCTCAGTTTCTTGAAGATAGACTCCAGGAGGAATTAGATTCAGGAATAATAAAAGACAAAGGCAATTGGGATAATAAGAAACGGTAATTCTTAGGTACAGTAAGACATCGTATTTAACGATTACTAGTTCACCAGAAGTATAACCAGTCGAAAACCTTTGGAAATGAAGTATCAACTTTATTATCTACGTTTTGAAATTACTTTGCATTGAAATCGAGGAATGAAAGATCAGAATAATTTGATTTCAGTCTTGAAATCAAAAGATCGTTAGAAGTTGATTATCATTCCCATCCTGGTTCCAACAACTATGAACTGATCCTTACGTTCAGCTTGCAAGGATAGTAATAAGTATTATCTCAGATTTATTGAAGCAGACACCAACTATGTAATATCCACCACTAGTCGTGAAATTATATTTGTACCATTCATAAAAATAGCAGTCAACAAGATCCAATACAAGACCATTCAAGATCACTCGAATATGGTTGCGAATTGACCTGACTTCAAAAGAAATATGTATGTATCTGCTATCAAAGATATTGAACGAATATTTGGACGGACCATGCCATGAAGTCAAATAGAGACTTGGGTTATCTCAGTATTATTCCATTTATGAATCTGATATGACGTAGTGAAAATGGGCTTTTCTCATTGAACGATGAAAGAACCCTGAAGGTATACCATAATTGTCAGTAAACCTACTTTCACTTTCTTGGCTGAATAGGACATTCATGGATATTCGATTAATAGTCTTGGAGTCAGAACAGCGTCAAATTGTGCTGCTTCTGTAGATACTCTGTAGATACTTCCTCGAACAAAGTTTCTATCATGTCAAGCATCAGGAGCCAGTAACTTGACAGTATTCCCCCATTTGGTCAATCTTCTAGAAGGGTTCATTTGGGATGAAGGAGATGCAACTAATTCAAGTGCATGATAGGTATGCCCTTAGCCGTGTCGTTGCTTTGCTATCGATATTTGTTGGGTGCAAAAGTTTTCCTGTGGACCTTTCTTGGTATAGTTGAATGTCTGGTAGAAGGAAGCTTGATGAGACTGGGAATAAAAAGTAGCCAAAAAAACGCTTGATACGTAATGTCTCCTATGTAGATACCATCTCTGTCAACCATAAAACAATAGGCTATTAGTGACTGAAGCCTTGGGTGACGACATGTCTCCAAGTGTAATGTTGAACTACCAGTACCTCAAACGTACTAAGGAGGCAACTTCAGCCGAAACAGCAATGAGTAGTCTATTTCCACATAAGAAAATACCAGAAGGTTATTAAGCGTGGTTGTTATTCAGTATAGTTATCTTGTATCTCACTTTTGTTTGAATATATTGAAGACACTGAGACATAACTCACTGTTCAATAAGCATTGACTGTTCCCTCAAATGTATTTCTTGTACCTCAAATGTATTTCTTGTAGTAAAAGGGAATAGCAGTCACCCATTCCGATCAATAACACCATATCAAACTGTATCAATAAGACTGTATCAATAATACCTATTTGTCTAAGACCATATTTGCCCAAGCCATCCAGTCATAACAGCATCATTCCCTTCATTAATTTTGGTAGTATGCAATTTTTGAACAGCTTGTATGTACAGTGAGAAGTCAAAAGAAACTATGATGAAGAAAACTAATCATATGTCTCCATTAGCAAACCCATATCATTTCTAGCTTGATACAGTTACAGTAGTCATACAGAAGAGTAGTGGTTCATACGGGCCTGAAGTTCTACTTCAAACATAGTGATGAGCTAATTTAATTAAAATCCCCGGGTCAGAGACCTCGTAGTTGTGATGAAAATTAAATCTCGGGGGTCATAGAATCTCGGAGTTGTTATTCAAGATCAGTCAAACAGCACGGGGAATGCATTTGGCCGCCTCTTTCACCTTCTGGAACGGCTGGATAATAATACTCCATGTAGAGTCAGGATCCCGGGGTGTGTTTCACCAAAAAGACCGACTGAGAGGCACATGCTCGCATTTGCTCAATTTCATCATGCTACAAGCTACTAACTAAAAATATGCAAAATATACAGAAGAAAACTCCCACCTACGGATATCAGTAAGAGGCCACCACCATGGAAGTGCCAAGAGCAAAAGCACCATTTGAACAAAAGTCCACATGTCATAATACACATGGCTGTATGCCAAAAGACTGAAAAATAGCCATGCTCTTATTTTGAATGGTTAGGTCTTTTCGGCACAATGTCAAAAATTGACCAGATTTCTAACCAGCGACCGTCCTCACATTGCACCAAATACCCCAATACGGATACGGCGTTAGTCGGATCGGCGCCGAGATTAATTGCAAGGCAAGAAAAATTACTAGGGAAGCAGATGTCTGGAGCTTTGCAATCCGAACTAACAAAAACCGCATATTCGTATTTCTGGAAGTGTATGGGAGCCCATAAAAGTTTAGAGAAGAACGGGCACAATGTCAGGCCAGTTATGTCCAATGCTACAGCCTTTTCTGTTAGTTGACAGCAAACGGACACCCGAAGGGCATCACGATATGATACCAAGAAATAACCAATCAATAGTCCGACGAGAGATATTTTTTCACTAAACCCATGTCGTTATTGTGCAATGGAAAAATAACATCACGGGCTTCCTCAATGGGGCAATTGAGATTACACCATCCTCATGTCAGTGAGGGGTGGAACAGTTCCGAATATGCACACTAACGAAGCAAATAATTGCTTGAGGCCTGATCTGCAGTTGGCATTCACCAGTATGCATGTCACTTTGTGTATCGGGAGAGTTAATTTTATTTCAGGGTCAGGTTTTATTTTGAGTTGAGGCATGGAAGTTCGAAGCAAGACAAAAGTCATCATAGAGACAGAGTTAACCAGAGGTCCATGCAATCGTTGCCATTTTCCGGTTCTAATGTAGATGGTCGCTTCTTTTCATTGAAATATCTGGCTCATTTTCAGAAATGTCTCCTAAATTAGTCAAGTTCAATTTACGAGATAAGACGTCTGTATTTGATTCAAATAGCCAGTTGCCCAATTAATTCCCTTTTAACGCCGTTTATGCTATTTTAAACTGTTTTTGTTGTTATGCCGTCACAGTGCTTACGGATTTTCCACCTAGAAATTTCCTTAATTTCAACTCAATCGGAAGTTCTACCAAGTACTGTACTCAGTTATATCCACGAGTCAATGCATTGTCCACTCTTTTGATGCTACTTTAATCCAAAATTTGTTGTATGATAAAGGGTATGTACAAGAAATAAAAAGTAATAAATAATCATAATGTCCGTCAAGTGCCCCAACTATACCTGATATGGAGGCGGAGCTTCGAAGTGCAATCTGCGTCCTCTCATTCTATCCTTCTTACTCTCGTTATCTTTCTCCAAGGTCAACTCATGAAGTTTCGAGTTGATCTTGTTGATATCGATGTGGTTGATGGATTTCTTGTGATTGAATTCTTTTTCGGTTAATTCTTTACGAAGAGGGGACGTAGAAATGGGTTGGTTCGTGGGAAAATTGAAATAGTTGGAGCCTAGGCCGACGCTGGTCAACAACGAAGAAGTATTTGGAGTGTCATGCTTTTCAGACCTGATGAAATCATGTTTGAACTCAGTCAAGTAGTCAGGAACCTCCAACTTGAGAGGTGGTCTCTCAGGTCTGAGTTCGAATTGTGGCTTCATAATATCAGAGTACAAATCCCTGGTTAACCTTATAGGCATGGGGTGTGCAACCACAGGCTCATTCTCAACTTGCTCAACAAGTGTGCTCATTTCAGAGTGTTCAGAACAAGCCTCCGATTGAATGGATTGGATTGAAGTCAGTGTCGACACTGGAACTGAGGCCATTGGGGTGCTAGCTGCAGAAGAAATCTTCTTCTTATTCAATTTGATGGTTCTTCTCTTGGGCTTAGAAACATTATCGTTCTTGTTGTTGTTGACCTTGTAAAAACTGTTGGTTTGAATAGATGTGATTTCATTCAAGATGTTGTCAGTCTTGCTGAAGTTATTATTGATCAACATGTCAATAGGAATCCCATTGGTGTTCACACCTGGACTGACATCATCTTTAAGAATCGAATATAATGAGTTGGATAAACTTGGAACATTCTTGTTCAACTTGTCCAAGTGCGATCTTTGGATGACGTTCTTTAATTTCGGAACATTCAAGCTAAGCGTTTCCCTGGAATTGAACAATTTCAAGTTCTTTTTCAAGTTATGAGCTGAATAAACAAGCGGAAGGTCACTAGACAACTGTGAAGCTGCTGCTGTAGTATCAGTAGCTAAATTACGCGACAATTTTGAGTGAAGGTCGCTAATATTGTCTAGCGAAAGATAGTTCAAAGAAAGTTGGTGAATTAATGTGGGTAAAGTTTCTCTGAACAAATCACGAATCTGATTTTCGATTTGCTTCTGCAAGAAGTTAGCCAAGACTTGAACAGTGTCGAAGGTTGAGGAAACCTTGATGGAGTCGAGTGGGTCATTTCTGAAGACAAGCGTGAGCCCTTTGGTCTTACTGAAAACGATAATACCGATTCCACTGATCTTGATGTCACTTAATTTCAAGTCCATTGGCAAAGCAAATTGTTCGTTGGACAAGCCGAACTTGGGGGTCACAAAGGTCGAGTTCCCTACTTCTTTGTCCAAGCTGTTGGAGTAATAGATGTTGAGAGGGTTGGCCTGTACCTGAGTGTGGAGGGTCAAATGGAAGTCGCCCTCATAGTTGATCTTGAATATACCCCGGAACCTATCGCGGTCTAATTCTCCAATCTCGAGCACCTCGAAGTTGGGGGCCTCTTTGCCGAAGTTGAGGTCTTTGATCTGGATCCGTGAGGCGAGGATATTGGGCGTCTTGCCCAGGTTCAATGCGGTGGTTAGCAACTCCTTGGTCCAGCATGAGAAGTTCTCCGACTCAAGGGTGTTCCAGTTGACTTGGAAGGACATGGCGAAACAGCACGGAGACTAATCTGGGGAAGGGCCAACAATGCCAGGACGAGAAACGCTGTTTACCCAAGGGCCAAATGGAGCAAATATATTTGTGGGGCTTTTTCTTTGGCCTGGGCTAAAAGTCTGCTGATGTCTAGACACAGACAGCTCTGGCTAGGAACAGGAAGGAGTGGAGGAAAAACGCCGGAAAAAACAGGAGGATGTACGGCAGGTCAAGGAGAGTCGAATGCAGGGGGTGTTGAACGCCGTGGACGTGCAGGCGACTGGCGGTTGAACGTGGCGGGAAGGTGTTGTGGTTCAAAGGTTTTTTTTTGTGGGTCGTTTAAGATCAAAATATACAGGGGTGTGGTCGTGTGCGTCCCAAGCGTAAAGGCCGAGGAGGTCTCGTGATGTGTGGGACGATTGCGGCATTAAGACGTGACTTCCGGTGTACGGGGTCGGGTATGGCAGGGCTGGTTCGGGGTTACTTTTTTGGGGTGCAAAAGGCGATTCTGGCGGCGTTTTGGCCAATGGGAAACCCGGACCAGAGGGGATGTCACGTGACGTCAGGTCACGTGACACCCGGCCAAACTCGGGCTCCGTCGGCTTTGCCCCCACCGTCCCCCATCCCTTGCCGCTTCCGTGCTGCTAGGCCCGGGCACACAGCCCTATCTTCCGATGGTTTGTCCGCATTTTCTGGCTGCATTGTCTAGTCTTTTTAGTGTGCTCTTCTGGTTAGATTTATGTACCCCACACGCCCTTTATGAGCTAGTGATGCCATCGCGAAATAGGAAGGAAATGGGGGGTACGTATAAGGCAAAGAGACAGGTTACAAACGGAGTGTGGAGATGGCGATGAAGCAAGCAACATGGCCTCTTTTTTCCCAAATTTCCACCTTCCAGTAGTCCAATGCCATCGCCCCAAGTCCGAGGTCACGTGACCGCCGGGATCGCCTTCTGCAACCTTCCAACTTGAAATCCACCCAATGGCTTCCCCTGAAGGTCCAGACGTCTCCAAAGAGCCTCAATCGGCATTCTACTCCTTCTTCCTGTACACAGGCGACGGAATCCCCGTCGATTTCCACCAATTTATCGGAAAAGTCGTCGTCGTTGTCAACGTTGCATCGCTATGTGGTTTCACTCCTCAATACCTAGAGCTTGAAAAGCTCTACAAAAAGTACCAGGACGACGGGTTGGTCGTCTTGGCCTTTCCGTGCAACCAATTCGGCAACCAGGAGCCCGAAAACGAGGCCCAAATCATGGAGTTTGCCCGAAAACGCTACGGAGTCACCTTTCCAATTTTCAAGAAACTAGACGTCAACGGAACCAACCAGTCCAAGTTGTACACTTGGCTCAAAGACAACAAGAAAGGGGCTCTAGGCTTCCGAGGCGTGCGATGGAACTTCGAGAAGTTCGTTATAGACAGAAAGGGAGCAGTGGTGGCCAGATACCCTTCGGCAGTGACTCCACTAGCATTCGAACCAGAGTTGGTCCAGGTGTTGAAAAATTAACAATTGTACATATATTACATTCTAGGATTCGAGAGACCGGCGCCAGGGTTCGGGTGGAGCAGTGACTCCTATAAAAGTCGTGAGTTTAAATGAAATGTACCGACACTTCCTTAATATCGCTCTTTGAGAGCTTAGATAACCTAATAAAATGAAAAGTATGGATCTCTTAGGTTTAGTAATTCTTTGAAGTTTAGGCTATTCGTTGAAGTTTAGGTAATTCTTTGAAGTTGAAGTAATTCTTTGAAGTTAAAGTAATTCTTTGAAGTTTAGTTAATTCTTTGAAGTTTAGTAATTCTTTGAAGTTTAGGCTATTCGTTGAAGTTTAGGCTATTCTTTGAAGTTTAGGCTATTCTTTGAAGTTAAGCTAATTCGTTGAAGTTTAGTTAATTCTTTAAAGTTTGGCCACTTTCTTGTAATGATTAGGTTCTTTTAGCCTCTCCTTTTGAAGATAAATCCTTCTCAAAGATTAATTCTTTGGAGTTTAGCTGCTTCTTTAAAGATTTATCCTTTTCTTTAAAGATTTATACTTCTTCATTAAAGATTTATCCTTCTTCTTTAAAGATTTATCCTTAAAGATTAATTCTTTTTCTTCTTTTTCTTGGGCTCAGCTCCACTTTCGGCCCTTCTCTTGCCATTCTCTTCGGCCTTTCCGTTTTCCGTTTCGGGATGTAACTCTTTAGCAATACATGCTAACAAAGTAGAACATCTTCTAGACAACTCGCTGGGGTTTCTGCTCTGGAAATAGAAATCAAACTGGAACAAAGGAGAGTCCCGAATCGCTTCCCGGATTCTTTCGTACAAGTCTGGACGATCGAGTCCAAAACGGTACAATTGGACCAACAAGAAGCGGTCTTCCTCGTCACTGAACATTCTCTTGTTGGTCGAGGCTGGAGGATACTTCAACACCAACTCTTGCAATGGATACTTGTAGAAAGACAATTTTCGTCTCAAGGCTTCCTTCTGTAATTTACCTCTGGTGATCTTTTCTTCACCCAATTCGATCTGGTTGATGAATTTCTCATATCCCTCGATTTCTTTATAGTTCCTCCAGAATGCCTTGGCATATTCTCTGACCTCATCGAAAGACTTCTCTTCAAACTCCTTTGCAATAGCTCCAATAGAGTTTCTTCCGTGCTTGGCACTCACCACAATAAAGTGGGTAAAGTCTCTTCTGGTCCAAGTGCTGTAACCCTGAGTCAAGAGCTCCTCCTTTAAGGCCTTTTCTTCGTCTGTCAATGCTCTGGAGTTGTCAATTTCTTCTTGTTCGATTTTCTGTTCCTGTTCTCTTTGAGCCAAAGTATCGGCCTTTCCACTCTTCAACACCGCCTTGTATTTGGTCTGTTTCTTGTAGTAGTTCTTCTCCAACTCGTGAAGCTCAAACAATTTACTAGGAAAGAATTGGTGGTCATAAATGTTTAATTGTTTAGGAGGTCTGGGGCCCGATTTGGCTCCTCCATTTCCACTTCTGTTACCTCCAGTATTCAAAACATCCTTGTAGTACATGTCAATAGAATAGTTCTCCTTTCTCTCTCTCTTTCCGGGATTTATCCAAGCATGGCCAATGTTGGTGATAGCAGTGGTGTCCTTTTTCTTGAAATTTTCACCGTTCCATTCGTAGACCGATTCGTCATTGGAGAAGTTTTGGAGAGCGTCCAAATTCAAAGTGGCGTACTTCTTGTTTAACTCTGCAGTTTTTTCTTCGGAGGTTTTCAAAAGTTCTTCGATATCAACTTGATCGCTGACCTCTTCGCCCTTGCTGTTGAAAACATCACTAGCACCGAACTGAATCATGTCTAACAAGTCACCCTTGTTAGCACTCTTGTTCTGAGCATCAAGAACTCCAGCATTTCTACCTTGTTGAATAACCAATTGGTCCAAACGCAATTTTTGGGTGGCTCTTTCCAACACCTTCTCTTCAATTGCGTTTTCTGTGATTAATCTGAACACTTTGACTTGTTTTGTCTGGCCAATTCTGTGAGCTCTATCCATGGCCTGTAAATCGGCCTGTGGGTTCCAATCTGAATCAAATAACACAACGATATCAGCACTGGTCAAGTTGATACCCAAACCACCAGCTCTGGTGGTCAACAAAAAGACAAACTTTTCACTTCCAGGCTTGTTGTATTCGTCAATTGCATTGATTCTGTCGGAGTGTTCGGTTTGTCCGTCGATTCTGCAGTATTGGTACTCTCTGAAGAAACAGTAATCCTCCAAGATATCCAACATTCTACTCATTTGAGAGAAAATTAACACCCTTGAGCCTTCACGGTGGAATTTCTTCAAAAGATTGTCAAGAATGATCATCTTTTGTGAGTTAAACACCAAGTGCTCGTCGGTAGTGAATGGAGGGCCGGGTTCGGCACCCTCAAATAAATATGGGTGGTTGCAGCACTTTCTTAATTGCATGACAATATTCAATAATCTGGTTTTGCTTTCCTTCTTTCCATTTGCTCCATTGACAGCATCGATGTCCTTTTCCAAGATTTTCTGGTACCATTTTCTTTGCATGTCGCTCATCTTGACGTAGACATTCATTTCTTGTTTGGGAAGCAACGACTTCTCCACATCGGCCTTGATTCTCCGCAATAAGAACGGCTTCAACACCTTGTGTAGTTGGGAAACAATGTCATCTTCAGAACTGCTATCACCACGACCTCCAAACCAGTCGTCAAACGATTCACTATCGGCAAACACATCGGGCAAGATAAAGTTCAACAAGGCCCAAAGCTCCTTGAGGTTATTTTGCAATGGGGTGCCTGTGATCAAAAGACGGTTTTTGCTATGGAACATTCTGATGATTTGAGACAACAAGGACTCTTCATTCTTGATTCGATGAGCCTCGTCAATAATAATATATTGCCAGTCGAACTTCTTGAAGGTGGCCTTTTCCTTGATGACGATTTCGTACGATACAATCACCACGTCAAACTCACATTTCATGATCCTGTTGCTCAACAATTCCTGTCTTTGGTCCTTGTCTCCTTGGACCACCAACACGTTCATCTCGGGAATCCACCGGTTGAATTCCCGCTTCCAATTGTCCAACGTCGACTTTGGCGTGATGACAATGTGCGGCCCGTTGATGCCCTTGATGAAACGGAGGTATCCCAAGAACGAGATGGTCTGTAAAGTCTTACCCAAGCCCATTTCGTCGGCCAAAATGCCCGACAAGTTGTTTTCGTGCAAGGAAACCAACCAGTTCAAGCCCTGGATTTGGTAGGGACGCAAGTTTCCGTCAACATAGCCGGGACTTTCGGTGAATTCGGTGATCATAGGCGTGTCGACCTCGTCTTTCAAGAGCTCATCGTCCTCTTCCTTCTCGGTCTTTCTTCTTCTGACGCCTCCGGTGTTGCCCTCGGTGCTCTTGTTGACATTGTCGAGAATGCGGCGGAAAAGCGGGTCCTTGTTGGCCTTTGCTTCAATGAAATGCTGGAACAACGACGTCAATCCAAGCAAGTACTTGAACCGTTTGCTGGTAGTTTCGATATCAACCACGGGTTTTTCGGTCTTGGTGAAGTATTTGGACTTGTTGTCGGCAACGGAGAACGTGTGGACCTTAGGAGGCTCCACTGCCGGCGTGTTCTGGAGTTAGTAGCTAGTCGAAGAGATGGACATGTGGAGCAAAAGGACACCAATGGAAAGGTCTGAATGTGGATAATGAGGTAGAAATGGGACATGGAGTGCTGCTATATCACGTGGATACTTACTCTCTCAGAACTGGACATTCTAGAGAATTTTTCAGCGTGTTGTTCTGAGTTGTAGTTGTTGAGTTGTGATAACGGGAGTGGGTAGTGCGCGAAGTGAAAAGTAGCACCATTTCAGGTAGGAGTACGAAGGGAATATAATTGGAGAGAGGGGTTAAAG
Source organism: Suhomyces bokatorum (assembly GCA_030568615.1). Taxonomy (NCBI): domain Eukaryota; kingdom Fungi; phylum Ascomycota; class Pichiomycetes; order Serinales; family Debaryomycetaceae; genus Suhomyces; species Suhomyces bokatorum. The sequence goes on along the minus strand of JAJMGI010000039.1, from coordinate 41,424 downwards.
AGGGGGATACGACGGTTTCAATGAGTTGCAGTTAATGGAGGAGTGATTGGGACATTTCTGTATCATTTTTTGTATCACTTTGGTACCATTTTGGACTTAATGACGTATGTCCAAAGACGCGTCGCATACTATGACAGACGCATTTGACAGGTAATTATAGTGAGAAAATGACAATTACTAGATACTTTCTTTTGTTGAATAGAATTCATATAGCAAGTATTAAAGTATGAAGCTATACCGAGAAGAATGAGAAGCTAGAACCCAACGCGTAAGTATTTAGCTGTGAAAAAAAAATATGGCTAATTGACTACGCAATTTTTGTGTCTATTTTGACTGTGTAAGTCTCTGGCTAATTTGTCTAAATCTTCTGACTAATTTCACTATTCAATGTTGAAGCATTCAGTCAATTTGTATTAGCTGGAAACTGGCACTATTGCACTATCTAGTCTGTAATATTTCTCAATTGACAATTCCCAGATGCGAAAATCTCTCATTTAAATCATGTATGTATTTTCGCTATTTAAAATAATCACCAACCAAAGTTCACAAAATATACGAATAAATTCATAATTTCGTATACAATCACGTTGTTTAGAGATGTAGAAAATGATGCCATAACGCTAAAGAGAAGCATGTTTTATATTCATTCAAGATGCTCTCAGAGTGCAATAGAAACAAGTGTTCATACCCATCCATCTTACTATCAGTGACATTGAATCATATTGTCATATTCATTCACGATGCTCTCAGAGTGAATAGAAACAAATTTCATATCCATCTCACTAACAGTTCCATTGAAGCATATTTCATATCCATTTATCTCACTATCTAATTCTCACCCATTTACACAAACCCATCTACAATCTCAAATTCGCCTACCTTGAACTTGATTCCATCCTGTTTCTCGTAGCCTGGACGGTCGTGGTAGTCCTTGACCCTCTTCCTGACATATTCAGTGCCTCCAATAGGTTCAGTGGGTTTGTATAGACCCAATCTTTTCAATAAAGGCGAGGGTGCAATTTCGATTCTGGCATTGTCTCCAGGACGAACAAAATAGAAAGCACCTATACGGGGCTGGTGGATCTGGTCTTCCGGAGGCCGAATGACCCTGTGAATGGTAGTTTTAAAAAGGCCTCCAGACCAGAAATTGAGGGTGTCTCCAACATTGCAAATAATTCCACCATGGACCGGTTTCACCCATTTCCACTTGCCATCGGAGAGTTTAATTTGAAGTCCTGCCACCACCTGGTTGAAGAGAAGCGTCAATGTTCCAAAATCCGTATGGGCACGGGACCAGATGTTTTCCACTTGTGCATCTTGTTCAGCACTACGTGGAGTGTATTTAATGTACCGAAGAGAGTCGTCACTGGGATCGTCGTAGAGGTGTCTTGAGACGAAATAGTCCTCCTCTAGCTCGAGAATGATGGCAAACAACCGCAATATCTTGTCGACCACCGAGAAGGCCTTTCTGGAGAACTGCTCCAATCTTTTGCCATGGTTCTGAATAAAATCATTGTCGTGGTATTTGGCATAGCGGCCGTCCTTGGTGAACTTGGCAATGTTGAAGGTCTCCAAGTTGTCCCTGACGTCGGTGCCGAACAACGGCAAGTTGCCAATGGGCTTGTACCCGAAGTAATTGCCACTGGCAAAATCCACCTCCACTGCCTTTTTCTGCTCGAGTGAATAATCATCGAAGAAGTGTTTGCCATATCCGAAGATTTCGTTGATTTCTTCTTGTGAAATTCCGCTGTTGACCACGGCCCAGAATCCTTCGTGACTACTGGCGTCCTTTAACGACTGGGCAAGGGCCTGTTTTCCACCTGGCTGGTCCCATTGGCTCAAATCGACCAATACGAGATCGGCCCAGTCCAATTGGTGCGTTGTTTCTTTTGGGGCGTCCCAAAGTGCTGGAGAAGAAGAGGGAAGCGTCATTTTGGAGAATTACATGGGAGAAGGCCTGGTGTCGGGTTATATTTGCAGTTGTGGCTGTTCACGTGCATTAGGTGACATCTAAATGCAATTAGTTGCAGCCACCACAGAGTAGTCACGTGCAGATAGTCACGTGATAGAAAACCCACGTGATAAATGGATTAAATAGTCTACATCACGTGATAACCATCCGGCATACTATCCATCATATCACATGACAATCATCCATCATGTCACGTGATATCATCGCCGAAATACCGGCCCATGTCTTCGCCGACATGCCCAAACGCCTGCCAAGCCCACACTAGCAAGCGGATGTTAACGCCCGTAATTCGTCTCTTGGCAGCAGTGTCCCCCACGTCCCGGAAATCACAGCGTGGATAACTGCAGTTGTAAGCCAGAGACGGTTTTCGAGGTGCGCTGCCCCCACCATGTGTGGAGGGCCACGACTAACGAGTATCATCACCAGGAGTCGGTTTTATGGGCGTGGATGGATTTATGCAAAAAGAAGGATACCTGCCGTGCAATGCAGAAGCAAGGATCAGTCCTGCCGTTCTTGGATTCTTATCGCTGTGCTTCCGCAGTACGAAGGTGATCGGACGGATTAAATCGTTTTGGATGGACCTGCCAAAACGAGACGCAGAAAATTGGAAAACGATCCAAACGGTCCGGTCTGCTTCTGTGCTGACTCTGCGCCCGATCCATGCATTCCAGCGCTTAATTTGGGCCCTAGAGAATCAGCATTCTTCCTCTAATACTTTGAAAAAGATTGGATAAATCTTTTCACATCGAAAATTAATTCTTCTGACTTTTGTGAAAATGCTATAACGCAATTACGACGTGCCTTGGCGCATGAAGCAGTGCGATCCTGACGCAGACACTCGGCCCCTCGGCATCTGTAGCAAGTTCTTACCGAGGATGCTGGAGATTCGAACAAAGACATATCCGTGGCAATGTCTGTCTGTATGTCGGATGTCGGCAGCTGCCTGCCTGACATGAAAGGTCGCCTCGACAATGTCGAGGAGCAGGCGCGCATACTTCCGCCGGCACTGCAGGAATTATTATTGGCGCCCAGATTAGCTTCCGTTTTGGGGCCTCCACAAGGTAACTCGCCTCGTACTGGAAACACACTTGGTCCCTACCAGATCTAGCCGCGTCTTTGCCATACAAACATGCAGCTGGCACAATTACATGACAATCGACCTCCTGGGTTATTTTTGCGCAGCACGGTGCCTCTCTGGTGTTGTGCCGTGAAGAATATTCCATGCTTCTCCAGCAGCCTGCAGTATGCAGACACCCAGGCATGACCAAAAATAAAATATCTCTTTGGGCCAGTTGCTTCCCACCAAAGGGTTCTTGTTGCCAAGGCCATGTAGACACATGTAACTCGTGGGGCAGCGGCGTTACGGGTACCAGTTAAGGTTTGTCTAATTAAACGTCGGGATCAAGATGAAGGCGCCCAGTTATCCGTGTGCATAGCACCCAATTATCCGTGGTGATCAATGCAGCGTTGCACCAGATTTGACAGCGTCCAATAAGGGGCGCTCAAGAGGCTTTCGAAGGCCGTTGTTCTCTGCGTTCTGACAAAAGCAACCGCTCGGTTGTGTGACACCAAGGCCGCTTCTTGGCCCTATTGTTAGTCCTAGGCTTCCATGCTGAAAGACCACCGAAGGCGATAAGCAGTGGCACTGGCGTCATCCAATCGGGTGGAAAAATAAATCTGCAGACTTGAGGCAAAGAAGCTGATCGGGATATGCACCGTGCATGAACCATCTTCCACTGCTGGGCAGCATCGAGCAGATGTATGCCAGGAACACTGAGCCGGGGGCTTGCCCACGAAAAATACCCTGGCATCAAGCCAAAACTGTCAAAAAATTCATCTCCTTCATGTATGTCTGTCTGTCTGTCTGTAGGGATTTATTTCTGTATCAATGTATGTGGAGGTGGAGTGGCAAGGCCCTTGCTCCTGTGCAATTACGGAAGTACAATAGTTTAATGCTTAATGCTTATTGCGTATTGCTTATTGCTGAAGCCGTGGCACATCCACCCTGCATTTGTAACTGCGTAGGTTTGAACCGAACCCATTGCTTTTTGCAAGTTCTGTTCATGGTCAACCAATCTAATACTGATATGAAAGGGATGGCCAAGTGTGAATTTAGTACGTTTCTGGGCTTGGACACTTGTGGATTTCTGCACTGTACCGGCTGACTCGGACTGGGATTTATCAGGTGCTTCTGCATTTTTGCAATATTGCAATTTTCAAAAGGACAATATCCCCGGTAGGCAGTTTCCAACTGATGCCGAAACCAAGCGAGGTATGGATTTATTGCCGAGAAACACTTATTGAAATGAAAAAGGAATTACTAATTACAAATGTATTGCATTTGGGTTGGGAAATGGCGGATTAGACTTTTTAGACATTTTAGACATCTCTATCTTTCGGTAGTCCAAGTCTTTCTGAGTATTGCCTCATTTCACCATTTCTTTTCTTCTTCCCTCCAAGTAGTGCAAGAATTTCTGATTATTGCCTTTTTCACCAGTTTTTTCATTTCCCTCTTCAATCACTACTACTTTGATTCTGGTAACGGATGTAGATTTATTTGTAGTTTAACTAATGCTAATACAATTTATTAGGAGATCCATCACTTGTTGCGTCTCTTTCGCCTCTTGTCAAAATATTCTTCTCTGTTCTGGTCTTTCTTTTTCAAGTTGAACTTGCTCTTGGCGTTGGCATGCACCAACTTGAGATGCCGGGTCAAACTGTCCCGGCGGTAGAAGCACTTTCTGCAGTCGGAATGCTCGCACACAAACACTATGTTGAGAAGCTTTTTGGCAAACCGCTCCATTTCGGGCTTGACATAGCCCTTAGAAAAGTGATGGGAAACAACATGCTGCTTGAGCAACGCCTTCTTGTTGTAGCCAAGAATGCTCATGGGACAACTCTCCACGGGACACGTGAAGGACCGGGGAAAGTGGAGCGAAAGCTTGTGCTCGTCGTAGTGCTCGAGCAACTCGATAAAGTTCAGGAACTTCAGGTTGCAATGCTGAACGCACTCCATTTCCTTCTCGCCATACTTGATGGAATTGACTTCTTCCACCGAGAATCTCTCCAAAACCTGTTCTTTGAGAGGTTTGTTCTGCTTGTAGGCGTGACTCGATGGTGGCGTGGAAATGGACGAGCCCGTCGAGGATGTAGGAGACATGGGCATGGTGGGCACCTTGGCCAAGGTGTTGACACCGCTGTGGATGGGGGGAAATGATCTGGTGAGGGCCTTGGACGCCAAGCTCATGGCCGTGGCCACGTCGAGGTTGTGGTCCGCCAAGACCATTTCCGTGGCGGAAATGCTCCTTTTCGAGGGTTTCCTGTGGGTGTGGCCCAAGTCCATCAAGGAGCCGTTCTGTTTCTGAAGCAGGAGCTGCAATTGGCGCTGTTGCTCCTCCACCAAGGTCAACTCGGCTTGCATCGCGGCGCTGGTGTTTCTGGCGTCCTCGTGAACCGGCATCGAGGAAAACTCATAGGACAAGATGCCCTCCTGCAAGCCCATGTCGGTGTCGGCTGCAATATCTATGTTGCCCGAGCTGGAGGCCATGAGGTTGTACATGGAGTCGTAAAAGACGTGGGCCGAGGGCGACGTGGGTGGAGTGGCGAGGGGGGCGTCGTCGTAGGCTACGCTGGCTGGCGCCGTGTTCAACTCCGCCATGGTGTGGAAGTTGGGGAATGGATTGGACGCGGCGTAAACCACCTGTGGTTTCTGGACCGGGGCCATTTGCATATGGGAGGGAGGGGCGCTTAGGGGTATGGCACTGTGGTTGCTTGATGTGGAGGTCATATTCTGGGCGTATGGGGAGTTGCGGAACGTCTGGCCAAGCTTGAGTTGGAGATTGATGTTGTCTCTGATGTAGCCGCCGCCAGTGGAGGAGGACGACGACGCCAACATGGGGGCTGCTTCGCCCAAGTGGGCAGCCGCAGATTGCGGTATATTGTCAATGAGGGCGCCGTCGGAGGGGGCGGGCATGAAGGTGTCCATTGTGTCCATCTGGAAGGTGGAATCAAACAAGGGGGTTGTTGATTCGAAGGAGCCGCCACTAGGGAAGGAGAAGGGCAAGGCGTGGCTGGAAAAAGAGGGAGTAGGATTTGGGAAGAGGGCGGTGTCAGGGGCCAGGTCCAGGGCAAAGGGGCCATGGGAGGAGGAAGGGGGAAGGTGGTACATTGGCAAAAGGGGCAATGGCAATGGAGATGTTGTGGAAGGGAAAAAAGATTGGATGTTGAAAAAAGGAGGAAGCGAATTAGATATATAGGGACGGGTGCTGCAAGATGTTATCTAATTGGTGTTGACTAAAGTCAGCAAGGGCCCTACTTTTGCAGACGCCCCCGAACAAGGAAACAGTATTATTTGGCGCCGGGGAAAAATATAGCTGCCAGGGCTCGTGTGCACTGAAGATTTAAACTAAATAATATATTTTACGACGGAAAAACAGATTGCTCCTGTGTATACCCTGGCTGCATGGTCTGGATCTGGAGAGGAGGAGATGTTTTTCGGGGGGCATTACTGCAATGGGTGCACTCGCAACCAGCCTGACGAAATAAGGTTTAAGTTAAGCTCCCTTGCGGGTCTGCCTGACTAAACCCGTCCAGACAATCGACACGCGGCCTTGTGGGGCCGTTCCTCGTGGTGCAACGCCGGGCTACGCCTGGAGCAGGCGTCCGCACGCACGACGCCCCAAGTTGCAGGTTTTGCGCTCAGCACGTCGCACCGGCGTTCTCCGTGCCAATTTCTACTGGTGCAGCAGCAGCAGCGTACTCTGCGTGCCCAATTGGGGGGAGGAAAATATCGGCTCTAAACTGCAGCGCCATGCATGAGGGTTAATTCTGGCAATGAATAATAGTTGGAAAATAAGTCAGAAGATCTATGTGTCCACGACTAGGCATGGCCCGGGCTCCTGTGCGGGAGAAGGGTCCTCTGTAAGTAACGCCTTTGGTGTCCTAACACGCAGACCTCGTCGTGCGAGGGGCAAGCCCAGAGCCGCGCTACTAATCGTCGGGGGTACATGCCTATGACAAGGGCTTAGCACCACAATAGACTAAAACCATAGCGCACCATTGCCGGACCTAGCCCGCCCTGGTCCTCCAACTAGGAACAACGCAATGCAGTGTGCTGGTGGGGTACGCACGCACGCCAGCTTTTTGGCCAGCCAGATGCACCGGATGGTGCAGATGTACCGTCGGCGTCCGTCAGGCGACCAGTCACTCGCATGCCGACACAAGCCCTGCTTTATTTTTAGCTGTAGAGGGAGCTATCGAAGCTGGACCAGACAAAAATATAACGCCACCGACACAAGCCATGCACAGGAGGTGTTTCGGGTAATGCCTGCAACTCCAGCACCGGCCGGGGTGTGGGCAGTGTTTGCAGACCCCAAGGTGGAGGACGCAGGTTGTGGCTGAGTATGGAGTTGTTATCCTCGGCTCCGGCGCCGGGATTTCGGCCGACAAACAAGGCCCAAACAGGAGTGCAAACGGCACGCACCACGGCATGCACTGCTTGTTACTGGATTACACGACGCCAGCAGCGCAGCATGCGCTGATCATTCTGCATTGGTTCCTTAGTGAGGGGCTGATTTAGACCGTACAGCTGCAGGGAACAAGGAGCAGTGCCAATGCCAGCATGCAAGGTTGTGCATGCACCCAATATGCACAGCGTCCGGCGTGCAGCAGCGGGCCGCCATGGCGCAGGTCATTCTCTTGCGAAAGGCTCCATCACGCATCCACTACTCCACCTACGCCAGACTACGGAACTGGCCTGACATGCTTTGGCTAGAGCAAGCAACATGCTACCTTCATGTTCTAGATACCTTTCACGTCCGCTCCTTGCTGGTGGTCTGCATTGGCCAATCATACTGTCACTCACTGCAGCATACTGCAGTAAGACGTACGTCCATGGGGCGCGCACAGATGTCCTGTATGGCGACACATGCACGACGTACGGCGACTAAAAGAGAATCTGCAAGAATCTGAGACGGAGTCTAATCAATCTAAAGCACTCACTAAAAATCCCTAAAGAGCCTAATTCGTGGTCTGGTTTCACCTGACAGACACTCGCCGACCGGGTCAGTTGCTGGTAGCAAGCAGCCAAAAGCACTGGCACCCATTCGAGGTGACACCAGGCGCCTGTATCCATGACAGCAAGCACTAGTCTAGCAGGGCCAATGCACGCTGCACCTCTGGTGAGACTGCCGGCATAAACCTTAACTTCGAAATAGTGCAAGCTGCTGTGATTGTAGCGAGGTGCAGCCAGACATGCATGGAAGTTATGATCCACGACAAGCAGAACTCCAGACCCCAGGTCCTCAGGCGTTCTGCTGGCAATGTTCACCTGGGGTACTCTAACCACTCTGACCGTCTGGTTTGGTTTCTTGTGCGGCATTGGCACGGCCAATTTTCTGGGGAAAACATCGCCTCTGGAAACGTCGTAAGCGCATTATGCAGAATAACATGCGGCCCAAACTCTATTGCTGTTTCTGTTTCTGTTTCTGTTTCCGACATGCAGCCTCCATGGAAAAACTTGCAAACCGGCAACTGAGGTCGGAGAAGGAATAGAGCAAGCACTGGGCCACTGTTTCCAACCAGAATCCATCCAGGTGGCCTCTGCATACGTTGACCCGTGATCGACACCGTGGAAAAAAGAACTAGACTCGCTAAGCGTCTCCTGTCCAATCCTGGCCCTCCTAACTCGACTGCTGACTCAAACTGAATATTTTTCCGAGTGTAATTTTTCACCTCTTCCAGATGGTCCAGTATACGGAGGAGCTTAATGGGTAGTATGTTTGTTTTCTAGAACTCGGTCCTACGGGACACGTTGTTTGGGTGCTTTCCTTGCCAAAATCCGGCTTCTGCTCTGTTTCTGCTAATTTTGTGGTGGGACTATTTTGCACTGACCAGATTCTTCTTGGACGCCTCAGTAGACCTCTCCACTGACATCACCGCTGAAAAATAACTGCATTGTCGCCAGATAGGCCGGTTTGGTAGCGCCAGGACCAAACAGGAGCAAATGTGTAAATTGTTACATTGATGATACGGAGTTAGCAGGTCTTGGAGTGTGGGTGGCATGATGCAGTTTCGAAAGCAGCAAAGGGCAAGGCCAAGAGCAACAGCCAGATTTTGTGCTGCTTTTGGGGCACAAAAGTCGCCCGATGGCATTTTTCAATGATATTTCACGGATATACGGCAGTGGAGGTGGTGGTGCAATTGCATTTCGCAAATGCAATGCAACAGGCAAGGGCCACATGTTTCCGAACTGCGGTGGTTATGAGAGTGTGTGGAGGTGATCTGGAAGTGTCTAGGACCTGTTCGAGGTGGTCTAGGGTCGAGTGGTCAGACCACTATCACTGTCTACAAGGTGTCGCCAAGAACGGCACTTGCGCTTTGTCATCTAGATTGTATTTTTCCCCAAAATTGGATTTTTAGTGCATGCATCAGGGTCCGTTTTTGTTCACCTTCGATGATGCACGAACCCGGCACTACTTACCCACACTGCACAGCCTATACTGCGACAATAGTAGTTATGCATCTTCGGTTGGAGGTGCCGCCTTAATTATCATTCGAGAAGGCACAGATTGCAAGGAGAATGGGCACTGGAAAAGTGTGAGTTCCCAAATCCGTGAGGTTGATGCTTGCATTAGCACGTTTTGGGTTTAGGTTCCGGCGTTTCATGCGGTGATCAAGTGGTAGGGTTCAAGTGGTAGGGTTCAAGTGGTAAAGTTCGAGTCCGAGTTTGGGTGGACAGTTTCGGATTACGCAACGATACAAGCGTCTTGGAAATATGACGTTGTGCTGGTGCAGATTTGAAGTGAGGTCAATGGAATTGAGTGGAAGATTGAAAGTCTATTTTAGCTTTTCCGTAAAAAAGCTGGAAATATGATAAAACTGGAGATATGATAAAACTGGAGATATGGTAGAGGGATACGCACATGAGCTTGCATTGTAGATACGCAGTGTTTGCATTACGGTTATTCTGTTATTGTACATTACTTCTGTGTATGTTATATTCCTTCTTTGAATATTCTTCCCTTATTATTGCAGGCTCTTCAATATCAGATGCATTTTCTGTGACAGTGAACACCAGCTACTATCAGGAATGAGGAGAATAGTCTGTTTCTTTTGTTCAGTATTAAGATAAGAGAGAATTGCGCTAATGAAAGTACTGGATATAGAGAGAGTTTGCGCTACTGAAAGTACTGGATAGAGAGAGAGATTGCACTATTGATGAAAGTGCTGGATACGTGTAGAGAGAGATTGCATACTATTGAAAGTGCTGGATATGTGTATCAAAAACTCCATACTGCTGAAAACACCGCATACCTATAGAGAGAAGTACTTGACGATAACCTTCGACATTGAAACTATTGATGCGAAGTAATCTTCATACGGTGTCTACTTTGGTTTGAAGTGCCCCACTTCACGTAAATTTGAGAGCGATGGGTATGAATAGTATTGAAGTATGTATTTGAAAAACCCCACTTCATATTAAATTGAAAGATATCAATACTAATTACCGGAGTAGCCGACTTTCCGAATGACCCGATCAATACTAACTATACAGAGTGTCCATGTTAAGACTTTGTGGTGACCAGAAACTTTTGATGATTAAAATTAATTAACTACTTAGGAGCCAACCGAGCTGGAGTTACGATTGCCTCTATATCTATCAATTATTGAAATTATAGCATCTAGTTCTGATTTTTACTATAATCCTGGATTTTTGGCTTTTGATAGAGATAAGCAGACATTTATTGATTGGGTCAATTTTGAGTAACAATCAGACGCAAGCCGGTTATTCCTTCCTCGAGATGGTCACGGATATTATAATAAGCGAGATGCAGTTCCTGAACTTGGATCTTCAGATCAATAAGATCAATCATAGATGTTGACCTCGAAGTAAAAAATAAGTTATTAATGAAATTTGAAATGAAGTTAATTCAAACTGTGGCTCTAGTAGTATGATAGTGGGTGAGATCTGCGCAATAAATTACTGCAAAATTGTACGATCAGGTGCCGTAATTAATTGTTACATGAAACTATTAATTATTACGAGAAGTTAATCATTATTAGGTTGCACTTACCTATTATAGGAAGTTGGTATTTGTCAGGTGCTATTACTTTTCAGGTGCTATTAATTGTCAGGGCTATTACTTTTCAGGTGCTATTAATTGTCAGAGCTATTACTTTTCAGGTGCTATTACTTTTCAGGTGCTAATTTTTACAGGATGCTATTAACTCATTTTTTTCATTATTTACTTGATTCCAATTATGCATTACTAGGCTAACGACGATTCTTGATCCGTGTCAATCACCTTAATCACGTCCTTACGGCGACCCTCATCCAAGTTCACCTCACTCAACTTGACCCACTTGGTTCTATTGACCAACTTGAAAAACACAAACAAAACGCCGAAAAATGGCAAGAGCACGTAGGCATCGACCCAGTTGGCGGCGTCAAAGGGCTTGAAATACGCCCAGCCCTGGATCAACGCCAAAAACGCATTCAAAATGATTCCCACAATGGGAAGAATGGGATACAACCAGCCGCGGTAGGGGATCTCGCTGATGTCTCTGCCCTGGAGCTTCCATGCCTGGCGGAACCGGATGTGGTAGAAACACACGTTTCCCCACACAATGAACACCGCCACTCCCGACAAGTTGACGATGTAGTTGTAGGCGTTGGCGGCGCCGGTGCTGACGTTCATCATGGACAAGAAACCGAACGCGTTCATGAGCGTCACCGCAAGATACGGCACGCCCTGGCGGTTGACCCGGCGCAAAAAGCGAGGGGCCGAGCCCTCGTTGGCAAGGTTGACGATGGTCCGCAGCCCGATGTAGATGGACGAGTTGATGGCCAGGATGCACGTCACCAAGATGAAGGCGTTGATCAAGTGGGCGCCGCCCGTCCAGCCGGCACGGGCAATGGCCACGGTCATGGGCGACTTCAACACCTTGGTGCCACGGGAAAGACTGGGGTCGTTGTACGGCACCGTCATGCCGTAGGAGATGGCGATGCCCATGTAGATGAACAAGATGCGCCAGAAGGTCAGGCGGATGGCCTTGGGGATGGCCTTGGAGGGGTTGGCGGCCTCGGCGGCGGCAATGGCCACGATCTCGGTGCCGGAGTAGAAGGTGGATGCGAAAACAAACGTGTTGACCACGGACTTGAAGCCGTTGGCGAAGGGCCCGGGGTCGTTCCAGTAGTGGAAGCCGAAGGCCTTGTGGCCGTGGATGCCGCCGGCGACGTAGACGATGGAGAAGATGTAGAAGGCCACGATGCCCACGATCTTCAAGAGCGCCAACCAGAACTCGGCCTCGCCAAAGTACTGCACTCCGAGGAACTGGAACGCGAGGAAGGCGAACCAGAAGATGAGGATGTAGCCGTAGAGCGGCACCTGGGGGCCCCAGAACTGGAGGATGGCGGCCACCGTGTTGTACTCGTTGGCCAACACCGCCACCCAGATGATCACGTAGTTCCACCCGACGGCGCCGCCCCACGCCCTGTCAACAAACTTGTTGCCTAAAGTTGAGAAGGTGCCGCCAGTGGGATACATGGTGGCCAACTCGCCCAAGGACTGCATCATGATGAAGGCGATGATGCCCATGACGCCGAAGCCGATGATCAAGGAGCCAGGGCCGTTGGCCAAGGCAAACGACGCCCCAATGAGCACACCAGGACCGATGATGCCTGCAAGGGCAATGAGGGAGATGTGTCTGTCTTTGAGGGTCCGCTTCATGCCTGTTTTGTGGTCGATCTCGGAGTGGTCGTCGACCGAGGACGAGTCGCCTGTTTGGAGCACCTGCTCCTCGTGTTTCTCTTCCTTTCGGGAAAACACAGACATGGGGGAGGTGAAGGAGAGAGAAAGGGAGAAGAGGCGATGGACGTAGATCAGTGTTATATAGGGCGTTTTTTCTGGGGCAAAAAGGCAGGGCAGTAGCACTGCCTGCATCGGGGTGCGAATCGGGACATTGTAGGCGTTTTTGGACCGGTTTGGGCAGATAGGCTCCACAGTTGGATGGGTTGCTTTGAGTAGGCTATGGCAGCAGTGCACGTGACACATGGATTTGGGGGTTTTTGTGGCGTCAATGCAGGGCGAGATGGCAGGCCCTGAGACGCACGAGGCGCACGTAGTGCCGTGGACGACGACGGATAAGCTTTCTGTCTGCAGAAGACGTGCTGTGCACCAATGGGAATCTGCAAGCATTAATAAGGATTATTAGGGATTGTTGCAGGATGCTTGCAGGATGCTTGCAGAGTGCTTGCAGGAAAATCCTGCAAGGCCACCCACCTCACCGGTCCAGTTTTGACTTCATCGCCGAAGCCGCCAGGGAGTCGGGGGTGGCACAAAGCTATTGTAGCGGTCGGTGCATGAAGCGGCATGCACCGGCCGCAGGTGTTGCAACAAAGCCTCTATCGGGATGTCTTTGGAATATTCAGGGCGTTTCTGATGCAATATTCATGACACTGATGCGCCTCTTTGATCAGAATGGGAAGGTACAGCATGGAGTAGAGTAACAGAGTAGACGCAAAGTGTCAGACAGAGTAGAGCAAAGTAACAGCCAAAGTAATACAGTGACAGCCAAAGTAGAACAAAGTAACAGACAAAGTAGAGTAACAGACAAAGTAGAGTAACAGACAAAGTAGAGTAAGTACCAGAAAAAATAGACAGACGAAACCCACACAGTACAGACTATTTCCACCATAATTATTCCACTGTTTATCTTCCCTTTCACTCTATTGTTGGCATTCTTCACCTGGTGACCGCCGCTTGTGTGCCGACATTCAGTGAAAGGGGAAATTTTCTCCATTGAGTGGAGCCACGGTTTGTACGAGCCCATCCACCGCTTTGGCTTTTAGCCGTTCCTGTCGTATTGTTCCACCTAAGCGGCCATAATAGCACGTAGTCGAAGATCTGTGGGGAAAACATTCTCAAAACCACCTTCTCCGTACGTGGTATTTTGTAGATATTGGCACATTGGCCACACCGCATGAATGCCTTGGCCGGGAGTTTAAAGCTTAACCAAGAGGGTCTCGTATATTGTCCACTCGGATGTCCGAGTGGGCAATGTGACAGAAGGCAACGGGCATGAGGAGGCGGACAAGACGGGCGAAACGGGCGTCATCCGGTGATACTGCAATACAGAAGCATTGACGGAGAGAAGACCAAAAAGAGAAGTAATAGAGAGAAAGGAAATGGGTGAAAGAGAAGTTAATGGAGTGAAGTTAATGGAGAGAAGTTAATGGAGAGAAGTTAATGGAGTGAAGTTAATGGAGAGAAGTTAATGGAGAGAAGTTAATGGAGAGAAGTTAATGGAGGGAATGGTAATGGAGTGAATGGTAATGGAGTGAAAGGAGGAATTCAATAGAGTGAAAGAGGAGTGAATGGTAATGGAATGCAAGAGTATACCCCATGGAGTGAGTGAGATGGTGCAATTGAAAGGCTGGTCAGTAAGGTTAATAAAGAAGATAGAATAATGGACTGGTTAATTTACTAGAGGAAATTGGATATGGACAGTAGAGAAGGCTGGATAAAAAGAAGAAGGCGATGTATATACTGGACTGGAGAATGGGTAAAATGAATGAATAGAAAGGCTAGATAAAAATGAAGACGATGTATATACTGGACAGGGAGGACTAATAAAGTAGAGAGAAGGCTGGGTTAATGAACTGAATAAAATGATGATGACGATGAATTAACTGGACAGGGAGGACTAATAAAGTGGAGTATTGGTTAATGAACTGAATAGAGAACTCTAGTTGAATAGAGATTAAACGAGTGTGTATACGCTGGATAATCTGGACTGCTGGGTGTACCAGAGAATGAGAATGAGTAGAAAATGGTTTGGTCTCTAGAGTGTATTTATTCTAGAGAATGGAGACAAATGCAATGGGCCCAGCTTAACAGGAAACGAATTGAGAATGAAGATCTAGAAAGGAACTGTACTGAGCGACTTAATAGAGCAGAGAAACTAGGAGAGAAGTAATTGAAGTAGACATTGGGTAAGAATAGCTTGAATACTGAGAATGAGATTAATAGAGATTGGAAACATCTAGAGTAGTAGAGGCTGCTTCTAAAAACATCTAGAGTAGTAGAGACTGATTTTAGAGACATACTGATTCTGGAAATGGAACTTGAAGATTAGGTGGTTCAACTTAGATTGGTTCATCTCTTGGATTCAGTTCGTCCCTTCAAATGAGATGATCTTTAATATTGAATGCATCTCTAGACTGAACTCATCTTTAATTGAATGCATCTCTAGACTGAACTCATCTTTAATTGAATACATCTCCAGATTGCTTCATCTTTAATTGAATGCATCTCCAGATTGCTTCATCTTTAATTGAATGCATCTCCAGATTGCTTCATCCTTAATTCAATACATCTCCAGATTGCCTCATCTCTTACACTCAACTTCCCCCAAGACCCTTATGGACTACCTTTCACCAATTCAATGCTGTTCTTTTCTACGAACGAAATGTAGCCACAATTACCTTCTAGAGCCAAAGCTCTCGAACACGGCAATCCTGGCACGATCCTGCAATCAGTTCAAACGAATGTATCAAAGTCACTTGGCCGATTGCAGGCTTGATCTCCTCCCTAAATAGACCCATCATTCCATGGAAGGGAATATGAGGCAGAAACAGGAGTGTTTCTACACAAGGTGTGGTGAAACGTGTATTGGCTATGTAATACCGTTGTCTCATTACTTGAAGGTAAAACTTTGCTTATATAGTGTCGTAGTTACCCGGACATTTAGGGCTGGCATGCTAGACCACTATGGAACAGGACTGAAGCTTCCAATGTCCTCCAATAGGCGGCATTACACTACTGCTGTCCTTAATGTGACCCAATTTGCTCTGTTCTTCGGTAAAAAGGATTTCTGCTACGGTGGTGGAATTTGACGTGATTTTAGAATTGAAAATAAATGATTATTGGAGACAAAGAAACCAAGCGCCAGAGCCTGGGCCGGCATCTTGGGGTTAATCTTGTATGTTAATTGCACCAAGCACCCTGGCCGTATTTCGACTTCGTGACAGGAAGTTGTCTGCCATGAACAATTCGTGCCAGTTGCATGCATGGATAGGTGAAGGACTCTCTCAGTACAAGCTGCCCTGGCTGCATCAACACCGGGCCATAGCACGAGCCTCCGGGCCCGTCTATGCCTCGGGTCTCAAGTTAGATCTTCTAGGAGCCTCTAACGGGTGTAACTGTGCTAAGTAAGTGATGGCCCACATCAAGTAACACATGGCCAAGCCCAAGATCACCGACGATCTCCACACAGTCCGGTTCGTCTTTGGGGCAAATATCCATGCAAGTGTCGACAAGATAGCCGTGAACACGAATCCAAGCACAACAAGGTATCTGTAGGTTAGTGACGGTTCTCACACTTGGAGCCTCCATGGCGAATTGGGGGACGCAAACGGCGCTTGAAAACGCTGAATTTTTTGAATCAATCGGACTCATCCAATCTAGCCCGCTTTCGTGGCATTCCTGGAACATACCCGCTCATTTTAGTTCGTTCTTGTTCTGGTTATCAAGGTCCAGTCGTTTCAATGGACACTACTGAGAATCTGCGCACGTGCACAAAGTCACGTGACATCGGCCTTCCTGTATGATCCAGGGTTGGTATAGCCATCTTTCTGGACCTTAGAAACGAGATTGCCACTGGTACATGCTTGCGGGGATTCAGCTGACACGTCTTTCCTCGAATTTGCATTGATCCACAACTTCCCGAACATGTCGCTATCCAGCCAAGTCTCAAAGTGGCTCTATAATGTCTTGCAACCTCAGTATGTCAATAAACAGATCGCTTACGGTCACATTTATCAGTTTCTCGAAGTACATCTCAAAAAGAACTTCAATTTCAAAATCAGAACGCTGGTTTATACGTCGGCCAACGGACAATCGGATCTTTTGGTCAATCTCTATGGCTCCATCCAGGTTGAGGATGTTCTTGTACCGTTAGAAATATGGGTTCCGTTAAATTACCCATTCACAGGGGAGAATTCGGGCATACCATTAGTGTTTGTTGTTCCGGCCCATGAACAAGGCCTATTCTTAAAACCGGGTAATTATGTCGATTCACAAGGAAGAGTCTATCATCCTTACTTGGCAGCATGGCACAATGAATGTGTTCCAGGAAATTCCGAGGCTTCAAAATTCAACCTCTTGGAATTGATCAATGTGGTCTATGATGTTATTTGCAAGCAACCACCAATCCAGAAAGCACCAATAGATGATTCAAATTGCTCTTCTCGGCAAGCACATGTTGAACCTTCAGGATTACAACAACCTATGCACACTGGTCCACAATTGCCTCCAAAGCCCGCAAAGATTCCAATGAGGGATTCTGTAACTTCTCCAGTGGATCCTAATGCTCCACGGATTCCTCAAAAGATAGCCATTAACTCCCAGGAAGCCACAGAAAGCACAGTTCCTCCTCGTATCCCTTCAAAGTATCAGGCTCCTTTGCCGTTACCCAATGAACAATCTAGACCATTTCATGATATGCAAGAACATTCTCCAAATAATTATAACTTTAATTCTGGAGTTCCTCGTACCATGACTGGACAACAATATCCTAGTAATGAAATCCCACCGCAACAAGCATATCACAACCAAGGTCAGGTTCCGTATGGCCACCAATTAAAACTGCCTACCGGTGTACAATCCCCAATACACCCATCAGATGTTAGAAACCATCAATTTGCCGAACAATATACTCATAATGCACACCAAAGAGTGGAAAGCACCCATCCAAGAAACAATTCCACTCCTGAGATTAAAAGACAAAGTCAAGTTAGGCAAAATATTGACTTGATGGACTCACCAGCTACCACCAACAGTACTGCACCTCATGATCAAATGTATGTGAAGGTTCTTAACGAAAATTCCAAAAAGTTCATCAATGATCCCAGTCAGGAAAGTGCTTTTTCTGTTTCAAAAGATGTAACGCACCAGGAGGCAAGAATCAATGCATTGCATTCGCAACTTTCACATCATTATCTGCAAGCAGTTGCCAATTCCGAGAACTTGGACGGGCATATTAATTATTTGAGACAGCAGTTACAAAACATCACTAATCTCAACCAGCAGCTTACATCATTGGATGCAGTTAATTCGCAACAGCTGGACCGAGTCTCGACCCAGGAGGTCACCATTGAATTGGATGATTTGATTATTCCCGATCTGGTGTTGGTGAAACAATTGTACGACATAGTTCTGGAAATTAAGGCGATCAAGGACACAATCAGCTTGATCAATGGAACCTTCAACTCTCAGCCTGAACTCATCAGTGATGCTAAAATGGATGTGTGTGTGAAAACGGTAAGGAATTTGGGAAGGGATCTCTTCTGGCTAGAACTAATCAAGAACGAAATTGCATCCAAGATGGGATTGGGCTTGGAAGCTAAATAGAATATAGAGAAACAATTGCATAACATAATGAGTTAATGTGAGGGCGTAAACCAAGTAAAGAAGTGCAAGCAAGTGTGGTATGAATAAGCTATTGATCGGTCAGTATTCAGACAGAAAGGGGAATTTCTTTGGGAGTTTGTCTTCTTTTTATGAAAAAGCTGATTCAAGAATTGCAAATATTGTTGCAGTCTATTGATCTTTCCCTTTGCCTGATACGCTGTTCATAATATTAGTGAGTTGAAACAGAGTCCAGATGAATATAGTAATCAATAACTTGATTAGATAATATTACCCAGTCGCTGATATGGTTCCATGAGTTCATTACATGAACTTTCTATTTCTTTATCCACTCAAACTAAGATAGTGGTGAACGTTATGCTCTTTTGATGTTCTTTATTCATTCAAACTAGAACTTTCTTAGTTGTGAACATTTGATATTCTTTATTCCTTCAAACTAGAACTCATACTTTCTTAGTGGTGGTTTTCTTTATTCATTCAAACTAGAATTTTCTTAGTGGTGTACTTTATGCTCTTTTGATGTTCTTTATGCTTTAATCCTCTTTATTTAAATTGCTGCAAATCGCACTGCAAACAAAAACTACAAAGTGTAAATCCACCAATATACCTGTTTTTTTTTACTCAGAAAACATTCAAATCCATTGATTTGATCAATAACAAATCATATCCTGCTGTGGAACTTGATCCAAGATAGTGACCAGATTATAGCGGATGCTGTCTCAACACTCTTCCTTTTGAGCTTTCTAAAATGTGTATCTCAGTCTGGGCGTCAAGTTGATTGAAGCTTTAAAATGGCCTAAATTCTGTTGAAATTTTGAAAGGACTTGGGGACCTTGGTGGAAAAGTCTTTGAGTGCCGTCCATGCTCCTTCTTGGTCCTCTTACTTGTCTACGCTGCCCCTCAATTCTGAAAACCGCCCATTTATTCAAATTTGCGCCAAATTTTAGCTAATTCCCAAAGTCACAACGCACTAGACACAATCTCATAGATGATACTTAACCCGTGACGTCTATTTTCCCAGAATCCTACCTCACTGCCTCATAGGAGCCTCTTCTCCTTTGATAACTATACTCCATCTTCTGCTCATTTCGCACGCGCACGACCCCATCTCAAAACATTTTCAAATTTTCAACTTTTCATTCCTTCATCACCATGTCTGACTACGTGATTAAACCAGAGGCCGTTGCCCCATCCAACGACACCTCCGAGTGGCCATTGTTGTTGAAGAACTTCGACAAATTGTTGGTCAGAAGCGGCCACTACACCCCCATTCCATGTGGTTCCACCCCTTTGAAGAGAGACTTGAAGTCTTACGTCTCTTCCGGTGTCATTAACCTTGACAAGCCTTCCAACCCAAGTTCCCACGAGGTTGTGGCTTGGATTAAGCGTATCTTGAGAGTCGAGAAGACCGGTCACTCTGGTACTTTGGACCCTAAGGTCACTGGTTGTTTGATTGTCTGTGTGGATCGTGCCACCAGATTGGTCAAGTCCCAGCAAGGTGCTGGTAAAGAGTATGTCTGTATTGTCAGATTGCACGAAGAGTTGGCTGATGCCAAGGACTTGGGCCGTTCTTTGGAGAACTTGACCGGTGCTTTGTTCCAAAGACCTCCTTTGATTTCTGCTGTCAAGAGACAATTGCGTGTGCGTACTATCTACGACTCCAAGTTGATTGAGTTCGACAACAAGCGTGGTTTGGGTGTTTTCTGGGCTTCCTGTGAAGCCGGTACCTATATGAGAACCTTGTGTGTCCACTTGGGTATGTTGCTCGGTGTTGGTGGACACATGCAAGAGTTGCGTCGTGTTCGTTCTGGTGCCATGGGCGAGAACGACAACTTGGTTACTCTTCACGATGTCTTAGACGCTCAGTACGTCTATGACAACACCAGAGATGAGTCTTACTTGAGAAAGATCATCCAACCTTTAGAATCTTTGTTGGTTGGCTACAAGAGAATTGTTGTCAAGGACTCTGCCGTTAACTCTGTCTGTTACGGTGCCAAGTTGATGATTCCAGGTTTGTTGCGTTACGAAGAAGGAATCGAATTGTACGACGAGGTTGTTTTGATGACCACCAAGGGTGAGGCCATTGCCATTGGTATTGCCCAAATGACCACCGTTGACTTGCAAGGCTGTGACCACGGTGTTGTTGCCAAGGTTAAGAGATGTATCATGGAACGTGACACTTACCCAAGAAGATGGGGATTGGGTCCAGTTGCTCAAAAGAAGAAGCAAATGAAGGCTGATGGTAAGTTGGACAAGTTCGGTAGATCTAACGAGAACACCCCAGAGTCCTGGAAGAAGGAATACAAGGACCATGACGAAGAGCCTGCTCCTGCTGTGCCTGAATCCAAGTTGGCTGCCCCAGAAATCCAACTTCCAAAGAAGACTTTGATCGAAGAGGTCGAGACTGACGAGAAGAAGGAGAAGAAGGAGAAGAAGGAAAAGAAGGAGAAGAAGGAGAAGAAGGAGAAGAAGGAGGAAAAGAAAGAAAAGAAGGAAAAGAAGAGAAAGGCTGAAGACTCTGAAGAGAAGTCAGAGAAGAAGAAGAAGGCCAAGAAGTAATGCATGTTCCATATATAATTCTGTACATTTATTGACACTGATTATTGATTATACTTGTAGTTGCTACAACATAAATCCATAAACTTGTACCTTGTTCGATTAATACTTATGCTTGGTTTATTAATGCTATTTGCTTATTGGAGGAGTTGATTCTGCAACATCTATATTCTGCCTGAGAAACTCAAACTTCGGACCAACAGTATTGTAGAAATACTCCAACTGCATTTCTGCCATACTGGCTTTGTCGTTTTCTCCAATGTCTCTGAAGTGCTCGATAAGACTTTTCAAGATGAAAATGCTGATTATGCGATCATTATCCGAAGTAGAAGTCACGGAAATCGTGGAAATGCACTTCTGAAGATACCGATTCTTTTGTTCCACATTATCTGAACCAATGTAAATTAGATAGTTGATTAGGTTCGTCAAAAATGGAAAGCTTGTGGAGTCTTGAAAATTCTCTATTGTTTGACTCATCTGTTGAACCAAAGATTTGTTAACATTATTTTGCTCTTGACGCTGGTCATTTGATGTAGCCGTGTCATTGAATATGTTCAACAATAAGTGGTATGTTAATTTCAATAAATCGTTGGAGCCTGTAAAATTAACTGCAAAAGCATTTGTGGTATTTTTGGGCGTGAAAGCTGCAATCAAATCTTTGTGAAATTGTCCTCTTAATTGATAATATTCACCAAGAGTCTCATTCATCTTTACCGTTGAAATGTTGGAAATTTCACGGACTTCATACTCATTCAAGATCAAAAGATGCATAGTGGAATATATGAATAGCTCATTAAATTCACCGAATCCATGTAAAACATTTGCCCCAATGCCAAACGGCATTGGATTGCTTGAAGGCTCTTTCTTCCCACTCGTCATGTTTCTTACTTTCATGTAGTAATATTTGCTAGCTTGTATATCCCCTTTAAATTGATAATAAGCCCCAAATAAATAGAACACCCTGGGTAGTAAGGCGTTGAAGTAGCATTCGTATTCTTTGAAATTGTCATTATTATATTCGGTCATAAACTCATTGAGCCAGCTGATCTCGCCAAAATCGTTATTGAGAAATCCCATGAAACTAAGATAGTAATGAACGCAGTA
Source organism: Suhomyces bokatorum (assembly GCA_030568615.1). Lineage (NCBI taxonomy): Eukaryota > Fungi > Ascomycota > Pichiomycetes > Serinales > Debaryomycetaceae > Suhomyces > Suhomyces bokatorum. The sequence continues at coordinate 19,362 of JAJMGI010000039.1, read as the reverse complement.
CCTAACATAGCGTAATCGAAGCACTGTTTGGTTTAGATTGTTTCTTGACAAAAGTCTTGAGCTGTCTATTTGGCCCGTCAATTCTCTAAGCTGCTTTTCTAGAATTTGCAAGCATTTATCAAACACCTTTTTTGCTTTACGTTTCCCATTGGATATTTCGGTCAACAAATTCACACCAGTAAGAAAGTAAAACATAATAACAAACTCGTCAGAATTCAACCAATTGATATCATAATTAACATCACCAGTAACAATGGAAAAGGACCCGTTTTCTTTCCATGATGTCCAGCCCGAACTTTGTTGCGAGTTTAAATAGCCACTGATTTTCAGCATATATAACTTGGCACTTTTGATGTTTGTCTGTATGAAATTCAAATATCTCAGTAGATAAAACATCGCTAATAACTGGGTTGGGAACGTTCCCTCTGGTAGATTATTCAAAATAAGTTCTGCTTCATTGAGGTTTAAAGTCGAATAGGAAGGCGAGCCTCTGTAAAGATGAAGGTTACTTTGATGTATCAAGGCAAGAAATCGAGTTAATGGAGGGATATTGTGGTCTCTGCAGATATTTTGTAAGAAAATCAATCCAGTATGAGTATCATGTTGAAGAGTGTAGTTGATTTTCATCAAAACAAACATATTAGCATACGAATACAAGCCATGTTGAGTATAGAAGTGAATTTTGGTATTAAGATAATTGGCCAAAAGATTTGGATTGACTTTTTGCAAAACTTGTCCTGACAAGAACTCACTGATAATTGTAACTGCCAAAAAATTATTCCTTGTGGAAATTTCAATGGCTCTGTTAACATAATAGTCGGCTCTGTCGTCATTCTCTGTCTCTGTAAAGTAGATTTTGGCCAACTTGTAGCATATGACCAGTTCCATGTAGGGATCCAAATTTCTCGAATATTTATTCAATAAAATAAGATAGCCTTTTATGGAAAGTTTGATCATTTTGAAGTAGGATTGTGTTCCTTGGAACGATGCTGTAGAAAGCACATTGGCATGTGCCTTGTGGAGAAAATTATCTGAAGTTATCAAGATATTTTGAATTATGCGTTCTGTTGAAGTTGACTTTGACAAATCTTCAGAGTCATGCACTTGGCCATAGAAAGGTTTGTATAGCTGGTTTGGTGCTTGGAGATCTGGGAAATATTGATATTGGTATTGTGAATGCTGGTTGTTTTGAGAGGGTGGAAATTGATTCAAAGCTGGAGTTGTCATTGGAATGGATGCCATATCGGATGAAGTGGCAACTGGAGCTGGCAAATTGAGATTTTGATTCGTCTGTGAAGTTGTGCTTTGAATATTACCTTCTTCCTTTGGCAATTGTGATGCTGAGTCAAGAGTATCTTGGGTCGATACTGGTGAAATATTCGATGAAATGTGCGTTTCCAAGGATGCAGACTCTTCCGAGGCAATTGCCTGTGTCGTTTGTTGTGTCTGTCTGTTTATTTCATGCACAATGCCGGGTTCTGGTGGGTTTAAGGCTGCTCTTTTCACATTCCTAACAGCTAGATCTTCGGGTACTGAACTCTTCATCAACTTATTCAAAATAGCACTGTTGACAGCCCGGTTGGCTTCTGGGCTTGGTTCTTTGGACTTTCTTTTCCTTGATGCCTTATTGGCAGGCTTGGGCTCCAGTTTACTTTGGAATCCTTCGTGAAAGAGATCCAGATAGTTGGACAGTTTTCCATTCACCATTGCGTGCCCTCAATGGAAATTCCCCAGTACACTCAGAAACTGTACTTATCTTAGAAACACGGCGAAATGGAGTGTGAATATGAAATCACAATGGTATGTTGGATAATAAAGTGAAGTTGGATCAAAATGATATAATTAAAGACGCGTGCGTATATCAGTTAGAGATGAGTTAATTGAAAAATAGGATATCGGCCATAAATTAAAGTAATTAAGGATTGAAATAAAGTTATATTGAGAGAGATAGGAGTGGATCTTGGGTAAGAAAGAATTTTTCACGATTTTCTTGTACAGAGAGCTTATGTTGTTTTATATTAATTATCAAATAGTTTACGGACAGACAAGCAAACTCGAATACTCTAGCTTAATTGTTTGAATGAAAACTGCAATGATTGATGGCAATACATATCTTAACGAATTTCTTTCTTTGCACACATCTCTTTTCCGTCTACACTTTCTTAATCATTTGATAATATTATCTACAATAATCTAAGAACACGAATAATACATAGCAAGAAAACAAAGGCTTCTTCTCATCAATTTCCAATCTGGGCCCTCAATCTTTCAACCTCAAGTTGGAGGTTTCTTCTCAGTATTCTTTCTTCACTGAGCTCCACTTCATGTTGATCTTGAATGTCACTGACAATCTTTTTGAACTCCTTCCGCAAAATTCCATTACTCATACCCCCAAAGCCTGTTCCAGAAGTAGGTCTGTTGGAGGAAATGCCACTATTTATCAGGTGAGCATCGTCTTCGTCGTCTCCAAATGGTGTTGTGTCGGGTATGGTCAACTGCTCGCCCGTAACAGGCGACACAACAGTGTGTGAACCATTGATGGAGTGCGAGGATGCCATTGGAGATTCCACGGTAGTCAATCTTGGAGATGTGTAAAGTTGCGAAGAACTTCCATTGTTGGATCTGTTACCGATTTTGTCGACTCTCAAGAGGTTTAATTCCTTGCGGAGTCTAGAAATTTCCTTGTCCTTGCTATTCAATTCATCGGCACTTCCACTGAGTGTGGACGATGTTCTTGATGAGCGTTTCTGGGTATGCAATTCTTTCTCCAAGTGGGAAATTCTCTTACGGTACTCTTGGATCAACTTCAGGGAGCTTTCTCTGGAAATCTCGTACTCTTTGGTCAAGTATTGATGAGAGAATCTCAAGTCGTTTAATGCAGTCTTGTACTCGGCCAAAACCTTATCTGTGGGGTGGTTGGATCTCAAGGGCGAGCTGGATGAGAAGAATGAAGAGTCGTTGGCAAAGGACACCTCCTTCTTAGGTGGGGAGTTGGTTAAAGATAAAGACTTGTCCCCGGTTGGAGTTGAGGGTCTCTCGGCTGGGGTGATGGGTGGTTGGAATGTGGAATTAGAGAGGATTGCATCAATGCAGCTTTGAGTCCATTGGGTTCTGGATTTGAGGGTATCGGCCTGGGAATGTGTTGGGGAGGGAGGGGCAGGCAAGGGTATATTTCTTTGTGCTGCAATGGAGGCAACGTGGGAGAACAAGGTCTCGAAAGACTTGAGCACGGAATCGGACGAAGCAAGCTTCTTTGGCGAGCTGGATGCGGTCAATCTTCTTGGGGAGTTGAAAGGCGAGGAGCTCAATTGTATGGTGTCTTTGGGGTCGCAGTTGGGGTCCTTGTTGGCGGAGGAGAGCTTGACGTCCTCGACGTAGCCCAAGACCAAACAGGCCAAGTTGTGGTTGTTCAAGCGCATGGTCAACACCTCCAACTCGGTGTTGATGGACAAGAGCTGGTCCTGGAGCGAGGTGTTCAGCTTCAAGATCTTCAAGAGAAGCGCGGCGTCCAAGTCGTCGTGGTCCGGCTGCTTCAATATTATGCTGGAGATGAACTGCTGGGAGATGGTGATCTTGGACACGAGGTACTGCTGCAACTCCTTCTTCTCCTGGATCATGGCCTTGAGCGTGCGGAGCGACGCCAACGAGAGGATGGAGTCCTTGTTGATCTTGGAGGTGTCCAAGATGGAGTTCTCGATCAACACCTTCAAGTTGAGGTAGTTGGGCTTGGCCGAGGTGCTCAAGATGAAGGAGTCCATCTCGAAGTCCTCGTCGTCCGTGGACGCGGACGACGAGAGCGACGGCAACGACTCGTTGAGCGTGATGTTGCCCTGCTCCAAGTTGGACTGGAGATGCGAGTTGAACGAGTCCTCCAAGAACTGCATGTTCAAGAGGTGCAAGTCGGACGCGGGCGCGTCGCTCTTCAACTCGTTCAACTTGTTGCGGTACTGTTCTTGGAGCTGGAACTTGAGCAAGTCTGGAGTTGTGTTGGACAAGTTGTAGGTGGAGGCCGAGTCGCTGTGGGTCATGCGGAACGGCGAGTTTTTGATGAAGAGGTCTGCATCAATCATTGTGGCTGTGTGGATGGGTGAAAGGGCCAACTAGAGGGCCGGAAAAGGAGGAGGAAGGAAATGGAGCAAAAGAACGAAGGTGTAAGCGCTGTAAAGTTGGATACGGAAAAGTTGATCTTTTTTTCGCAATGAAGGGGGAATCAAAAACAGAGACGCGACTCACGGAGATAAGCAACGAGGGTAGTGAGAATGAAGGAAGGTAGTGAGAATGAAGGAAGTGAAAGCAGGTAAAGTATTGACTTGGAAGTATTGAAGGTATAGCGTTTTTTTTTGCTTTGCTTATTATCAATGATGCTCTATTTGGTTGGATTACGACGTATATATGGCATCTTGCGGTAACCACGCGCGTGCTAGACGAGGCGTGGAAGGACGCGCCTGGCCTAGCCTCTGAGCATGCCACAATGCGTACAATGCACCCATTAAGGCATCCCACGCGTGGCCAGGGGCTAATTAGGGGGTGGTCTGGCTGGAGCCCTTAACAAGGACCATTCTGGGCCGGTCTCTGGGTGCTGACAGCTCTCATGAGGTGCAAACTGCCGGTGTTTTTACTTCGGCGGTGGTGAAAAATTAGCGAGAGTGCGTCGTGGTGCGTCTCCCTGGCCAGGTCGAGGCGGCAGTGAAAGAGGCCCCGGACTGCCTGAAATCGGAGGTTGATAGCGAAGGATCGGGCGGACTTCGAGGACAGGCCATTTCGGGGGTCTGGATGGCCGCAATGGGACGGGCCACCTGGAACTGGCGTCTTTTGGCTCCAAACTGTTGTGATTACGAGAATAGGAAGAGATGCTGCCAGGTGAGACGCGATGATAGACGAACTTGACAGATAGATACTGACAGACATTGCAGACGATCATTGCAGACGATCATTGCAGACGATCATTGCAGACGATCATTGCAGACGATCATTAAGACGTTCATCATCGTCTGACCAGTGCTCCATGTAGTTTATGGACCCTTGCAGTCTGCTGGTCCCCTCGTTGAACTGGGCTCTGGCACGATCGTTGAATGCAATTGTTCGGTGAAAAATAACCCCATACTTATTTACACCCAACTAGGAATAATTACGAACAGATAGCACGGCGTGGGTCGATTGTTACTACTGCGACTAAAGCGACTAGTGTGTTTGTGGCCGATGATAATAGTGTGATTATGGTGCATGTTATGAGTATTTGTGCATGTTATGATTAGTATATGAATGGTCTCCACTTGCTATGGAAGGTGAACTGAACGTAAAAAGTGAGCATTGGTCCAATGGCAATTGGACTGGCCAACTTCAATAGACAGGATGATATTGACGGACTTGACCTTCGATGACAGTAGCCGCCGAATTGGCCCCTTTGCGTCCTCCTGGCCTTCGGCACGTCGCCGTGGCAATCTTTCTATTGTTCTTTTGGCAATAATTGCCAATTTACTATTGTCTTTTTTCATTTCACTTAATTTTTCCATTTTATCAGTTCAATCCTATTTTGTCAGTTCAATCCTATTTTGTCAGTTCAATCCCTTTTTGTCAATAATTGCCAACTGACTCTTGTCTTTTCATTTCTCTTCAATTTTCCATCTTACTAGTTCAATCCATTTTGTTCAATCTATTAATTCTATTACTTCTATTACTTCTATTAATTCTATTAATTCTATTAATTCTATTACTTCTATTAATTCTATTAATTCTATTAATTCTATTACTTCTATTAATTCTATTAATTCTATTAATTCTATTAATTCTATTAATTCTATTAATTCTATTAATTCTATTACTTCTATTAATTCTATTAATTCTATTAATTATATCATTATTAGGTGCCGGTCTGAACTCCATGCTTGACGTCGAATAGGGACATATCCGAAGCTAAACAATAGACTGCCTCCGATTGTTCCTGCTCAGTTGCTCCTACCTACACAGATCCCTAAAATATCGCAGTGCACATTCTCTTGCACCAACTCTGAAACACAGATGGTTTTGCAGATGCTTATGCATAGACACACCTCCCAGTCCCTGCCCTTGTCCAGATACATGCAACCGTAGATGTTTCGCTATAATAGTGAGAAAATATGGCTTCCCGGGCTCATGTATCTCCGGAGCTTGTCTTTTTGATCAAACGAAGATTGGTCGTAATTGCGTCTCTTGAAGTTCACGGATGTACTTTTTCCACGTGTATGTATTGAATCAAGACCTTGGCTTATGGCTAGAGGCGTTTTCCAAACTCGATACTAGGTCTCGGGTTTCCAAGGCACAATCCCTTTGTAAATGCTCGTTTCCTGTGAAAATCGTCGTATTTATTGAGGCCCGTTTAGATCCGCGTGTGGTCTCGCTCGCTTGATGTAATTCTTAATATCACCCGTATAATTACACATTTTTTAAGGTCCGGTCCATTTCCACCAATTTGGTGAGACTCCTTGTCTAGACTGAAAATTGTACGAATACAACAAGGCAAAATAAGTCTAGGTACAACGATTAAGACAACAAGGAAAAATAAGCTAAGTACAACGATTAAGACAGCAAGGAAAAATAAGCTAAGTACAACGATTAAGACAACAAGGAAAAATAAGCTAAGTACAACGATTAAAACAACAAGTAACTATTTGTCGGGATCTAATAGATCATTCCGTCGGCTTTCTACTTCTAGTATCAGTCCCCGAGTCCCCAGCAACTGTTGCTCTGTTTTAACCGAGTATTGCTTTGAAACCATTCAATAAGCACTGGCTGAACATACCAATATCAGCTTTGAGAACAATTCGAGCCAGTACTGGAGTCATTTTCAGTGCTACATTTCCAATCAAGCTTAGCGCTTCGTTGACCACATGCCGTAGCTTTGCCACTGGTCTGAATCCAGACCTCGGACATATTTGATGTAACAGAGTTATTTTCCATGATTCCTAGCCTTGCCTTTGCTGACTGGAAAATACTTGTCGACATATTTTAGGAACATTTTTAACTAACAATCGATTTCCTTTCTGGTGCTTTGCTCAGAAAGGAGCACCCAGTGTTTCCTATTATCTGATCTAGTCTAGTGGTCTGACATTTCAATACGTTGAAGACGTTGGAATTTACTTCGAAGCAGGGGAACAAGAAAGATCACAATAGGGTAGAATCTGGGGTTCGCTACTGTTCCTTCTGCTAGAGTACTTTCCATTAGTTCACTTTTGCGTAGTCTCTTTACGTTATTCCTTTCTTTGCTTTCTCGAAGTATCATCTAGGCAGCTGAACATCAGGCAGTACATCCTTCATGTGATCAGACCAATCTTTCGGCCCTTTTGGGCCTTGGTTAGGGTTGGTTGCTGCTTGACTCTGGTGTGATGTTCGGCATTATTGAAGTAAAATAATTCGAAAGCGGAGTTAGAGTTACCGATTCTGTTCCTTAAAACCACCGCTTTTTTCTACCTAGGCGTATTGTATTTGGTAATCGCCTTTCGCTTTCGCCTTTATTTTTACATGAACTCCACACTGGGCCTCTATTGTTACACGGATTATTTTGAGACCATGCTAGAATAATCCGGCTTCATAACCTCTACAAAATCAGGAAGCCCTTACCCTCCAGAGCCTTTTCATTCAGATGATATTTATTGACAAACTCAAGAGCCCGCCTTTCACCAAACCCTTGCATCACCAAACCCTTACATCACCAAACAAACCATGCGTTCCTATTAATATCGACTTGGTCCTTTTTCAAAATAGTCTCTGGTTTCTCATTCAGGAAGCCCATCTAGACCCCATTCTCCCATTCTGGATCATTTCTACAATCTGCTGTTGGTGTGCCCACCAATTTCGCGTTTAATGACTTGCTCCATAACTCCGTCCGTACTAATTTGACTCTGTAATTACCTGTCGTAATTGCCCGTCGTAGTTTTCCATGTCTCACTTTGACCCTCCTCACAATTACGTTAAGATGGGGTAAAATCATCCTTGCATCGTCACAACCAGAATACTGATTAGATGTGCCAGTCCATGCCCCTTTTGTCTACCTACTGCTTGGTTTGATTTTCTCTATTCCTTTCTACTGCACCCATTCTTGTTCCTCTCCTACCAAATGAGTATGAAATGGGTATGATATTCGCGTTGTTTTTTGCAGTGTTTGTTAACCACTTTGTTCTTATTGAATGCAACAACCGCCGTCTCCACAGCCTAAAGCGTCTCCTTCTACAATCCGATATGTCACCTTCAACGTCAACGGTATAAAAACCATCTTCAAGTACCACCCCTGGACCGAAATCAACCAGAACTACAACACCTTCCTCAACACCTTTCACGCCGATGTCATCAGTCTCCAAGAACTCAAGGTCTCTTCCGGCAGCGTGTCGTCGCTCAAGAATATCGGCCATCTTGACGACTTCCGCCTGTTCATCTCTGTTCCCAAGCTCAAAAAGGGCTACAGTGGCGTGGGCTTGTTCATCAGAAAGCCGCTTCCTAGCGACCCGCCAGCGGTCCAACGCGGCTTGACCGTGGTCAGGGCTGAAGAAGGTATCACCGGACACTTGACGCCGTCCAATTCGTCAGTTCTGTATCGAGATTCGGCCTCTCCCATCGGAGGATATCCCGACATCTCCCAAAAGGACGGACTTCATTTGGACAGTGAGGGCCGCTGTGTCGTGGTCGAACTAGCCTCGAACGTGGTGGTATTCTCGCTCTACTGTCCTGCAAACTCCATGGGCACTCCCGAGGGTGAAAAGTTCCGTCTAGATTTCCTCCAGGCAGTGTTGACCCGGGCCCACAAACTCACCCATCAACTAGGAAAGCAGGTGGTGGTCATGGGCGACATCAACGTGTGTCTTGATCTCATAGACAGTGCTGAAGGCTTGGAGGAACGCGAAAAAGATTTCGGTATACCTGCCGAAATCGACGACGGTAACTTGTTTGAAGCCAGCAATTTTCGGCATTGCATTGATTTCAAGACATCGACTCCGGCCAGAAAAATGCTCAATTCATACGTCGTTCCAGGATTTGCCGTGGAAGATTGTCTGGATAGCTCCATTCTACAGAAGGAAACGCAGTTTCTCTACGACTCCACCAGAATATCCCAGGGCCGTCTCATGAAAATGTACACCGTGTGGAATACCATGACTTTTGCTCGGCAGGTCAATTTCGGGTCCAGAATAGACTTGATTCTATGCTCATGTTCCAAAATGATCGATAATATAGCATCTGCTGGCATCTGGCCCCATGTGTTGGGGTCTGATCATTGTCCAGTATACACCGATTTCAAGTTTCCGCCCAATTTCTTTCTGGAAAAAGAGTTGCAGGAGGCTACAGAAACGAAGACTTTGACTTTTGAAGCCAAAGTGCATCATAAACTCTTTAAAGTCAGAGACATATCGTCTCTATTTTCAAGGGTTGATAATTCAAACAAAAAGGAGGCTGACCCCAAAACTCCCACTATATCCAATCAACCCGATAAACCAAAGAAGACCACAACCACACGCACCTACGTCAGTAGGAAGGTCATTAAAAAAGGTCCAACGATAGAAAGCTTCTTCGGCAGTACAAGTGTTGTGGAAAAGAAGTGAACGAACGAGAAAAACTTGTGTTACTTACATTCAAACGGTGATTTTCTGACGGATAGATTCATTAACCTAGAGAGTTGATAGACTTGCAATTCATATCCATGAAGATGCCGAAGGATCTCCAACATGCTAAAATATTATTATATATAAAGTTAAGGTGTGAAACAAAAATCTGAAGCAAAGCAAATCCCCCCATGAAATAAACTGTGATACACTGAAGTGCAAGCTGTTGATATATTTTTCGATTCGTGATGATAAAGTACAATGAACGATCTGTGAAGAGAGACCTGAACATCCGTGAGAATATGGTACAAGTGTTAGGATTTACGGAATTCACTCAACACAGGGTAGATGGCTTCGAAGGCGGCATAGATCTCTTCTCTTTGCTTAGCACCAGTCAAGACAATCTTACCAGAGACGAAAATCAACAACACGATTTTGGGCTTCACCATTCTATAAATGAGACCGGGGAACAATTCGGGTTCGTACGACGAGAAATTTCCGTGTGAGAAAGCCAAACCTTCCAAACGAATGGGGAATTTGACGTCACAGGAACCGACAATGTTTTGGATCTTGAAGTCAGTGAACTTTGCGTTGAAACCCAACTTTTGGATAATTCTAGCATACTTTCTGGAGGCCAACTTGGAGTCGTCTTCAGACTTAGCACCAGTGACAACCATCTTACCAGAAGCGAAGATCAAGGCGGTGGTTTTTGGTTCTCTGATTCTCATAATCACGGCAGCAAAACGCTTGGGGTTGTATTCGGCATTACGGGCATGCAAGGCAATGGTCTTCAAATCCAAGCGGCAGTCCAAGTTGACCGTGGCCACGATATTCTGCAAGGTGGGGACGATACCCGAGGTGGCACCGTCGTCCTCTTCGTGCTTGGGCTCCACCACGTCCGAGGTCTCCTCCTTCTTCATGGGAATGTCAACGACCCCGTTGTCCTGGGACTGTTCAGTCTTGTGTTCGCCATCGATGCCTTGAGGAAACAACAACGAGTTGGGGGCAGTGAAAGCCTTGGCCTGAGCGGCGGTGGTTGGTAACTTCAACGAATCCATCCTGGTGGGTTATGATATTAGGTGGCGGAGATAAACAACTCAATGTATCCCAACCCTTGTGTCTGCAGTAGCTGCTCAACAACTGTCTATTATTATTTATTGCAGACTATATAGACTGCGGGTAACCGTTTCCTATGTATTCTCCTCAAACAGATAGGGATGGTTGATGCAGTGGATATGGCACAAAAAGATGGATGCCAATATACAGGAGATATATCACCAGTGAGGGTCGGGCTAAAAGGGCGGATTTGCCTCTCCTTAAATACTCCCGCGCAAATGTCCGGGTAACCCCCTATGCGCGCCCCCCTCCCCTGAAATGCACGCAGCCTGCACTCCTATATGCAAGCAACTACCATGTATTGCTGTACTATGCTAAAACTAGGGGCATCGGTGCCGCCATTAGACGCCGTCAATGTTGGACCAGAAGCTGGAGGATACGCTGTGCTTTTTTTCCGCTCGAAAACTGGCCGTCCCGGCCCTGTTTCCGAGGTCGTGCGCGCACCGCTAATTTCGCTTGTGTGCAGTCCCGATGACCTGGATTGGGCTTTTTCAAGACAACATCCAGCATGTTTTCCACACTCCTGGCACCAGCGGGACACCGAAGGGCGTTGTGGCTATTCTGTGCACCGCATGTGCTTCCTTGCACCCGAAGCACTGGGTCTATCGCCTTTTTCCGCGATTCCAGGGCCCTCCAGCATCGAATTTGCCGCCTTCCCTGTTTTCTGGCTGTGTACCGTCAGAGCCGGCACAGCCCAACCATACCGCCTATCTGGCAGGATAAATCGGATCCACCGCCTGTAGAACGAGTGTGCTTAACGCTCCTTCAACAACTTGTTACGCTTCTCCTTCTTTCTCAATCTCTCGGCCTTCTTGGCACTCATCTTGGCCGCTATTCTCTCGTGTCTCTCCTTCTCGGCCTTGATTTCTCTTCTTCTCTTCAAGTCGGCGATTCTGTTCTGCTTGATGCCCTCTTTCTCGTCATGAAGGTCCTTGAGCCTCTGCTTGAACTGGGCCTCCTGGAGCTTCTTCTCCTCTCTGAGCTTGAACGTGGACGTGACCCCAAAAGTCTTCACTCTGAAAGCTCCTTTCTTGACCTTCCACTCCTTGCCACTCACACGGGCACCCTCGCCCTTGTCTTTGGGCATGAGTGGATCTTGTATGTCCTGGGATTCCTTGGGCATGTTGGAAAGAAGTGATGAGTTTAAATTTTTCAGTGCGATGAATACAGGTGTATTTCATGGTGAGATGTGAGAAGAGAACAGGTGCAAAAGCTGCGAAAGTGGACGAGTGTGAGTAATTTGACAGATAATGGATAGTGCACGTGTAGGGGGTAAACGGGGTTTATCCCTATAGGGTAAGCTGGGGTCAATTTCGTCTGTTTGGGTACACTGTATGTGTAGATGTCTATTTCTTCTCACATGTCATGATAGACTTAACTGGAGTGTGGAGTAGAATTGAAATTTACCACCCTAAGCACTACCTTGATTATTTGTGATAGAAACAGTAATGTTCCTCTTTCCACAACTTCAATTTATATTGAAACGATAGGACGTACGTTTCTGAGCCTTGATGCAAATGATTCTTGCATTTTTGAGAATTTTAGTATTATTATGGTGAAATTCCTGTCTGGATGATGGAGACTATTTAGCCGATAGAAGTTCCACTACAATTAATCCATAGCCATTATATCCTTTCATTGAAAATTGTCTACTCCTCCAATTATCACTTTTCGCCTCTCTTCCATCAGATACAGTCTACATATTACTTCACAGGCAGTATGTCATTGTCATTGCTAGTTCGTCTTATAAATACCGTTTTCCTTATTCATCATCTTATTCATCATCTTATTCATCATCTTATTCATCATAAACCGTGTCTTGCTTGTCTATCAACAAAACAGCCCTTCTAGTCCATTTTCTAGCCCTGGTATACTTCGAGAATCCATCGGTGGCCCGTGGATTGCTCCAGGAACTGTCGTAGTATACCCAGCCATCCAGCGATTTCACTCCATCCAATTCTTTCTCCAAAGTCCACAGCGAATCCTGCCATTTCCACGAGTACGTATAAATATCTTCTCCAAACACAGGGAATGAGAATTCAACAGTAGAGTCGGAACCCACGGCTTGCGTGGGGCTCAACGACTTCTCGTGACAGAAGTTCGATCTCTCGTTAGGCAAGAGGTGGCCAGACCAGCCCAAACCTATCCATCTTCGTTCGTTTTCGAGAACCTCGAAGAGGACGACCTGTTTCAACTGCGTAGGAGAAGTGACGGCCTTCTTCAAGATTCTGAAGTCGCTGAGCACCTGGATCTTGGAAAGGTCCTCGGAGTCGCTGGCTGTGGGGCTCTGGATGCGCGAGATGGTGGTGGCATTGAAGTTGGCGTTGTTGCGGCTCAACTTGATGTCCAAGCCGGTGACGTAGAATGCAAAAATGCGTACATACACCGATCTCCAGATCAAGCGGCGGATGGTGAAGGACCAGGGCGAGTGGTAGGTGAGACAGAAGAGGCCCAAGAACCACACGAAGCGCTGTGGAGGCAACACGGTCTTGGTGAGCAACACATGGACAGGAGTGAGGACCACGGCCATCACCAACAACTTGGCGTAGTTTCTGAATCTGAAGGGCACGTGCTTGGCCGGACGAAGCAACAACTCGAACCGGATGGTGATGTTGTGCAATGTGTGGAGCACTTCGTCAATGGTGGGTTTTTCGTCGAACTTGGAGTCATAGATCACGGAAGTGATGGACCACACGATGCATGAGAAGGAAAATGTGATGAGAATGGGAAAGATCACGCAACTCAAGACGTTCCACCACATCACAATGCACGAGTAGACCACCACCAACAAGAAATTCTGGTAGGGGTCGTCATTTGTCCAGGTGACGATTTCAAGGAAGCCGTCGATAAGGAGCAAGTATGGAAAGATCTGGGACAAGGCCGACGCCAAAAGGGGAAATTCGCCGAGAAGGTGCGAATTGGAAGCAGTCCGGAGTTGTTTGGCGTCCAGTGGCTCGAAGCTGGCCACTATATGGTGGTGGTCTGAGTCAGGCATGTTGTTGGTGAATAGAAGCACATGCTTAAAAGGTGGGGGTGACACGTGACAGGCAAGGGAACATGTGATTTTATCACGTGACTTAATGTAGAACGTTAAGCATGTGTCTATTATCACGTGACAATCTATGCTCACATGATTTATATCATGTGATGTTATATCGCGTGATCTAAGGCTCACTCCCTCACTGCGGTGTCATTTCACGTGACTTTCACCCTCTCCATTTCACTCATCGTATCATGTGACCAATCACTCTACCCCTGCCGTTGATCTGAATATCATCGAGATAACATCACGTGGCGAGGCTCAGGCCACTAATAGCCTATCATCTCATGCCAATATGCGGCTCAGCCACGCCGCTGTCCAGCCAGTCGTCGGCCAGAGAAAGGTCTTGGTGCGCGCACGACTTTCCAGCCCCCTCCATTCTTCCCAAACAGGCCCAATTTTGCAAAAATGCTCGATCACGCAAGCAGAATCAGCTGTCAACCCGATGCCCTTCCGGCTGTATGTACCAAAAGCCGAGAAATGTGCGCTTCGGTGGTCCAGAAGGGAGAAAGATTATGCGCAGTCCAATTATGTATGTCTAGCCATGAGCCGTATTTTGCGCCAAAAAAGGCTTTGACGTAGAGGTGCCTGTGCTTATGAGAAGGTCACAAAAGGCAGACGTAGGCTTGACAAAAGGAAGAGTCAGACTTCAAACAACACTATTAGACTTCAAACAACCCAGACTAAGGCTCAAACAACACTATTAGACTTCAAACAACCCAGACTAAGGCTTAAACAACACTATTAGACTTCAAACAAAGTACACTTCAGTAACCTCCAGTTACACCCAGCCTCCGACCCCACGGCTCCATCAGGGCTTGATGCTAAGGCGTCGTGGCGTAACGACTACAAGGGTAATGTCTGTCTACCATTGGATGTCTTGCCATGTCCTGGCCATGTGTGGACCTTGGTTGGCCAGGTGGGCATGGGTATTGTTGCTGTGCTGTGTTCCTGTGGACATTGTTGAGTCCGTTATACAGCCCGGGAGTGGAACTGAGGTGCACACATTCCACGCACATATGCGCCTCGACGACGTCCACCTGTTTTTCCGCTGTAGATAAGCACCAAGGCCACACCACAGTCGGGGTGGCCCCCCAGGTCACACTTGCGTGTGTCTGCAGTGCATCGGCCCAGACTGCCCCACTAACCATGTAGATCTGCCGGTATGCTTCGCCAGACCAGCCTCCTGCAAAACCCGGCGCACCTCAGCTCCGGCCGATCGTTTGGGCGTTGGGGAGTCCCCTTTGGGTAATTGCCCTAGTCATCTCGCTCTGTTTCTGCACGGCTTCCACTAATAATCCGAGCAGCTCAGCCTTGGGGCCAAGGGCCCCAAGGGTGCAGCGGCATATGAGGTAAGCATTTGTAATCTTAGTGTAAAACGGAAGCACTGCGGACCTTTGCCGTGCATTGTAATTGGCCAGAGAAGCCGAAACCAGGAAATAAACCTGCTTTTACGATGGGCCACAATACCACATGCACGGATGTTTTTCACACCCGCATTGTGCATGTATGACATGTTGGGCTCCGGGCTTCCAGTGCGAATGGAGATTGGTGTTTTCTCGAATGTCTGGAGTCCCTACGGTCCCTGGGGCCTCTGTCTCCTGAAACCCTCGGGCCCTCCTGGTTCCACAAGGTTCCAGGCGGCAGACAATGCCTGTCTGCTACACCCAAGCCCCCTCCCCCCTCCTGTCCCCAGGTTCCACCTCGCCTATTTGTTCCCCGGCATTTTGCACCCACTGCGGGCTGAGCCTCCTTTCTGTCCAGACGCATCTGCATAAGCCCCTGTTTTGTCATGTCGTTCCGCTTCCATACAGCCGTTCCCCATACCATTGGTTCTAGATTCAGGCCACACTGCCCTGTCCCTGCACCCTAGGGTCGATCTCTTGCACCTACCTAGGCGAAGCCTTGACTGCGGCCCGTCCACCACCTTCGCAACTGGGTAATATTATGATTGATGCACGATTGATTCATCCCGCTATCATCCACACTTTTACGATGAGGTCTTGATTGATTCATGTGGGTTGGAATCTCCACCCCTCCGGCCGTACTTATAAAGCGCCCTAGCCGACCGTTGTGCTGTCTCTTTTTTTCTTGGACAATACCTCAATATCTCCAGATCTCCATATCCTAATATCTCATCTCTATGTTTCGGAACGTGGTATTGTGCCTTGCCTTTCTCGGCGTGGCCCTTGGCTCCATCCAGTTCACCTCCAAGGCCAGTCTCGTTCCCCAGACCTGTGCCCAGCTTTTAAACGCCACTGCCGAATTTCTATGGTGGGAAGAAGAAGGTGTTCTCGAATGCTTCTGTGACGTGAACAACCAACCTCCTTTGGCCTCCATGGCCCACTGTATCTTGGACAACTTCAAGGAGCCCAAGTACATCGACCTGTTCATCAAGAGCTGTTCCGGCTACCACTTGACCAAGGAACAGGTCGACGCCGCCTACGCCAACGGAACCAAGTACTTGGTCGACGGCTCCACCCTCAAGGGCCGTCCTGTCACCTACAGCCCCATCAGCTTGGACGGAAAGAAGGTGGTGGGCTCCTTCAGCGAAAACTGGGACTACGCCAGAACCGACAACTACACCTTGTACTACGGTATCGTCTTGAGCTCCTACTGGTTCATCGTGATGTTTTTGGCGGCTCTCAGCAACTGGATCTACTTCTTGTTCCCCGGCTTCGTCAAGTCCATGCACGGGCCCGTCTCCAACATGTGGAGAAAGCACGTCGCCTTGGCTCCTACCGGCAGATTGCACCATGCCATGCCCAAGCGCTTTGGTGTCGAGTGGTCGGTTCCTCTTCGTTTTGAGACCATCATCCTCCTGATCTGGGTCGCCTTGGTGGCCGTTTTCTGTGGCACCAACGTCCGTTCTCCTGCCTACTTGGTGGTGGCCATCTACACCGGCCGTTCGGCCTACCTTGCCATGTTCACCTTGCCGGTGGTGATTCTCTTCTCCGGAAGAAACAACTTCTTGCAATGGGTCACCGCCTGGCCTTATGCCCGCTTCTTGTTGTTCCACCGTTGGGTGTCCAGAGTCATGGTCGCTCTCTTGTTCGTCCACGGAATGGGCTCCACCTACACCCAGATCAGCTTCCACAGCTTGCAGGCCGACTACAAGACCACCTGGTACGTCTGCGGTATCACGGCATTGACCAGTGCATGTGCCATGTTGGTGTTCGCTCTCAGATACTTCAGAACCAACCACTACGAGTTCTTCCTCTTGACCCACATCGCCTTGGGCATCATCTTCATTGGTGTGTCGTGGAGACACGTCAAGCACGTCAACTTGCCCCAGTTCCACTACGCTGCTGTTGCCGTGTGGGGCTTGGACAGACTCATCCGTCTTGTTCGTCTTGTGTTGTTCGGTGTTCGTGATGCCGAGGTTGAACTTATCGGAATGGAGACGTTGAAGGTGACCGTTTCCACCCCCAGCTGGTGGAAGCCTCACCCGGGATCGCACGCCTTTGTCCACTTTGTTCGCCCTCTTCACTTCTGGCAATCGCATCCTTTCAGTTTGGTCAACTCGGTCGTCAAAGACAACCACATCACCTTCTACATGAAGGTCAGGTCTGGTATCACTCTGAGTGTCTACAAGGAGTTGCTCGCCACCGAGAAGCACAAGAAAACCATCAAGGTGTTGGTCGAAGGGCCCTACGGTACTCCTCTGCCTGTTCGCAAGTTTGACAACTGCATCTTCTTGACCGGTGGTAACGGTATCCCTGGTGTCTACCCCCATGTGATTGAGCTTGCCCAAAGATACAACGGATCCAACAAGGCCATCAAGCTCGCTTGGGTCATCCGTGACTTCAAGTCGGTGGAATGGTTTGCTGATGAGCTCATGGCTCTCAACAATTCCAGCGTGGAAGTAGAGGTTTACGTCACTGGATGGCTCTCTTCTTCCGACTCGTCCATTTCTGACAAAGCGGAGATGAAGGATGACTCGGAGCATGTCGACATGCCTTCATACTACAGAAGTTACCTCAGTCATGTTTCCTTCAAGGCAGGTAGACCCGACCTCAGCCAATTGGTGCAAAAAGAGGTCGATGCTGCAGAAACTTCCATTGCATTCATGACGTGCGCCCACCTCGCCATGGTGGACATCGTACGTGATGAGGTTCGCAAGAGCCTTGACCGCGACCAATCCAAGAGAATTGAATTGCTCGAAATCAACCAGACTTGGTAGTCTACTTCTTTAAGACACACCTATATACTAATTCAGTAATCCATATTGAGAAAATCAGGAAAAAATATATATATATATTCAATACATTCGATGCATGACTAACGGAAACGTAATTCGATAAGCTAAATCGTGACAGGTAAGCACAAGATACATGTCAATATATTTCTGTGCATGGCTAACGGAAATGAACGCAGTAATCCAATTCGTGAAAGATGCCGTAAAAAATAAATGTCAATATATTTCGGTGCATGACTAAGGAAAACGTAATCCAATATTCGAATCGTGACAGATAAGCAATAAAAAATATATACACGCCAAAAACCGGTCCATGACTAGCGGAAATGAATTGAGTCCTTCAATTAGTGAAAGATTCAGTAAAAAATATGTGTCAATATACTTCGGTGCATGACTGGCGGAAACGTGCTCGGATATCTAAATCTTGTAAGATTCAGCAAAAAACATATGTAGATATCGAAATCCGGGCATGACTGGTGAAAACGTAATTCATTAATCTATGTGGATTCATGACTACTTTCCAAATTTCGAAACACAATAAATAATTCACACCGATACCGAATCCAAAAATAACCGTCGATCAAAATACAATAATACATCTCGTTGCTCAGTCGATTAATCATATGATAATTTAGGAAGCATAACGTCTTTCACTAAATCAGTAATCGTATCATTATTCACATTCATATGAATACGTATTCGTACTTTTGGATCACGTGAAACAATCACGTGATACATTCCAATGTTCTCAGCTATTTTGCACTGAAAATTTTTTTCATAAACTTCACCTACCTCTTCTTTTACACACAATGGTAAGTCCATCTTAAGACGTTGGAACAACATCCTCTTTTCCGCAAATCAGCAGTTATCGCAAGGTTGTGCGCAAGGAGTGATGCAGTTCGTAATTCTATTGGGATGATCTGCGGATAAAACCAAGGTTCAACTCGAAACAGTAAGTCCAGGGCCCACCCCCTGGCATACTGGATAAAGAATGTGCTTCACTTCTTGTGGCACAGGCTGAGTATCGCAAGATACTGTAGGGTAACTATGTTTTAAGGATGTTCGTTGACAACTTTTGGAGAACACTTGAAACTAACTGCTCAATGACACAGCCTTCCAAGAAAGTTGCTCCAGCGCCATTAGCCACCAAGACCAAGGCCACCGCCTCCGTCAAGAACCCTTTGTTCGAGTCTACTCCCAAGAACTTCGGTATTGGACAATCCGTTCAGCCAAAGAGAAACTTGTCTAGATTCGTCAAATGGCCAGAATACGTTAGATTGCAAAGACAGAAGAAGATCTTGTCCATGAGATTGAAGGTCCCTCCTGCCATTGCCCAGTTCCAAAACACCTTGGACAAGAACACCGCTTCTCAAGCCATCAAGTTGTTCAACAAGTACAGACCCGAGACCTCTGCTGAGAAGAAGGAGAGATTGACCAAGGAG
>JAJMGI010000038.1:0-157714 GCA_030568615.1 Suhomyces bokatorum | reverse complement strand
ACTTCAATACTCCAGAAAATCCATACTTCAATACTCCAGAAAATCCATACTTCAATACTCCAGAAAATCCATACTTCAATACTCCAGAAAATCCATACTTCAATAATCCATACTTCAATACTCCAGAAATCCATACTTCAAATCCATACTTCAATACTCCAGAAAATCCATACTTCAATACTCCAGTCGGAATTCGCGTCTAATTGGACTCCAACGGATTGATCGGGCACCTTTCTCGATTTAAAAACCACTTGGCAACCCCCTAATTTTCCTGACTTAAAGGGGCGAGTCCAACATCTATCATATCTACCGTGGACTAGTCCTCACCCTATCGAGGTTAAGTCGGCTTTATTACAGCTGAAATACAAAAAATACATCGAACAAATTCTCTGATGCAAAACGAAATTGATCAACTTTGTCTTGTTTTACAAATAACTCAGAGAAAGAGGATTTCCGGATGGATCCCTCTTATGTATTATGACTAGAAATCTTGCACAAAAGTCAAAAGATAGAGATGTTTACGCATTGCTTTAAGCATCCTATTCAACTCTTTGGGAAGGACAACATAGCCATTGCACAAGGTGATCTGTTGAAGACTTACTTGACTTGGCATACCGACAGTCGATATAACGACATAACCGAACCAGATCCTAGTGGAAAGGATGTAAAGGTCAGGTTATCAAAACGGCGGGGTCCTTATGGATAAGTTAAAAAAACTTCAGAGCACGAAGTACTATCCATAACACGCAAGACACAAATCCACGGAAGAATACTAAAAATAACAAGCATTATACATACAGTCCTACGAAACGGATATCCTACGTTTACCTTGTCACAAAAATCAATATCCTTTGAGATACTAGACAAGTCCAGGACATAATTCGGTCACTCCATAGATGTTGTTTCTAGTCAGTTAAACAGGCTAATCTAAACCATTCAGAACCAGTTACTTCAAACCCCTGAACCCCCGAATTCCCATTGCTACCACAACCACGGTTAACACAATGATTCGAAAAATGATATAGTCTTCAATTTTCACGGCAAAGGTAATTCTATGAGCTACATAGGGTTTCGTGAACGGTCACACTATGAAGAATTATTTTCGGTGTTATCCAAGAAAAAGGAAATTTTCCAATGGTTTAATTACATTTTTTGGAAATTAACTCAGGTCCTTTACTACTTAAAATTGATTCGCCAAGACGAGAAAGTTAACTCTTAATGAGTTAAGTAGCATTTGTATGCTTCAAAACTCCTCCTTTCTTTCCTCGAGGCAAGTATTCAATACTGACGAGCATTTGCGAAATAGCCGAATATACCAAAGGCTATCTATTGATATACTTTCCGTTGAATACACATTCTTCTATTTAATGTTGTAGTTAAAGAAACTAGCCTACGTTTACTAAAAATTCATCAATACTTTATCGTCATGCTCATTAATCGAATCTATATACTATATGCGAAAACCACCGTGAATCATATCACTCTCAAATAATTAGTTGGCTTCTTTCTTGATTTGTTCTTGCTCGTTCAAGTATCTCTTCCACTCTGGAATAGCCTTGGGCTCTTTCTTCTTTAATTCGGCCTCTCTCATAGAAAGAACAAGGGTGCCCAACAAGAGCACCACACTGATGGCCTGAGCGTAGACTCTCGCCTGCACGAGTTTTTGTGCCGTGTTCATATAAGGGTCTCTCTTCACGATTCTCCACGAACCATACAAGGAACCTGCCCATACACCGACAACGACCTTGTACTTGTGCTCGTTAAGATTATGCAAGAACTTGTCTGTGCCTGACATGTTGGCGAGCTTAGCTTCTCTCTCTTCTCTTTGTCTCTTCAAGTACTCCGATCTGTAGGTGTCTTCTTCAAATTGGACCGAACCATCGTCAGCATAGAAAGCAGCAATTCCAATGGTGGGCACAGCATAGCAGGCAGCCTTGACGGAAGCGTTCATTCTCTTGTAGATGACGGGACGCTTGTACTTGAGAAGCTGAATAATACCATAAGACACACCTAAACCAACACCCAATCCCTTTGCACCTTCAACAAGAACGTGGTTCCAGTGTGCATTTCTCTCTTCCTCGGATAAAATCTTCATGGTATGTGTTTGTAGTGGATTTATAAGCAAATGAACCTATATTCTTGGTGCTAATTGCAATGAATATTATCATCTGGTGATTTGCATCTACTTATATACTCCATATTCAGTGCAGGAGCGGGATTTGATTGCAGCAAAGCAGCGGGGTTTGCAAATATTCACTTCCGCGCTCTTTTCCATGGCATGATTCCAAATCCCACATCCGGGAAAGATCGGAACAGCGCATGATTCCATGCACAAGAAACGTTGAGTTACGTAAGCCTACTATCGAAGGGTCCATCAGGGAAGCATGGACTTCGCATGGGTCGACGTCGTATATGTACAGGTTGAGGCATGATAAGCGAAACAATACAACATAGATAGGGGAAGTGTGAAGGTGTAATTTTTGCATTGCCACGGTAGATAGTGCACTTCAGAGATTGTAGGCTTGTTCTGAGTTAGTGGCACTGCTACTAGAGATAGTCACGATAAAGTCCGTGGAAAACTATGCCCTGGTGCGGCCTTTGCGTTCCGACATTTTGCGTCTTTTATTGATAAAGAGAAGCTCGCTGTTGAATGGTTGCATTGGCTTCAAGGAATCGTGTTCGTCGTACTGCGAACCGCGTGGATTCTCGTTCTCGAGTACCGACCAAATCGTAGCATTTGTTCCCGAAAAGTAGATGTCGTCCTCGATAAGCTTATCGTTTCCGAGGTACAAGATCTCCATCATGTTGGACGAGCTAACTATGGCAGATTTGTAGCCGTACTTCTCCATGGAGTTGATCCGATTGGAAATAAACTCCTCGCTGGTGGCCGGAATCTGGTATTGGATCTCTTTCCCGTCAAAGACAGTGATTATGAAGCCGTCCCACAATTGACTCATGCTGGTACGGGTCGAAATCTCCATCTGGGGCTTGTGAGTCTGCTTCTTGCGTTGCCGCAAAGTATGCAATCCCGAATTGGCCACCAAACTCTCGAAGGACGGACTCTTGGGAGAATAGGGAATATTCTCGAACTCCTCTTCCTGGTCGTGGTAGGTGTCATCGTTCAATACACCTTTTTTGCGAAGCCCAATCACCATGTTGACATCAGTAAGCAGCCACCCTTCAACATTGTTGAACCAGTACTGGTGTTCGGTGGCTGCACTAAAACCAAGACATCTAATTTCTCTTGGGTCTCTTTCCACTCTTAAACAGATATTATTCTTCGACCGCTTGATATCGATCTTAAAGGTGTGGATCATGAGTGTTGGTTGGTCAAAGTCTTCGTACACAATAGAAAACGATTGAATTGAGGCACAGCCACAGAATTTGCAATGTGTTGGCTCCAGGTGTGACACCTTAAATGACGAAGGTTTGAAATGACCAACATTAAATGTCTTCAACACAAATCCCCGTTGGATATCAATTAATTCTGCCGTGGAATTTCTTACCCGCACAATCATGCCCACGAATTCAACGGGAACTATAATGGGCTTGTTGACTTGAAGGGTAGATAGTTGAGAGTTTCGCTCCTGTATGTCTTGGAATGTTTCGAGTTTGGGTTTGGGCATCTTTGGATTGCTTGCTGTGTAGATTGAGGAAAAGTCATTATCACCAAGATATGAATTGCCCCTAGACATCAAGCTAGGGATCATGGTAGCACCCTCTTGGTTGTAGAAACCTTCTTTAACAGGAAGTATTTTAAACTTCCAGCCATTGTTGATAGAAGTACCCACGAGCAAATCATAGTTGCTCACTTGGCATACTATTCTATCGTTGATTCTCGGGGTGTTTACCTTTTTCACGGAAACAAGTTTGAGCTCCTCTTCGCGATCTGGGTAAATTAAATCAAGAATATTCAAGATCTTGGAACTTCCATCAATGCACGACATGGTGACTAATTCACCAGTTTCTAATACGGTCACGAAATCATCCTTGGCCAATTCTTGTTCAATTGCCTTTTCTTCTTTACTTTTAGAACCGTGGTTCAATGGTAATGGGAAATTTCCATTCATGGAATTCATCGAAACATTACTTTCCCGTCTAGACTCTCTGCTTCCGGTGCTGTTACTCGAGACCATTTCTGTCGCCTTGAGTTGTTTCTGTTTCTGAATCATTTTTCTTGCCAAGAAACCAGGAACGGTTCTTCTTCTAAAGAAAGATTCTAATATTTTGAATTTCTTTTGCTTAATCAAATCCCTTAGCTCGGGTGAAAATGTCACCTCCCACCTGTAATCTAATTCCTTCCTTTCGAAGCATTTTACCCCACCATACTTATAGTTCATCAATATAATGAAATCACCCCCGTCACTAATATTAACGTGGTTTATGGGCCAGAATTCTCTAATTTGGTCATTGTCTTTAATGGTTGTTGCAATATTGATTGGTGGTGGTGGTGGATTGGATAATGGTGACCACACAAGGATTTGTCTGTCCAATCCGATGGACACCACGAAGGAGCTCTTGGAATTGGTCTTCACTTTAATGATATCCAGAGCATGATAAAGTTGTGATGACACGCGGGAAGGATTATCGGGCAATTGAATGATATTAAAATATTTCTTTTCACTCTCGAAATCCTGCTCACTGAGACTGTTCGTACGTCCTTTAAGCAGGGTTTGCATTGCTTGGCTCATAGATTTGGTTAATTTGAACACAATCAATGAACTAGCCACAATGAAGATAAGAATCGATAAAAGCTCCAAGTAGTAGATGAAATTGTTGGTGTTGCTGAGAATATGTAAACCACCAAGATCGACTATTTTTTGGTTTTCATTCATAAGATGCGATGGCAAGATCAATGCCCAGTGTACAAACACGCCCAATATCAAAACCAAACTTGAACCAAACAAAGTAATGCTAGATTTGCTGTTTTCAACTGAAAATCCTATTTTCAAGAAGAATTGACCCAAGTAGTAGCGCGTGGAAGAAACAGTTCTCGAAGGGCGAAGATGGGAAGGTTGGTCAAGTTTGAGAAGGTTGTAGGAGATGAGGTTGACACCCTCGGTTTCGTTGATCACGCTATCATTGGAATCCAGTTGCATCATGGATTCGTCATTTAAAAATTTCGTCACATCCACCCGTTTCAAGTCCACCATTATTATCCCGACGAGGTAGGTAGCTTGAAGAATAAGCTGGAACGACAAGGTGAACACTATAACCTCGTAAATCTTGAAGTACCGGTGAATCAAGTAGATGTATAGGTTGCCCTCGGTGTAATTGTACAAGAGGAATTTACCCACCCAATAAGCAATCGAGGAACCTGTCAAGCTGAAAAGGTATGGTTTAATGATTAATGGCATTCCATGGAATCCCACGTATAACCTGTACAATCGTTTGTGAAAGTCTGCGGCGTTTGCCTCTGACACTGCCAATGCATCTATGACGGTGAACAAACCGTTCGAGCTCATGATGAGAACAGAAAGAACATAGGATGCCTTTGTGTATGCCGTCAGAGGTTCAAAAATCATTCTCCATGTCATGTGGCCGTGTAGCATCACGGTAAGGTTCACCGCCGCTCCACACGACATTAGCACACCCACTATCCAACCTAGCATGAGACCGAAACTGGAGCGAATTTTGTGGGAGTTGGATATGGAAACATATATGAACACAATGAAGGACGAAATAGTCATGTAAATGAAAGCGTTGCTTGTAGAAATAAAAATGTTGGCATAAAGGCATTGCTTCTTTTGAATGAGATAGTAGCGAATGAAATCGCCGATGCTGGACTGCTTTTGAACAGAAATGATTTCTTCGACTTGGATAGGGGTGTGTGTATTAGCGAAGAAGCTGGAAATGTGGTTGCCGAGAGTGCCGGGTTCTTGTGTGTGGAGCACGTAGAGGTTGATGTGCTTGGCGTACTTGATGAGATGGTTGGACTTGATGACCTGGTCCACGTAGAGAAAGGTCAAGAGGTTATTCAATTGGTAGTTGAGGTATTTGATCAAGTACTCGTTGAAACTGGCGGGCGCCATGGCCGGATTGTCCCAGTAGATGGAGTTCATGGGCCAGTCGGCCAATGGCGACACCACTACCACACCGTCGCCTAGGGTCTGTGTAATGGAGGTGTGGAGGTGTTGTATTTGGTGGAAGGTGTCGTAGGTGAGCATGTTGGCCTGAGCAAGGTCCGGGGCATGCTCCTTGGAGAGAACTACCTTGGAGAGGTAGGCAAACGGCGGCGAGGTTTCGGCATCTCGGTGAAGGTACTGTTGGAGGAGGCGTGAACTGTCGAGGACGTGAGGCGACAGGAGCTGCTCCACTCCGGTGGTGGAGTGGTAGGCCAGGAGGTGGGAATTGACTCGTTTGATGCTAAAATCGTAGGCCACATTGTAGGCGAAAATGAACACGAGGACGGACGGCACCAATATCAAGGTCTGGGGGTTAGAGATCAGCCAGGATATTAGCTTGATCACCGTCTGCCGATAGAACTGAGTGAGGCACTGGAATTTCATGGCCGGTGCCCATTCGCGTGCATGGATGTGGAAGAATAGAAGATTGGAGCTGTGCTGTGTATGTGAAGTCACGTCTGTGTATGGAGAAAGACGCGGCTGACGATGGATGGACGAAGCAAGTGGAAAGTGTGGAAAGTTATATAGTTATATATGTGCAACCGTACAAAATACTCTTGGTTGGGCGTGAGGATCACGTGTGCTGGCAATTAAGGCTACAGGGACAGGTGACAAGGTCAGCGGGCTGGAGGTGTCCAGGGCTGGGCCAGGCGGGCACATGCGGCAGAACTAGAGTAGTGGGCCGGCTTGGGGTTTACCTGTTTCTAATTGGGTGAGTTGGTGGTGTCGGTGAAGTGGCGGTATGGATGTTTGTCGGACAGAGACGGGAGAAGTCATGGCCAAGATTGCGACTTTCTATCTACTGGGGAGGTGTGGAATTTAGTGAGGGTCCTGGATTTGGTTTAGCGAGCACAGAGCAATCTTCCGGGTAGGCCAGCCCGTAATTACAGGTAATTACTGGGCCAGAATTGCCGTTGGGTTGGACACAGCGGAATCTTACGGAACTCCCACCGGAGTTTTTGGCATGGTGGGGAAGGACGGGTCCGGTTATTGGCGTTGGCATGCCGTTAGTGGGTCATGTGGGCCGGGTATCAGGTGCTCTGGTCAGGTGTGGGTGCGAAAGTCAGGGTCTGTCTCTCTCGACTGTCCTGGCTGACCGACCTAGAGAAGCAGGTGATGGCGGAAGAGAGCATCTCGTGCAATGTGTCAGAAGTGACAGTTTCCTGCTGAGGGGTCATTGGTGGGTGCAAATGGGACCCTGAGAATCATGTTGATTACATGAGAATGATTACATGTGATTAAATGAAGCGATTCGATGAAGTGATAGCATGAAGTGATGTTCTTACCGTTCTTCCAGAACGGTCTATATTGCTGGAAAGTCTCACTTCACATGCCTTGGCAGAAAAGGCTCGGGTTTCGGTGTCTCCGATTGTTGCACGGAAAACGATAGGTTTGCAATTGCCCAAATGTGACAATGCACATGCACCACTAGAACCGTATGGACTCATTTCGAACAATGCAACAATTTGCTGTAAGGGGCATCGGCTAGTAGTTTCATGGATTCGCTTGTAACATCACGCATGGACCCTGAAGTGGTCTTAATCTCTTCTGACAGTCATCTAATGACGTGAGATGGGCTACATTTGTTGGGTATTGAATGCAATGGAGTTGATGTAATGGGCTCTAAATACATTGGGCTTACAAATTGTATCATATTTTATAGACTAACTTTCTGTATGGGGTGTTAAATATGAAATGCACTTTTTCTAATTTTGTGAAAAATTGACAAATATCAAATAAAACGATAATTTGACAATTCCGAGTGAAAATTCAAGGAAAACTCAACGTAAGCGTTTGCATATTTTGTTTCAGCGTTACCCGATGTCTGAAACGATACTTCCCTGGATTACAATTCTATCTTAACATATCCCATAAATTCACCTCGTACATACAGAAACTAGAAATATTGGTCCAATCACCAATGGCATCTGGACATCTCTTAACATAATTGTAGCATCTAATCTCTGCTTCTCTCAAAACTCATCAAGACGGCAAACACTCAATGAGTCTGGCCATTGCTTGGACTTACTATTTCTGGCCCAACGCAGTGATGTTCAAGGTGTTCATCTGGGCAAGAAGCTGGTCAATCTTGCCGTCCAACAATCCGTTGGCGTATTCGTCACGGGAAGCTTGGTCCAAGTATTGCTGCACTTGCGCAAGTCGCGAGTAGCCCTCGGTACAGAAACGCAATTGGATCTTGACCAAACTCTCAAACGAAGGGTCATAGAATGGCACTCTCAATGCAATGAGCTGGGGCAACTCCTCCTTCAACTGTGTATTCAAGTCCTCAAAGATCTCCTTGGCCACGGACAACTCCTTCTCGGCCCGGGGCAACTTGGCCACGTCCTTGGCTGGCTTGTCTACAAGCTTCCTCACCTTGGCCTTGCACAGGTCGTAGTCAATCTTCTTGTGGGACCGTTTCTTGATGGCGTCGTCAATTTCGTTGAAGTAAGCAGCGAACTTGGTTATGGGGTCCAAAATGGTCTCTCTGAAAGGGCCATCCATCTGCTTCACCGTCTCTTCGTCAAACTCACGCACACTCTGGGTGTAGATGCTGCCCACGTTGGAGTACAACGACTGGCCCTGCTTGGCTTCTTCGTACAAATTGGCCACAATTTCAGCAATGGTCACCTGCGATGCCGTGACCGTTCTCAATGAGTCCAAATATCCTCTGGACGCCTTCTGGAGATTGGTGCCTGCTGTCTTCAACACCTTGTATCTTCTCTCTTCCACATCAAAGTCCTTGTCAATGGTCTTGTCTACGTCCTTCACACTGACAGAGGCGCCAGCTCTATTGATAGCTTTCTTGAATCCTTCCCAGGACATAATTGGTGTGTATGTTGGTTGTGGTTGTGGTGTACTGGTTCCCTATGTTCCGATTAGAGTGCTGACCCACTTTTGGCGTGCGCACACCAATATGGTAATTATACATGTACCAAGTAGCCAGTTGTACAGTGAGTACATAGACATGAGCTCTCCTACTCCCAATTTGGCTTCTGACACTGCAGAACCACGTCATCTGGTTGAAAGGGCTGTCCCTGTTTCTGAAGATTTCGATCTTGGTGCCGACTTGGGCCAAACAGAACCACTGCATCCTTCTACAGAGGCACCGGCTTCCAAACCAGTAGACGTGGTGGATTCGGCCCAAAACCACGAAGTTCCCGTGAAAACCCATCACAAAAAGACGGAAGTAACGGCTGGATTGCTGAAAGAGCAAAAGGTCGACCAGATTCTCGATTTGAAGGCGAAGATCGCCACTTTGATCTCCAATATCAGAGAAACGCAGCACTTAAGCGACAGATACGAGAACGAAAACCAGTACTTGCAGGATTACATTGGCAGTTTGATGAAAAGCGGCGAATTAAAGTGAATCAATGATTTGAAAATTGTCAATTAGATGAAGCATTTAGTTTCAAAATATGAGATATGATATCCAGGTCAATTGACCGTAAGTGGACAAGAAACAGCTGGAAGGAAGATTTTTTAAAAATAGCATCTCGGTGCGGAATAATTGAGATTATTCAACGAAGACTCCAGAATATGACTCCATTCTCAGATTAATTATCGCAGCTCCTTCAGCATCCATCCACCTCAACCCCCAAAAGTTTAGACTTCAAAATTCAGACTCATTCTAGAATCCCAAAAATTACACTGCCTTATAGAACAACAATTCCACATTGTTTACTCTGCAGGCAAACAGTACAAGCTCGATGTGATCAATTTGCAAATATCTGCAAACGCGTTTGTTATCAGTGTGCTTAGTATCTATTCTCACAAGTTGGTGTCACGCCATTTGACATGTGCCTCCCTAACAGTGGAAGCTCCATACTTACAGAAAAGGTCTAATTGTGAAATAAATAATGCCAATTGCTGTTGGCGGCAAGTGCAAATATCTTACATCTATATCCACAATTGGCGCATATAAAATCAGTCTCACTGCAAATTTTTGCAATTCTTACTTCTGCACATATCAATAGATTATCCATGGTTTTTGGAGGTAGAGACTTAGTAATGCACCAATTGGCTGTTGAAAGGGGAGAAAGACGGGTACAAATACCGACCAAGTCCAATCGTGTCTTTTTAAGGTCCCCTGCATGTACAACTGATCCCATTTCTGGAAATATGGGACCTCCAGCTCCTACGCCCATGAAATCTACCAATCCTCTTCGTTTAAATAATAAACTGCAGAAATCCCCGAAACTATTATACTACAGTTACTCCGAGGAGAATAAGGAAAACGTTGATACAAGCTTGGGTGATAATAATTTGGGTGCAATTGAACGGCCTGGTCTAGAAGACAATACTGAAGGCGGGTTTGAATTAGAAAACATAGATACCACTGGGTTCGTTTCTCAATCTCAGTCTCCTGCTGGCTCTACAAAGGTGTATGTTTCTGAAGCCAACACTTGCTTTGATGCCAAAACTCCAAAAAAAGGGGAAAAATGCCCACAACTTATTCCAAAACCACTCTTTGCCGTGACTTCCGAACCTTTTCTTCCTCTAATGAAGAATAGATTGGCAGAAAATGGAACAAAACTCGAGCTACATCGAATTGACTCTGCCTTTGACTGCAAAACTGTCGGTCCTTTGCACAATCTACCAGAGGTTGATGAGAATAGCGACAATGAAACCCGACTTCTTTCCATTCTCGACCACGAAGTGCAACAAATAAAACTTCCACAGCCAAAGGAACCAAATAGAATGGCCCATATAGTTTCGAGTTTATTCTCGTGGATATTTGGCGCAAAAGACAAGGAACGCCCATGGGCACCGTTTTTGTTGCCTAAACATGAAGATAAAGCACCAGATACAATGCCTGATTCTTCTACTGGTACTAATGACGAAGTGTTTGATGAAATAGAGCTTGCTTTCGAATCACTAAACCTATAATTCTAGCATCTCTAGATTTAATGCTATATGCCCACCTTATGGAGGGAATTGAAGGCATCAGGAAGTCCGGCAAATTTGAAACCATGTTCTGTGGATAGGGAGTTGAGATGATCCCGGGTGATTTCCCTTTCCTTCCATACTGTTTTGTCTTCCCTTACCAAACTACTGCTAACATATAATGAACATCCAACCCAGTGTCCTAGCGTAATTGACCCCTGCACTTTGGGCGATTTAGTCCACGTTTTGAATTCGTTTAGTAGCCTGTTTTTGAAGCCAGGAATTTCTGCTATTCCTCCGGTTATGACAATGTTATTTAGTAACACTGGCCTGGTATCTATGTTGGCCTTTTCAAGAATAGAACAAACAAGGTGCTTGAAATCATCTTCAGAGAAAAGCCAGTTCTCGAGAATCTGGTACCTTAGCCTTCCTGGTATCACCACACCCTCCACAATGGTGAAATCTGGGACTCGTGGCTCTGATTTGTCCACATTCACAAACATCGCCTTGGATATGAATTCTTCTATTATTTCAAACAAATCGTCACGACACAAGAGCTTTTCCTGAATAGTACTACTGTCCAATCGAATCAATTCCAAAACTGTTTGGTAATGCAAAGAGAGACTGCCGAACTTAAAGTGTTCATCATTGAAGTTGGAAATGTCTCTCAAATCTATTACAGAGTTCACCTTGAGTGCCTCCCAGCCAAAATCAAACACAAGGGCGTCCCTTCGGTTGGCTCCAACCACTGCAAGCATCGGAGATGGTGCCATAATGACCGATTTGACTTTGAACTTATTTAGAAGCATCTCCAAGAGTTTGACTTTAGTCTGCAATGAAAACCCTTTATCGATCAAGATTATCTTGCATCGGCGTAGCGATAGTGCCAATTCGTTGTGGAGGAGATCAGATAGAACCTGTTGAATGTGCCAATCCTCTTGTACAAGAGGCACTCGAGAACTAGGGTTCCAGTTCAAATGGATCCATTTGTGTCTTTCTTTGGAGTAAATATCAAACAATTGAGAGTATTCTGGCCTTGTTTTGACTATTTCCTCTATCAATTCGTTCCTATGTTCTGGTTGAAGGGCAGAATTGTCCAAGTCAAGAAATGGAGGATACTCTTTGTGAATTGAATAGTACGGAAATTTGGCACTAGTAAAGACCACTGATGTTGGTGTTGCATTTCCGGGAAACCCGATCCTTATGGAACGAGTTCCAGGCTCAAGTATGACCGGAGTATACTCTGCCTTCGACATGTTGACATGGTAGTAGTGGTAGTTAGATGTTGGTGTGTGCGCAGATCAATTCCAGCTTTTTGAATCTACAAAAATTTGAGAAAGAATTGAATGTAACGAGAAAGATAGAGATAGTAGCAAATTAATACAGGAGGGATTATATCTGAACCATTTTGAGTTAAAATTCTTCTAAATAATTGAAATATGTAATTTCATATCAAAAATAATTCGACTAGAGCAGTTAGTATTTGAACAATTATTTAGAAATGTTTTCAGTTCTATATTATATGATTACGTTAGTATTGAAATGCATTATATTCTCATAAATGACCTTGAAATATTACAAGAGGTCAAAGTCGTCATCATCCATGTCCATGAAGTCTTCCACTTTGCCCTTATCATTGGCAGCTTCTTCCTCCAATTGCTTTTGGTGTTGTTTTTGGAAATTCTCCAATTGCTCAAGATCCCAAACCGAAACACCCTCTTGGTCCTTAGGGTTGGCTGGCTGGGCAAGACTTCTCAAGAAGGATTTAGCAGTTGCAAGTGCCATATCAGTGGATAAGTTAGTGTCAGAATCTCTCAATGCCTGCGCTATCCACTTGGGCAATTGGTTTTTCTTTTTGGAAAATCTTCTGTCTGCTAACACCATGATACCATAGTCATCCTTACCTCTCAAGACTCTTCCCAAGCACTGGGCCGCATGTCTCATGGCATCGAAAGAAAGGAAATCGTTTTCTCTGATTTGGAAATGATCTCTCATGAATTCCAATCTGGCCTTAAGAATTCTGGACTCTGTATATTGGAAAGGAATACCAATCATCAACACGGTACGCCCATAGTGATGATCAAAATCGATACCCTCACTAACCTTTCCACGAGCAACAGAAAGCAAAATGGCACCTCTTCCGTTGGAACAAGCCTTACGATAGGTCTCCAAAGCCAAGGAAGTTTCCTGGGCATCAGGCGTCTCTACCAAGATCAACTTGTACTTCCACACCTCGTCTAAAACACCCATATTTTGCCACATCGAGATGATGGACTCCATATACAAATAGGATGGGAAGAAAACCACCATTCCATCGGGAGTTATCTTTGCGAACTCAACTAGTAAGGAACCATAATTTCTGACCACTGAAGGGTCATTTCTGATCTCAAATCTTGACGAAATAGAAACCTGATCGGATCCTTTGGTAACAATAAGTGGCAAGAAGGACCGTCTTGCCAATGTCATGGTGTAAGATTCTTGGATTACAGTCTGGAAATTCAACATCTTCGGATACATATCCAAAGGAGAAATAGTTCCTGAGGTAATAATCACCGAAGAAAATCTCTCGAAAACTGGCTTTATGGCAATGGAAGCATCCAAACATGTGAAATGAAGAATTGGGTTGGGGACTGTCGAGCCCTCGGTCTCAAAGGGCTCCAAAATCAACTGGAATCCTGTCTCGTAGGTAGAAACCAATGTGGCAAAAGTAGCGATGTCTTTTAATGCATTAAAATCTTCAATTTCATTCAATTCTAACGTTTTGACCAACAATGACAATCTTTCGGAGCAAAACCGCAATGGTTTCCTGTCTATAAATGTCAACTCTTTCAAATGCTGAAGGAAACTAACTGGGGTTTCACTAATGACATGTAGAACCTTCATTCTTGTTTTCAAATATTCAATGAATCTTTTTAAAAACGAAACAAAATGTTCGGCCTTTCTGATATTACCTGGAATTGCTTCCTCCAATAAATCTTGAGGCAAAACGGGATTACTCATGAATAATTCCTCTTGTCTTTCAACCTCTGCCTGTCGCAATCCTTCCACCAACTTCTCATATTCGTTTTGTAATTTTTCACTGTCCTGGGCTTTCATTTCATCTATTGCATCGTTCAATTTGTTTGCTCCTCGAGATGCCCGTTTTAACACATCATCTGTCAAATCAAGCGACAATGACTCGATACATACGTTATCGATATTGTGCGCCTCGTCAAAAATGATAATACTGTCCTTGGATAATTCTTTCGACACTCTTTCCGCGATTTTGGGGTCCAAAAGATAATGGTAGGAGTAGATAACAACGTTACAGAAGGGGATCATTCTTCTGACAGTGAAGTACGGACAGGTTCCTTCTTCCTTACAGTATTTGATTAAGGAATCAAACGAGTAAACTCCTGGAGGAATCAAGTCATGCTGGTCTAAGTCGTTGAGCTTCTCATGGAAAGAACATAATGCATTTTTCTCTGGGTTTGCTCTTTGTTCCTCCTCATTTATGGCTCCCTTCTCTATTTTATCCTTTAACTGTCCATTGGTGATTCTTCTGCACTTTTCATCTACCACTGCACCCTTTCTCTCTTTGGAAATGACTGGGTGAAGACACAAGTTTTTTCTCGAAGTCAAGCCAAGACCCCTAAAATCTTCCACATATCCCAACTCATTGGATCTGTATTCCATCAACGAATGCAATTCGATTAATGCCTTTTCAATTTCTGACATAGTACGAGAGCAATATACGATCTTTCTATGCTCTGGATAGTGCATTTGGTATGCCACAGTCAACGATAACAACGACACGGTTTTGCCAGTTCCTGAGGGCATTTCCAAGATACAGTTGCCTCCAACGTCCAACGTCTTCTTGATGTCACACATATAGGCATATTGTTCAGGGTATATTCTAGGGTAGGGAAAGAGGACTGGTAAATCATCAATATAGAACTTCATGGCGGCCCGATTTGACGCGTTTAACGCACTGGAATGAATAAGGTGACTACTGAGACTGTATTGGGGGACCCACCGGACTGAAGCAGCTAGGTTTGAATGCAATGATCCTCACCAGTAATAGGAATTAGTGATGATGTAAGTGAGGTTATACACAGTATTTCAATAATGGGTCGTGTGCAAACCATACAGACCGACAAGAAGCCAGATTGTCTAGAAGGACCAGATACCAGGGACTAGGGACCAACCTAGAAGTAACCAGCTGCCATAGTTGAAATGGGAGGGGATCGAAAGTTGCCTTTCCCCGTCTTTGTAAATTTCTTTTTTTAATTATTGTAAGTTTATCACATTATTCTACAATAATGAAAATATACTGAAGCCCAAAAAAAGAACTAGTACAAAGCCAGCCAGCTAAATCAAAACATGCAGAAGTTTAAAAGAACACTACTTTTACCAAGATATTACAAGTAGGCGTAACTCAAGTAAAAATAGAAAAGGTAGAACTTGGCACTTGTCCTATATTTTCTCAAAAATAAAGTGAAAAAAGAATGATTCCGCCCAGGATCGAACTGGGGACGTTCTGCGTGTTAAGCAGATGCCATAACCAACTAGACCACGCAACCATTTCTTGAAAGTACCAGGATTTTGAGCAGCTATTATTTATATCCTGACCAGACTCCTAGCATACATACGTGCTACATTTGCTAAGTAGCATGCATTCTAATGGGTACTAAGTATTCAATGCAAGATATCCAAATTCTACTCTCTACTTCATAGCCGAAACTCTTCGACCACATTTCTGGAAAATGGCGCCTAACCCCGAAATTAGATTAAATCTTCGGATTCCAAAAATACCCTAGACACTTTACCTGACCCCACTACCCCATGTTTGATCTTCTGCTACGCGTAACAGTGTTTACTTCCTTATAATAAACGTGTTTTTATTGGTCTAGCTAAGAAAACTGCTCTAAAATTAGCTTCTCAAGCTTGGGATAGATAATATCGGAGGTGTTACCAGACACCTTATGCATTACACCCTTGTTCTCGTAGAATGCCCTCAAGCCCCGCAATTCTTCGTTGTAGGTGTCGAGTCGCTTCTGGAACACTTCGGCCGTGTCGTCCTTTCTTTTGACCAACGGCTCGCCTGTGACGTCGTCCTTGAATGGCACCTTGGGAGGATCGTAGTCAATGTTGTAGATCCGATTACTTCCTGGATGTATCCAGCGGGCCTCGATCCGGTCTAAAATGATCTTCTGGTCCACGTCTAACTCCACCACGAGGTTAATTTCCGAATTGGTCTTCTGGAGAACCTCACTTAATGCAGTGGCCTGTGCAGCAGTCCGAGGAAACCCGTCCAAGGTCCAGCTAGTCTTGTCATCTAGCCAATTGGAACGATCCAATTGTTGCGTAATTAGCCGGACCATGGTGCTGTCAGGAACCAAATCTCCCCTATTGATGTACTTAGCAGCTTCCTTGCCGATTTCGGTCGCTTGGGCCACCTGATGCCGGAGGATGTCACCTGAGGAAAGGGCATGCAATTGTGAGAATTTGGTCAAAAGACGGGAAGTTTGAGTCCCTTTTCCCGAGCCAGGAGCTCCCAATAGAAGAAGGCGTAACGGTCTGGTCAAAGACATGGAGATAGCGAAAGAAAATGGCGAAGATGGAAGTTTAAGTAAGTCGACTGCCTCGGTTTGGGTGCATTCGGATGGAAGGAGCCGCACGACTTGATATCCACCAGTAAAGATGGCGGGTTTACTCAAAAGGGAGCATAAAATTGTGCTAATCAGGTACGAGATATATATTGCCCGTCAAAAGTGGCCCTGGTTGTGTCGAAATGGCCCAGTCCGGAGGATTTCTACAGTTCTTGCATTGATTTGTGGGGAAGTGAAAAATTTCAGTGAAAAACGTGAAAAGTTTATGCAAAGTGGTGAAAAGTATGGGTAGTCTAGACCCCAAAGTATCAAACGCCAATGATTAGGCCAAAGTCGAGGCTACAGGCGGCTAATAATACATATTCTTGAATTAAACTACTCATCGTCATCGGAATCGATGATTCTTCTCCTCTTTCTCTTAGACTCTTCAGGTTCCGGTGCTCTGTATTTGGCATCGCCGTCCTGCTTCAACTGCTTCAATCTCTCAGCACCCCTCTCAAATTCCTCCTCCTCTTCGTCGTCATCGAACTCTTCCTCTACTTCTTCATCGTCATTGGCCACAAAATCATCCTCTTCATCATATTCATCGCCTCCATAAGTTCTGGCGAATCTCTCGTACGCAGGCTCACGCTCCTCCCGACTGTATCTGTCTCGCAGACTTCCACCTCTGTCCATTCTTTCTTCTTGGAGTCTTCTCTTGGATTCAAGTTGTCTCTTCAACTTGAGAGTCTTTCTCTCGTTTTCGTCCGCTATTCTCTGCTTCATCAACGGATCGTCGTTGGTGATGGTATTCAAGATCTTGTCTTTCTTTTGAATGCTCTTGACAGCCTGGGTCAACTTTCTATGCGTGGAGGTGTGTGTGGAGGCAGGTATCAAGTTGACTGCCTTGTTGATGATGGCATCGTTCTGCAAAATCTCGTAACTGTCGTGGGTCTTGACCAAAAACGTGTCGGTCATGGGCATCTGCTTGAAGTCAAACAACTCGTTACCTAATTTGAGGGATACAGATCCGTCACTCCATTGGACAAAGTGGGCATTGGATTGCTTGATGATTTCATCATTTCCACTATTCGAGTATCTCCATCTGATGGTATTTTCGTTTAAAAGCTTTTCCGCCACCAACTCATTCTTCACTTCTTTGTCTGTCAAGTTGGTTTTGGATCTAGCAATGGCGCTTTGGCTCACCTTTTCCTTGAACTCGTTGGGGTCAAATGGATGTGCTTCCACGTTGAGGAAAACGGGCATTTTGAGCATATATGTATCCTTTTCGGGCTTCTGGTTGATCGAATGGCGTGGAAGAGACAAGTCTATTGTCTTTAACTCGGCATAGTCCTCTTCTTCTTCGTCGTCTTCATCTTCATTATCGCCTGCATTGACCCCTTCACTGCGGCTTTTGGGCTGGTCTTCTGCGTCCGATTCTCCAAACAAGTCATCAACATCGTTTTTGGCCTCTTCGTCGCTGAGATTCCGCAACGATTCTTCGTCTGACATGGCTGGTTGTGGTGATTAGTGAGTTGTAGTTTTAGTGCTGGAGTTGTTGACAGAAAAAGTGAATATGGTACACGCACGCACATATGGAGAAATGAAGAGAGGAGAGTAAGAATTGACTGGGAAGGAGACAGAGACGTGACAGAAGTAGATTGTGCTCTAATTATCTTTTGCAGAGTTAGCAGATGTCTACATTTCTATTTTCAGATTTTTGGAAACTTTCAAGAATATTTATAATGCATTATATCAGAAGTGAATATAACAAATTAACTTAAAGTGCCATCGAAAACTCATTTTCTTTCGACAAAGTTTTGGAAGCAGTAGATTAAGCTTTATTTATCTTTATCAGAGTTTTTGGGTGACAATTTATTTATTTTCGAACATTATGCAACTTGTAAATACTAAGTGTGTTGCATTAATACTTAATAAACCATTTTTATCCACAATACACCAACTAAAATTCCAAAGTTCAGTCTTCTTCACCCTTTCTTCAATAATTCGTTTCAAGTATCATCCTACATTTAAAATCAATACTAATACTATTACACGAAAAATAAATACATAAAGCACGAAGTTCCCTGTGGGACTAGGTTAAAGTATAAGACAGACAAAAACAAGAAAGTAGATTGAATGGAGAAGCGGTCTAGTGATGACAATGATTGGGTATTATAAGGGGAATTCCGCAAAGGAGTGTATGTGTGGATGTTTCTGTCAAACTCAAAATCACAAAAGATATAGATTCAGCTTTGTTTGGGTTGAGTTGTTGTTTCTGCAGTAGGCACATGTGCGTTCGGCACGGATGTAGATGAAGGAGTGGATACAATTATCGCCACGTTGTGAGCGGCAGATTTAGGGATTTCTGTGCTAGACACCACAGTGGTAGCATCATTCGAGAGTAAATGCAAATTTTTGGAATTGAGCTCATCCAAATCAGAAATGTTGTTATCATCGTCGGTGATTTCATACTCGTTGTCGTAGTCCGACACCAAAGGAGCAGCTTCCAGGTTGCCGGGTATAGGCATGGGATTGACTTGCTTCTTGAACGGGGCTTGGGATGGCTTTGACAATGGATTATTCGCTTCACTTTCGATGGGGGTTGTGCTTGTTGAAGTGACGTTGCTCGACTGAACAGGATTTTCAGCATTGGCAAACGAGGTCGACACACAAGGAGTGGGCTTTGTATCTTGGTTGTCATCGGCCAAACCATCATTCACCTCTTGTAAATCAGCAGTTTTTGGAGGTGACTTGACAATGGACTTTGAGGGAGATGGATGGGTAGCAGCGGCCTGCTGCTGCTTGGGCAATAATCTGTAAGCATACTGTATCAAGAATTCCACCACGAGTTGAGACAAGGCGTATTCGACAGGATCCATGTCATGGTTGGGGTGGGACAAGATCGAAGGCTGGAAAATCGCAGCCAAGTTTCTCGAAGACATCAAGTTCTCGTTAGAATTGTTTTGCACCATCGACAACAAGTCCAAAATGTAGAACAACAATTGTTTGGACAAAGTTGGCAACTCATCCACCAACAGCTTGTACTCGTCGATTACCTCATGCACATCCCTGGTCAATTTTCTATAATTTTTTGATTTCTTGGCCGACTTCTTTGCTGCGGCCTCGGCAGCAGCCGAGTCATCGGCGGTGCTCTGGTAGTTTTGCTGGGACTTCAAATGAGAAAGATCCGAGGGGGCATTTGAGTTCATGGGCGATATGTTGTTGAAAGACGACGAAGGGTTGGAACTTCCGTGGTTGTTGAAGCGGCCAATATTGGCTTCGGTCAATGGCTGGGACTCGGAGGAATCGTAGAATCCAGTGCGTATTTCAGGCGAGGACAGCTTGACGTCTTTGGGTTGTTGCTGTTGCTGTTGTTGATGTTGTTGTTGAGCAGAGGAAGACAGCTCGGTGGGGACGGGAGCAGGAGAGGTTGGTTTCAACGTCTTGCTGGGGTTTTCCGCCTTGTACTTCATGTAGTTTATTATTCTGGTACGGGAACGCAATGGGTCTCTGAAGGCTTCGTAGAGGTCGAGGGGGATCAACGGCTCGGGCAACGCGTTCAAGTACCTTCTGAGGATGGACGCGGCGTCGTGGACGGTGTAGCCGTCCCAGTTGAGACGCTTGCCGTAATCGGGGGCGGTGTTGAATATGACCTGGAGCTCTTTCAAGCGCTTGGACGAGCCTCCGACACGAAACACGCCCTCGACGCTCAAGCCGTTGTTCTTCAAGTACACACCGCACTTGGCCACCACGATGGGGATCTCGCCGTAGGACGCCGAGTCGTCGTCCGGGTTGGGGTTGAGGATGGAGATCTTGGCCAGGGCCTCCTTGATGGCGTCCTCGAGCAGCACACCGAAGTACTTGCTGTTCTCGTCCACCAACAGGTGGTGCTGCAAGAAGGAGTCGCGATGCTGGCGGATGCTAGCGGACTTCTCCGACTGGGAGAGCGAATTGGAACGGACTCTGTTGACGTTGTTGCTGGAACGGGACTTGTGGTGGAGCAAGGGCCGCAAGAACTCGGCGGCCTGCTGCACTGGCATGGGCTGTGAGTGGGAGGGGGGCGAGCTGGAAAGGAATGGGAGGCTGCTGGACGGCTGCTGGGGGTGTTGTTGCTGCTGCTGCTGTTGCAGCATGGACTGCTGGGGGAGGATGCTATTGGCGGTGGACTTGGAGGGCAGGCGGGACTCGGTGGAGAGCAAGTCGTTGTCGGAGGTGATCTCGTTGACGCTTTCGCTGGAGAGGTAGTTGCCACGCTTGAGGTTCTTGACCCAGCCAAAGATGGAATTCCTGTTGACGGGCGACAGGGAGTGGCTCATGGTGGGGGCTGGGGAGGTGGAGGATGATGGAGGAGGCGGAGGACGGCGAACGGCGAGGAAGAGGAAGCTCAGCGTCTATGGAGGGATAGGAAGGGCAACAGGGGAAGGTGACACGGGATGTGACAGGGGAAGGTGACACGGAATGTGACAGGGGAAGGTGAGGACACGAAGATGATGATGGCCAACACACGGGAGCTGGAGTGTAGGCGGCAATGGACTGGGACCACAGGACAGAACAGGACAGGACAGGACGGGACAGGACAGGACAGGACAGGACAGGACAGGACAGGACAGGACAGGAGGGACTAGGAGACTAGGAGACTGGGAGTGTGGAATGTGGAGGAGCACTGAAGGAGGAGTGGCCAGTAGGTGGGTGAAGTCACGGGACGAAGAAGAAACAGACACAGGCAAACGGCTATGGCTGAAGCGTCATCTATTGGGAGAAAAGGACGTGTGGATAAAAGCACAGAGATAGATGGGGCGAGATAGTTAGTAGCGAGGTTATTTTTACCCTGAAACGGCGGGGTGAGAGGGCTGGGGAAAAGAGAGAAAGGTGAAGGAAAGAAAAGAGAGGAGGAAAGAAAAGAGGAAAGGGAAGTAGCGAGGAGGCGAGGAAGGGAGTGGAGGTAGCAGTTGGAAACGGCCGTGGTGGGGAGCAGCAACAGGGAAGAGAGGGGCGGTGGCGACGAGGCGAAGTGGGTGGGTCAGTGGTGGCAGTGGAGTGAGTGGCCTTGGCTGCTGCGGTGCTGGTTGTAGGGAGGTAGCGAGAAGCTGAAAGATGGGCGTAGAGGAAGTGGGCGTAGAGAGGAAGATGGGCGTAGAGGAAGTGGGCGTAGAGAGGAAGATGGGCGTAGAGGAAGTGGGCGTAGCGAGAAGCTGAAAGATGGGGCGTAGATCAATGGGCTAGACAAGGCGGTGCAGAGGCCAATGGCCATGCTGGTGGGACAATATGAGTGGCTGCGTTACGGCTAGGAAGGCTACATGGGGTGGTGGTACGGTGTGTGGCCTGCGACGTGCTGGCGTCGTGGGAAGCAGGCGAAAATAGCGAGAACTGAACGAAACAGAGCAAATGCACTGAATCTCGAACGTCCAGTATTGTTGCTACAGCTCTGCCTCCCTTCAATCTTAATTCTTATAGTCAGTTTGTTCCGTCACTCTCGAGGAGCAATGGTCAGTTAGTGCTGTCACTCTCGAGGAGCAATAGTCCTTGTCCTTACCTTCCAGTGTTTGCTGGTGGTCGCCTTTGCTGGATTGAGTGTATTTTTCCCGGTCCTAAAATAGACAGTAGCACCTGGGGTTGGGGTCTCTGTCGCCCTGTCTCTTCTGGTGGTGGTTTCCACTTCTATTTCTGGCCCCAATGTGCTACCTTTCTGTGTCTGTTCCTGCTTGCTGTCTTTGTTTGTTCTCCACCCGATCTTCTTTGTTGTTTGACTTGCTGATTTGGTATTCTCAGCCTCGTCTGAGATGGGGGTGAATGAGAACTAGAATAATAGATAGGCTTCACTTTAAGTCGTCATATCCTCGTAGCTTCACACTCTTCACACTCTTCACACTCTTCACACTCTTCACACTCTTCACACTCTTCACACTCTTCACACTCTTCACACTCTTCATTCTCTTCATTCTCTTGATAGCCTCTGGTCTACTCCCCTTTCGTCTACTCCCTTCTCGTCTATTCCTCGTTACGCAAACACGTTCTATTTTCCTGTCCTTTTCCTGTCGCCTTTTTCATTTTTCACATTGCTCGTCTCATGTCAATAGCCGTTTGGAACCGCCCGTTGCCCGATTTGGAAGCAAATTTCTCCGTTGCTTCGCAAGCATGGAGCTCGGGGCTCGGCAAGCACAAGCGACCTCTCCAAAAGTCTCGACCTGGCCCGACAACATCCACAGTTCCACCTAGGGCTGATTGACAGATTGAACAGGTCCGTGCTTACACACAGGACGCAGGCAGACGCACACTGCACACGTATGCAAGGCTTGCCGATAGGAGTCAGCTGACGTGGGCCTAGATTGAGGCAGGTCCTAATTGGGGCGGTTGCCATGGCAGCGAGGCGGTCTAGATCTGGCCCGCCTGATGCAGAGGTGGGGCGGACACGCCGGTCACGTGCTGCTAAAAATAGCCAAGGCGGGCCCGATGGGGGCGGTACTGCCCAGATCGGGACATCACGTGCGAAGAATTGAAGCGGATCACGTGATACTATATCACATGACCTTTTGAGGAACGTGACCACAATCACGTTCAAAGTCTCACGTGACTACTTAAGTCACGCTTATTGTATCACGCGAATTACTTATCACGTGGCCCGTCACCACAGGTCACATGATACATCACGTGCCACTTTCCACACTATCACCTCCATTACAACCTCTACACCTCTCTACTAGCTTCATACCCTGCATCTCTTCCTCTCTCGTTCTCCTCACTCCTCTTATTACACTCCCCTTTTTCTTCCGCAAATTCCGTCCCTTCCTTACGGCCCGAACTCCTGTCTAATTTTCTTCAATGCTCCCACAGTGGTGGCTCATGGCCTCCATGTGGCGGGTTCCTAGTAGTTCGCCTTCAATTCTACCGCAATGTAGCCCTATCGCTTTCCAGATTTACCCCTAGTTGTGGAGGCTTTCTCCCAATCAGATTAGTAATTATTGCCTTGGTACAAATAACTACCATGGTTCCAGATCGGTAATTAATTTGCTCACCGTGGCTCCCACGAATATATATACTTCTCCAGTACTAGGTGAAGCAATCAGGCTATAGTGTCATTTCACGTACCCACTTACCCTATTTTATCCTTTTCTTCACCATGTCTTACCAAAAGATCGAATTGCCCAAGTTAGACTGGGAATACGACGCATTGGAGCCTCACATTTCCGGAGAAATTAACAGAATTCACCACCAAAAACACCACCAAGTGTATGTCAACGGCTACAACGCGGCAATTGATGCATTGGCCCAGGCTTCTGCCAAGGGAGACGTCAAGGGTGCTGTGGGCATCCAGCAGAATATTAAATTCCACGGTGGAGGCCACACCAACCACACTCTCTTCTGGAAAACCTTGGCCCCACCTTCCCAAGGTGGAGGAAAAATTCCCGCCGACGACTCTCCTTTAGGAAAGCAGATTATCAAGCAATATGGTTCCGTCGCTAAATTGATTGAGCTCACCAATGCCAAATTGGCTGGAATCCAGGGTTCGGGTTGGGCTTTCATTGTCAAGAACAAGGAGAACGGAGGCAACTTGGACGTGGTCACCACCTTCAACCAAGACACCGTTCTTGAGCCTTACGTGCCATTAATTGCCATTGATGCTTGGGAGCATGCCTACTACTTGCAATATCAGAACGTCAAGGCCGATTATTTCAAGGCCATCTGGAATGTCATCAACTGGCCAGAGGCCGAGAAGCGTTTTGGGAGCAATTAATGGCCCCCCAGAAAATGGCAGGAAAGTAACGGATAAGGCCAATTTATGAAATTGGTCCATCTAACGAGTACGCCCTCATATATAAATTTGAAACATGGAAGTTTTTAAACTAATTGTAAAAGACGTAATATGTAAGCCCCAGGGGAGAGATCCATTGCCCCACATTCAATTTTACACAATTAAATTTATTACAGGGTCTCAACCTGATTCGGTTAATTTGGTGTGAGTTAACTTCACAAGCCCTTCACAAGTTCAGTTTACTTAAGCGCCTTACATTTTCTCTGCAAAGATGAACCTCATCACATGCATCTATAGTTTGAATCACCTCTACTTCTGAAACCAACAAACGTAAAGGCAAACCGAAAGTATCATATTTAACAATATCCGCAAGATGAATCCAACTTTTCTATTGTTGTGCATTCTTCTAAGTATTGGTAAAGTTGTAAATGTGAATTTTCCTTGCTAAAATCTACATGCAAATTCACATGTAAGTGTCCACTACTCTCTCGAGTCTTAAGTGTTGAGCAGAATTCCCCGAGTCAACGGAAATATGCTCTGTCAAACATTGTCTGCTATATTAACGTGCTAGGATAAATCGCTTTTGACTGTGATTTTGAATAGTGCGATATCAGGACAATAGTAACCAAGGAAATGGGATAAATATGATCCTTGATTAAAGTCTTTCATTTGACTGTGAAGTTCCCGGGCAAATACCAAGTGGGCATTGACCAGCGATTATAATTACCTGAAGTTCTCGGGAGAATACCGAGTCGACATTGAATAACGATTATAATTACCGGAAAAACTTCACCTCGAGTAGAAATAATAACACCCAGAAACCTTAGCTTAAACTACAACTTAGAGGAATTTGTGGGGATGCTACATCGCACCGAGTACCACAATTTAGTCCAACATATACCAAGAGCGCAATTGGCCATAATAGAATATGAATTATTATAGTAATCTCTTGGCATCACAGTCTGGAATTAAAATGAATTGATTATGATTTAGAATCAAATCCCGAAGCACTAGTTTGGCATTATTTTCTGGACCATAATAGCACCATTTCACAGTTCTTACAAATCTCAACCTCAAATGGACTGCTACAAATTGTTAAAATACTCCACCCCTACCTGTATGTTCCTTTGTCACGATAATATGGGCAGAAAAGCCCTATTTCGGGCTTCAGACTTCATTAC
Source organism: Suhomyces bokatorum (assembly GCA_030568615.1). Classification (NCBI taxonomy): domain Eukaryota; kingdom Fungi; phylum Ascomycota; class Pichiomycetes; order Serinales; family Debaryomycetaceae; genus Suhomyces; species Suhomyces bokatorum. The sequence goes on along the minus strand of JAJMGI010000038.1, from coordinate 132,198 downwards.
TCCACTCGGTTCCCACGAATGCGTTGATTTGCCGACCACGTCATTATGGCCACAAGGTGTTACGAGCTCGAACAATCTCCACTTTGTACGGCACTTCAGTATTCATCATTGAAGAGTGATTGTGGGGTAATTGCCTTGTGGTTAAGAGGCAACACAACCTTTAGGCTTCTGAGTTTGGAAGATGGTTGCATGGTTTGGCACCTGAAAGGGTCTCCAGTGACATCAAGGCGAAAGAAATGTTCACCTGGAATTGACTAAAAATAACCTTACAACAGTGGTTATACCTTTGGCGTCGCCACCAACACAATTATTGACATCTAGGAGGCGAGCTGTGCGAGACAGTACTCTATTAGCAAATTGTTCTAGAGAAAGAGCGTAGTAGAAGAACCTGTCAATAAGTAGAGAATAATAGAAGTTGCGGATTTTCTTCTGTGATCAGATTTTTTATGTTCTGTTACTAAATTTTTTTTCGCACTCGACTCTTCTTACTCTTTCAAGTGACCTGATCTTTGTTTTCTGTCAGACAACGTCAAAGAGCAGTTAGCGTGGTGCCTGAGTCCATCAAATCGGAAGATCTCAACGTTTTCCACAAAGTTGTTGAAACGGTCTTAACAAAATAAGACCACTAGTGTCAATGGAGAAAATACAGAATGTCTCTACCAAGATAATCCGATAAAATCTATTTCCACTGCGACCAATACGTCAATCCTTCCACGTTAACTAATTATTCCACTAGGCATCCATCTAGAACAATATTCTACAATATCTTCGTTTTGGGAATTATTCGGAAATTTCAAATGAATCTTGAAATGTTTCTAGTGTTCTTAATCTCAGATTTGGGATCATGGAAAGCATTAACCCAGAATTATCTTACGACTTGATGCAAAAGAAGTCGCTCCACTCCGAAAGAAGTATGAGATCTTAATGATCTTACGAGTTGATGCAATAGACTTCGGTCCGACCCACCACATGTTCTAAGGAAAACATTAGCACCTAATGATATTACGAGTTGATGCAAAAGAAGTCTGTCCAACTGGCCACATATCCTAGGAAAAGCATTGCACCCCAAGGATCTTACGAGTTGATGCAGTAGAATTCTAAAAGGCCTACCACATAACGTCATAGTTGTGCTACTCTGTCAAGACCTGTCATTGTCTCTACTCTTCCATCGTCCCACTCATGTACGGCGGATATTAACTGTCAAGAAAAACGTCAAATCCAAGGCTGCTTACGTAATAACACGAGATTTTGCACCCAAATTCTACTCGTAAATCTTGCCCTTCTAGACTCCACAAATGTGGTAGCAAACTGTTTGCTACAGCAACGAGTCGAAGTAGAATGTCAACAACAGCTTATTTTTTCAGATTCTGTTTGGATGCATTTTGCATTTTTTCTTTCGAGTATCGTCAAAGTGTCAATTGTTGTACACAAAGAAAACAATAACAACGCTACTCTGGAGCACTGCTCATCTTGTGGAAAAAAAGGAACAAAGCATAAACATTCAACTGTTGAAACAAAAAGCACACCATTTACGATTAATATGCGCATTGCTAATGATAAAAAATATTAGTCGAATAAAACGATGTACACATATAGCATTAAGACAACGGCCGACCAAGATTTGCAATGTGGACAAGTAGATGCTATTGGTGTTGCATGCTTGACGAGGATACAAGTAATAATCAAAGAATTGTATTGTACATCGAGTGGAAATTTATTAAAGTAGATTCAAACAAATCTACAAGTATTAATCACAAGTTAGAAATAATGATGTTAAACATATCTACTAGTATTAACCAAAAGTTAGGAAATATGTTTAACAAAACTACAAGTATTAATCAAAAGATATGTATTGTATATCGAGTGGAGATTAAGTTATTAAAGTAGATTCAAAAGAATCGAAGAATTAAACTTATCGTAAACATAAGAAAAGAGAATGTTTAAGTAAAATGGAAAGTGGGAAACAAAACTTATGAAAAAAACTTGAAGTTTGTTTCCTCAACCCAAGACAGCTCTTTAGGATTCTTTCACACTTAAACAGAGACTTCCTCAACCTCAGAAGCGACCTCGTTCTTACCAGTGGAGCTGACATCTCTGACATCGTCGTGTCTGAAGGCGTGAGCAGAAGGAATGTAGGAGGAGGAGTTCCAGGCGTGAGGAACAGTGGACCACATCTCGTCGGCTTGCTCCAAGGTCAAACCCTTAGATTCGTAAACCATGGTGTAGACGAAGAGACCACCGAGGACGTTACATCCACCCCAGATGAAGAAGACCTTGGCACCCAAGTTGGCGTTACCCTTTCCTGGGTTGACCAAGTATGGGGTGGCGTAGGCAATAGCCCAGTTAAGCAACCAGTTAGCGGCGACACACAAGGAGATGGACTTTTGTCTGACACGCAATGGGTAGGCCTCAGCACAAACAGCCCAGGCAAGAGGACCCCAGGTGGCAGCGAAACTAGCAATGAAGATACAGACGAAAGCGACCAAACACTTGTTAGCGGATGAGGAGTCTGGCTTAGCGACACCAACAATGGCGACAATGAACTGAGACACACACATGATAACGGAACCGCTCATCAACAACTTTCTTCTACCGATGATCTCAACCAAGGCAATACCGGGGAAAGTGCAACCGACGTTGACAATGTTAGTGGCCAAGGAAGTAAGGAAAGAGTTCTTGATACCGGATCTTTGGAAGAAAGTAGTACCGAAGTAGAAGATGAAGTTGACACCGGTCAATTGTTGGAAAGCTTGAAGAGCAGTACCCATAATAACTCTCTTCAATTGTCTGTTTTGAGTGGAGAAGACTTGGACCCAGGTGGCCTTACCGAATTGTTGCTCGTACTCTTGGGCAGCCTTGATGTCTTCGTACTCCTCGACCAAGTCAGGGTGGTCAATTGGCAACTTTCTCAATCTCTTCAAGGACTCCTTGGCACGGGCCTCGTCGTTCTTGGAAACAAAGAATCTGGGGGTCTCGGGCATGAAGATCATACCACCACCCAAGATGAGGGCCCACAAGAATTGGATGGCAATGGGGATTCTGTAGGAACCAGAGTCGTTTCTGTTGTGGGTACCCTGGTTAACAAGGGAGGCCAAGAACAAACCGATGGTGATGGCCAATTGGTAACAGGAGATGATGGCACCTCTGATCCACTTGGGGGCGGTCTCGGCCTGGTACAAAGGAATGACAGCGGAAATCAAACCAACACCAAGACCGGCGATGGCTCTACCGGCACACAAGAGAGGGATGCTGGTGGACACGGTTTGCAAAATGATACCGAGGTTGAACACAACCAAGGCAGACACGATCAAAGTCAATCTACGACCGACTCTGTCAGAAATAAGGGGGGCGGCAAGAGCACCGAAGAAGGTACCGACAGACAAAATAGACACGATAAGCGAGGACTCGGACGAGGTGAAGGACTCGTGATTCTTGGGGAACTTGGTCTTGACGTACTTCATGGCCAAGATACCCGAGATGGTACCAGTGTCGTAACCGAAAAGGATACCACCGAAGGCGGCAAAGAGACCGACCAAGATACCCATGGAGGTGGATCCGGCGTTCTTTTCACCGACGTTGACGAATCTTTGCACGAACTTGTTGTCTTCCAAACCCATTGTGAAATAGAGAGATAGGATGAGATGATGAGGAAAGCAGAAGACGAGGGGAGGTGTGGTATTTATACTGGACAGAGGAGGGGCCAGGCACTTGGAGGCAGATGGGGCCTGGCACAGTCGAAGGCATCAAACAAGTAGTGCCAACGGACAAAGAGAAAATAACTTGGGGTACGGAGATACATAAAAAATAATTTACCCCGAGTCGCAGGAAGATCGGGAGGGTTATGCATAACCGTGGGCCAACCGTGGGGCTGGGTGGCGTGTGGTGGAGGTTTGTGTCACTTGGGTTTGTGTCACTTGGTTTTGTGAGTGTGGGGCGAGGAATTACGGCTTTGTGGCGGCGACAATTTTCCAGAGTCACAAAAGCGCCTATGAGCTGGTGGTATGGCTCCAGCCAAAAAAAACCACTTTGCTGGTGCCGCTCGGCAGCAGCCGTACGGGGGCTTTTCCATGTCACCCCACAGGTTGCGCTACACCGTGCCGAGAACTGGGGCTCAAACACTAGCGCTGGAGACAACATCCAGACCGCCAAAAGCGGGTTTACGAATAGGATTAATCCAGCCAATTCCGGACCAATACGCCCGGGCACTTTTCTACCCCGCAAGATTCCCTTCGCCCAAATGGTCGCTGCAGCTTAAAAAATAGTGTCGGTAAGTTGTTGGGGTCAGTGGGGTACATGCTTTCGTGGAAGACGCGTATTTGGAGTTACTTGAAGAACGGACTTGGGTAAGCTAGGGAAGCTGTCTTGAACCTTGGCTCCTGGGGAAACGAGACGTTAGATTATGTAGCGCAGTAGCCGATAGCACCATTGCTGATAGGCGGGGCCAGATAAGCATCCACCACGGCATACACCGAGAAAGCGTGGTCCTGGTGTGGTATGTGGGTGGTGGAGGCATGGGGGGAGAGGGGTCGAGTGGATTTTGGTGTGTGAAGCTAGTTTGTCCGTGCGCTGTCACACAGAGTGTATGCAGGACGGGAACTGGACGGTTTGGGACAGCCAGACGGAAGCAGTCGAGAAAATACTGCCGCTTCTCCCTCCAACGCGGTATTTTGTGGCCATGCCGCACTGCTCTACCAGCAATAGTTTATCCGTTTGGGGATAATAAGGCCGCCGAGGTACGATGCCGTGGACTTACCCCGCGATCACATGACCCGGCCCGCAAGAGCGTTTTTCCCAGACCCCCAATGCAACATCATGGCCAGCCAGCCGTACCTGATCCCCACATTGCCAAGAACGGATGCATGGAATACACACACTACCGTGAGGCATTCCCGTTGCTTTGATTGGTGCCGGGCTTTCGGTACCTTCTTGCACTGCGGGTCCTGCTCTTCTCCGGAACTACACTTTTTCCATAGCTTCCACCAAGCCTCCTTGGGGGAGCCTGCAGCATAAGCTTCCCCAGAGTCGACCAGTCACTTGTCTCGAAAAAATAGCTGAGAGTGCATACATGGCGGCTCAGTCATGCCGATCGCCGTGTTGGTGAAAACCAGGTCACGACCGGAATATTTTTGACTCAGAGGCCGCCATCAGTTCGGTTAATGGCCACGGCAATACGAAAGGTAAAGTGCTACAAAATGCTTGGTGCATGGGGCCTAGAGCCAGCACCCAGTTCTGGGATGTGATTGGCGGTGGACACTGCATTACCGGAATGTTTTGTGGCATTTGGTTTTGTGGTGCAGAATTTTTCCCATTCTCCTTCCGAGCCAATCAATGATGCGGACTGATTTTTTATTAATCCGCAGATGACGGCATTTTCATCTGTAGTCGACCCAGAACAGTCAGCACAACCACTCGAACTGGGGCCGGAAGAGCCCACTCTTAGGGCTACACACACAATGTCTTTTGGCCGAATTTGCACCCCAAACAGCCGCAAAATCTGCTACATTCCACCCACCAACGGCACAAACTTTTTTCCGAAACTGCGATAATTTCCGATTGACAAAACTAATACCGAGCCTTTGTGTGATGAGGATCGATTGCCGTAGATTGAACAGCTGCGTATAATTTCGGATGTTGCCCAAACAATTCAGGGCCAATAATGCCGAAGCTGACTCTACTGTAGGTAATTAATCCCTTGTCTACGGTTATGGGTGCTCCGAAACCCCACATCGAACCTAACAATATCTAACCAAGTTTTGTACCCTGGGTGCTAATGACGGTTTTGAAAGTGGGGTAGGACTTGTGCCTTACAATACAGAGGGTAATTTCTGCAATATGGCAGTTTCGCCTATTCTTAAATTGGACTACGGGATCTAAATACTGTATATTAAAGACGTTACGGATCGTGAATAGGTATCTACCAAGATCTCTAAAATTGCAAAATTCAAACCTCTTCTAACCATCTAGAATTTTTACCAGGTCCAGGAACAATTCCTGTGTTCGTCCAACAATCATTGCAGACGTCAAATTCAGGCACTGCCTCTATAATTGTTTTAGATAATTGGCAAAATGAATGCCTGGCGTAGTAAGGGACTTTCTTAGCCTGACAATAGATGCATCTCGTTTATTGTGAGGTGAAGAGGGGAATCAGATGGATGTGAAACTAGAATTACTTTCGAGTCTCGTAAATTCGGTAAATGAATTGTAACGTTCGAGTTGTTCCTCACTTACCGCATAAATGCTAGTTGGAGCATTGATCTAGAGTATAGTTAAAATGAATTTCCGGTGACAATAGTGCAACCAAAGTAACCAGCAAGCCAAAACCTCATTTCAGTATGTAATTGTCAGTGCAGTACTTATAGCATGTGTATGAAAGTTCCAAGTAATTTCCCAACCATAACTATATGTGTTGGAGGTGTAACTCAGTGGTAACTCTTTGCAAATTCTTCATTTTGGCGAAAATCTTGCATTTTTCCATATAATTACGATGAGAGGAAAAATTCGGAGATTAATCTGGATTGTCCAGGGCACGGAGAGATCCATTCCGATCTCCTCGACAATGGCTGTTACAAAAGTTAAGCCGTGAACTCGCCGGTCCATTGCTTTTTCACAGAATCAGACCATGCCATGACCAAGTTAAGATACAAAATAACCACCAACGCAGTAACGGTGTAGTCCCAAAGAAGATGCGGGTTCCACTCTTCCACCTGGGCGTGCTAGTACCGATTGAAGCTGGCACTCCCATCCCCCAAATATCTCCAATTCCGTGTGGAAACTCCAACTCACCCTACAGAACCCTTTAGACTCTCGTAAATTGGGTCCCCCCACACTATTGACGTACGCTATTAAGCTGGCTACACAATACACTTTCTGGGGATTAAATTTGGGGGTCTTTCACAGCCTGAGGTGTTTGTAGCTCAGACAATGCCACGGGGTCAGTTCCTTCGATTGTTACTGGGGCAGTGCCTCAAGGTGTGGAGGTGGCCTGTTAGTATATGGAGGGCACGTGACTGGACCGCTAATCTTTGTATCGGGTAATCTGGCAGTGCTGGGAACAATGTAGGTTTGTGGGGAAGACCAGGTGAGAGTTAATGCGAAGACATGACCATCCTAAGAGGTAGGCTTTTGAACGTATTATTTGGGTTTATCCGATTTCCGGGTTAGAGCAGCGCAGTTATTTTTCAGGCTTTAGCATCACGTATGTGGAGGCGGGGTATGGCCCGGAGATTTCGAGGTCACGTGACACACACTCATACACGGTGTCAATTGGTCCCAGACCACCAATACCCCGGAATATTTTCACATTTTGACACCATCTACGACCAACAGAACCAGTTGATCCGGTGCTCACGTCGAACTCACGAAATACAGCCAATATTCCAGGCACCACACGTCTCCTCAACGCATTGAGTCATTTTTCGTACATTAATTATTACCCAGTCTCCTCTCTACCTCTCTACACCCAATCTCCTCTTTTGAACGGATCGACTTCCCCGATTTCCAAGTAACGTGCAAATGTAGATCGTCCAGAACATTTCGTCTATGCAGTGAATGCCATTGATCTTCAGGTAACACCTTTTTCAACTGCAAAATTACAATAGGCCCTTTTCCCCCACGCCGTATCCCACTTAGTTTTGATAAGATATGCTTTGTCAGAAGTGGCCGACATGTCCGAAACTAAGAGGCGATATGGTATTATTTGTCAAGCCATGGAGGTTCATTGCCGAGCTCACAACCGGAATCTATGGAATAGAGAGTTGAAAGATGAGTGGAGGAAGGTGGAGGAGATAATTGGTATATGCACTATGAATATTCCACCTTGGACGTATACAGAGAAGTATTGGCAATTTGGTAGGATACCACTGGTTGACGATACCTGCCGTTCCACTGGGCTGTGTCTTCAACTTCTGGGCAAAACAAACGGCGCATGTAGATATTGTGAAAATTTACATCAATTGGGTAAATGGAGAATCCACTGAAAATGATACAATTATTCAGAAGTTAAGCTTACTTCCTAAGGATGAATTAAAGATCCAATGTCTTTAATCCTGGAAGTGGAAAGCATTTCTAATGTATCACTATTGGGATTTAGCCTTGAGAGACAAGAAAGGTACCAGAACCTATGGATAGAAAATGCAGCGATTCCACAGAAATTACAACGAAACCCACCGAAGTAGAAATTGAAGAAAAGAGAACCCATGCTTCACTACTCCAGCGAGAGAGACTCTACAGGGTAAATTCCAGTCTATAAGACCACATATCAAGTGATTTCAATATACCACTCAATTCCCACAAGAACTATGTCACCACAGCCACACCCATCAAGCCCAATTCAAACTCCATATCCACCAGATCTTATTTCCGAATAAACCAGATTAGGGCTTCCCCTCTAGGTCTTCCACACCTACTGTTCATGACACCTACTGTTCATGATTTTTCACTTTCTCCAGTCACCTCCACTCTCTCCATTACAACTTCACCCCAAGACGGCAGATTCAGCCCAAAATTCGCCACATTGACCTTCAAGCTTCGACATCGCTCTTACAACGCCCAAACCGAAGCCCGACCCTGAAAACCCCTGATTCCAGCCGTTCCTCCAGTTGCACCCTATCGGTATGTGTCCTGCACACACTTGACACCTTTTTCATCTGATTAGAAATGCACCCCGAAAAGTCCGAGAATTATCATTAGCCCAGAAACACTAACGTCATTTTTGCAACTCTTGGCCCAAAAGTCAATATTTCATTAGTAATTCTTCATCATCGGATCAATTCCACTTGCTACCATCGTGTTCTTTTTGCTCATTTCTAAAATGACATAAATAGCACCCAATTCCAACTTATTCAGATCATCATCCACACCTTCAAGGTACAGAACATCCACACTTTACAATTGCAAACACACATTTTACCATGTCCATCAAAGTCTTCATCACTGGCGCTACCGGCTACATTGGCGGTGAGGCCTTGTACCAATTGTTGAACAACAAAGACGGCACCCAGTTCATTGTCACTGCCTTAGTGAGAAGTGAAACCAAGGCCCAGCAGCTTACAGAAAGGGCCAACAAGGCTTCCAACACCAACGGCAGTAAGGTCGTGGCGCAAATCGGGTGTTTGGATGACGTGGCCACCATCAAGAGACTTGTGGAGGCCAATGATGTCATCATCAACACCGCCAACGTGGACCATGTGCCTTCAGCCAAGGCATTGGCCGAAGCCCTTGAAGCCACAGCTTCGAAAAAGGTGTTGATCCATACTTCTGGAACCTCTATTCTCGGAGACCCTTTGAGTGCCACCAAAACGGCGTCCAACAAAGTCTACTCTGATAAGCACAATATCGACGAGATCAATTCGTTTGACCTTGAACAGCCCCACAGACCCGTGGATAAGGCCATTTTGGACATCCACAAGCATGCCCAGAATGTCACCACCGCCATTATCTGCCCTTCTGCCATTGTGGGTATTTCCCACGGCTACGACAAGGTCTACTCCATCCAATCGCCTGCTCTTATTTCACTTTCCAAGAAAAATGGCCAGGCCTTCTCTGTCTACTCCGGAGATTACATCTGGTCCCATATCCACATCCACGACTTGGGAGACTTGTACTACTTAATTCTCAAGAAGTTACTTGCTGGTGAGGCCATTCCAGCCAATGAAAACGGCTACTACTTCGGTGCTTACACTCTTGAAAGTGAAGGAACTCCAACCACTAAGCCTTCGGAAATCGAACACACCTGGAGACAATTGTCTGAATTTATTGGCCAGAAATTGTACGAGAGAAAGATCATTTCCACACCAGACGTTGCAGAATTGGATGCAGACACCATTGCCAAGCTCAAGGACGATGTCTTTGGTCCATACTACTGGGGAACTAACTCCAGAAGCAGAGCTGACAATGGTATTGCCATTGGATGGAAACCAAAGTACACTTCTTTGGCAGACTTCTGGAAGCTGATTGAGAATGACATCGACTACTTGGAAGCCAATAATCTCTTGCAAAAGTGAAGCAAGGAGATAATAGGTCTTGTGTATATGTTGAATTTTAAAAGCACAAGTATTTGAATTAAGTATACTCTTTTCACTCTAAAAATCCTAGAAGTTCCTCTTTGTGCATTTTGGACTTAAAATTCCAGAAGTTCCTTCTTCTACGTTTTGGAAGTCTATATTCTGGAAGTTCATTCTTCTATATTCTAAAAGGCTATATATCTAGAAATTCCATCTTCTATATTTTTGAAGACTTTACATCCTAGTCTTCCTTCTACATTTTTAAGACATTACTTTTGAATGAGAATGTCATCCTCCTTGTCATTCCATATTCAAGCTCTCTACTAGAATTCTTTACATATTATAGGTTAATAATACAAATTTGGATTCTATGTACATTGGCTATAAAATACCCAGGCTTTTATATTCCTCACAAGGTTATTTTATTCAGAAAGTATTATTCTAGTAGGGTGCCTATTTTCTAGTTTTTTTTCAGTTTGAATTATTCTATTAACGTTTTAGTCATTACCAGCCGAAAGATTCGGTGTGAAGATAAACTTCCTCGATACTGTTTCTATTGAGATCATTGTTGAATACCAAGCCCTGCAAACGAGAAGCTTCAACACTGATGGCAGACTTCATGGAGTCGCTTCCAGAACTGATAATCATATTTCTTCTGGAGAACGAAGTCTGAAGCACATCCAAAACCACTTTCAAGTCGGGCTTGTAGCGGTAGATGTTGAAATGCGACGCAGAGCTGACTACCAGCAACTCGTCCTGATCCCCAGATCCAGGCTTCTCATTATCCATGGGTTGAGGGGTTCCTGTTGCCTTTTCCTCAGATCCATCCTTTCTGGAAACGTAGATGTCTATGTTAACGTAATCGCCAGCAATTTCCTGACAACGACGCAACTCCTCACGGACCCAGTTGATGTCATTGGTGTGCTTGACCACCCAAATGAAGTTGATACCCCGGGTGATAGGGACTCTGCCTGCAGCAGTCAAGTCCCGGATATTGTTACTCAATTGAGACAAGAATGGAAGTGTAGCAGTGACACCAGTACCAGTGGCCATCAAGATTACTCTTTCAAAGGTGGTTGCATCACGGTGGGTACCACCGTAGGGACCGTCAAGATAAATATGCTTTTCCGTGGCCATGTATTGGTCCAACTGGTTGTACAACTGTCTGGTCAAGCCACGCTTGGGGAGGATGATGAAACGCATGCCCCCGGTGTTGCTGTCCTTCATGGTGGAGATGGAGAAGGGGTGGTTGTCCAAGAAACGTGTTCCCACGAAACGCAAGTAACAGTGCTGTCCTGGGTGCCAGTCGTAGCCGTAGGTGTTCTCAACCACCACCTCGAACGTGCCGTCGTCCAATTTGGTCAACTTGGCCTTTCTAGGACGCAAGAACAACTTGTTGGGGCGGAACGAGGTCTTGACAAGGATTCTGTAGAGGAGCTGAGCACCCCAGAAGCCAAGGGCACCCCACAAGTAGTTCTGCATGTTGATGTGGCCGTAAATGTGCCACATCAAGGTGCCGAAGTAGGCGATGCCCATGGCCCAGTGGAGGTGCCAGAAGCCCTCGTAGAAGTACTTTCTGAACTGGCGCTTGGAAAGAGTGCACAACAAGCCGAGGAAGATGGTGGGAGGAATTCCGCTGTAGTAGACCAACTTGGAGAACACAATCTTGTGGAAGCCGTCGGCGCCCAGCTCACGGAGCGTCTGGTAGAAGAAGGGAATGATGTGGATGAGCGAGAGCACGAACGAGGCCACGGCCACGAACTGGTGGTAAACGTTCAACTTCTCGTAGCTGATTCCCGTCAACACGGAGATCATGTTGGCCTTTCCGGCCAACACGTAGATGAAGGGGGTCAAGGCGGTGGCCATGATACCGGAACGAACCGCCAATGGGGGCGATCCGAACTGGTTGCATCCACGGTACCAGTAGTGGGGGACGAGCGAGTAGCAGAGGAGATACAACGCCGACACCAAGATGAAGAGCGACTGGCCCACGGAGCGGGGCAACGACGTGAATCGGCTCACCACATGGGGAACCTGCTTGTAGCCAAAGAACCGGCAGTAGGAAACAAACACGTCCACAAGGGCGGTAAGCACGTTGGACGTCTGGCGACGCTTGTAGAAGAAGTCCCGTTGCAAGAACCACACGTGACGGACCAGCGCCATGAAGATGAACACCACCCCGAAATACACCGTGTACTTACCGTAGTTGGGCTGGAACATGTAGGGGACTTGTTTTTGCAGCTTCATGGCTGCCATTTTGAAGGCAGGGGTGCCTTGGTCGGCAATGCAGTCGATGCCTTCGAAGATCACGGTTCTTTTTTCCAAGCCAAACATCGTGCAGTGGACCCAATGGTTCGATGATGACCAATGATGACCTAAAGCAGGGACATTGTAGGCTAGCTATATAGGCGGAAGAAGTATGTGAGCAAATTTGCGAAAAAGAGCCAGTTTGGACTTTTTATTTGCTCGCTTTAAATTAGAGTGCGAAAAGCTTCTATTACTAAAAGATAATATGGCAAAGGGCCCGATTTGTCAGGGTGTCTCGGGTCAGATTCGAGGAAGTGGCACGGTTTTGCATTGAGAGACAGGCGGATCTGAGCTGGGGCTCCGAAAGAGCCGCTTTTTTTGCTCAGATCGTCCACAGATGGCACGGACGGCACTGTGTGAGCATGTTTCTGGTTCCAAAAAGGGCGATTCGGCCGTTTGGAGGAAACGGCCCGGCGGATCGAGGCGCCGATTGTCAGGGAAACCCTGGACAATAGCGAGGGGATGAAGGACGAGGGCTTACGTGCTGTGGAAGGGTGGTAGGAAGCGGTTCTGGAACACGGATGTCACGTGACTTTATCAAAACGGTAGAAACACGTCTTCACACAACTCTGCAACAAGCGTAGGACTCCGGCCCTTCTCACCTTAGGCAGCCTTGAAACGTGCTTGCTATCGCATTAAAACCACTGTGCAAAATAAAAGGCATAAATACCTATTTTTTGCACTTTGAAAATGCCATTTTTGTTTCTCACACTCACAGGAATTAACACATCCTAGAATTAATCACATCCTAGTATTAATACCTCTTGATAATAATTTACAGTAGATTTGCTGAACTGGTTAAAGATCGACGAGTCAATTAATTCAAGAGTGGAGTACTTGCCTCAATTTTGCCTAATTTCTTCATTTCTGCTCAATCAATTCTGGGAGTAAGGTGAGGCTAAACTTTAAATTTCACCAAATGACAAGTCCCGAAATGGAAACACCCAGTTCTGTAAATTACAGATCACTGGACTCCACGCCAAAACAAAGCTTGGCTACGACCAGTGACAAATGCACCCAAATTTACAGGGCAAAAGTGCCACAGAGCACAGAAGCATGCACTAAATTGCCCCACATGAGCACTTTAAACCCACTCTTTTTGGCCGTAGGATTTGCCTTGAATATTTATGAAGAGTTCTTTGCAAAATCTAGACCACTTTCTCCAGATACCGAGAACTTGTGGCAATGGGAGCGCAAATTCTCCTGTGGCATCTTTGCATCTTTGCCAGGCATTGAGGAAATAATTGTTCATGACTATCACATGGTCAATTTTGACAATCTCCAGGTTCTAGATTTTAGTGGAGATAAGCTTAAGCTATTCTACGAAAAATTCTCTCTTTATCTTGTGAATTTACTCAATACAAACAATCTTATTCAGATTTTTCTGAATAAAGAGGTCTACAAAAATGACCCAGGTATTCTACACCAAATATACTCATATATCCAAGCGCACGAGCATGCCATAATTGCATACTCTATAAAGAGCTACTTAGAAGGAAAAGTGGGGGTCTGGTTCAGTGATTTAGATCAAGCTGATAGGCAAAAGCTCTTGGTTGAGAATGCCAAGATTCTCAGTTCCGAGCTAGCCCAGTATCTGAAGGAAATTGACTTGAAAATTGGATACCTAGAAGATTGGGCTGTGATGTGGAAGGGACATCATAATTTGACGATTGCAGTCAATGTTATAGCCGAACTGTACCTCAATCATCGCAATACTGGGACTCCTCCAAAGTCTTTATTGAGATCCTACAAAATCTTCCACCACGAAGACTTCGATATGAACTTCGGAAGCAAGCCGTTTCGAGCATATATCTTCTACAGGAAGTACATGAGAAAAGTGCTCAAAAGGAGCGAGTAATTGAACAGCATGATTAAACTCTGTAGTTGTGAAAATCGCCAATTTAAAATTATTCCTTTTTAATTGCTCACTCTATTCTGTTCTTTCTCAACTGGATTGGATCAGCTAATTGACTGACTCGAAAAGTGTATGCTAGACCTGGACTTTCTTTCAACTGAACTTCGGCAAATTTAGTCCATTTCCATAACCTGAGTATGTAGTCAATTTTGTAGACAGAAATAGTTAGTCCCATCAAAGGCTCATATCCACTTCTGGTTGCAATAATTGCAAGGGCTAGGAATAACCGATATAAGCTATTTCTTCACAGCCACTTCCAAGTTTTGGTTTCAACATGAGATTGATCTACATAAGGAGAGATTGATTTAACTCAAAAGAGGAAAAAATACTCACTCCAGTAAGGGCCCAAAATAAAAGAACAACGTATAATAAAACGGTGGTATCTTGCTTTATACACTTGTTCAAATTGTTAATTCCAAACCAAATAGAACTACTCCACCCTAGTAATCGGGCTCTTCATTGGAAATTACAGAACTATCTCACACTATTTACTATTGTATTATTTCTGTCTATTTCCGCACTATATTCCGTTTAAGTGGTTTTCTGCTTTAATCTCAATTCCATACATGCATCAAAGACCCACTAAATAGCCACTTTCAATAGTCCAAAAATCCCAATATTATTCATACAATGCTACAATCTCCACCACTGCTTCTTTTACCACGTTTTGCGCCTCTAGGCCCCTTTTCCCGTCCAAAAGCCCCCGTCATAGAATTCACCCAAGCCTCCTGCACACACCCCTTCGTTTATCTATAACTTCTAAAACCAACTGGGTCCAATCCTTTTCCTCTACACAACCATGTTATGGCTTGTACTATTGGCCCAATTGCTCGGGGTCGTGGCAGCCTCCACAACCACGTCCTTAGAAGAGCCACAGCCGACCCCTTCCACCATCATAGACATCCTTTCTCTGCAGGCTCAGTACTCCTACTTCTTGAGGACCCTTCAAAGAAATGGCCTTGTGCCGACCATCAACAAGCTTCAGAACGTGACTTTGCTTGCTCCCATCAACCTGGCCTTTGCCGAAAGTGATTTGAATGGAAAAATTGGCTCTAGCCCCCAAGAACTCCTCCATTACGTGGTGAACC
The DNA here is from genome assembly GCA_030568615.1 of Suhomyces bokatorum. Lineage (NCBI taxonomy): Eukaryota > Fungi > Ascomycota > Pichiomycetes > Serinales > Debaryomycetaceae > Suhomyces > Suhomyces bokatorum. The sequence goes on along the minus strand of JAJMGI010000038.1, from coordinate 116,887 downwards.
AGAAATTCCGTGTTGGATACATGGGAGACCAGGAAGTCATCTTCAACACCCTCTACAACCACTCCGACAACACACCCTATACCATCAGCGTCAGTCCCGACTTCGAGGCCCAGGAATATGTCATTGACTATGTGTCTCCCATTGTGGAGGCCGATGTCTATGCCAAACACCAACACTCGTTCATCCAGGGAATCGAGAAGCTTCTTCCGTTGAAACCGTCGTTGTGCCAGTACTTGATGAGCGACAAGGGTGGCGACAACTTCTCCTTCATCAAGCACTTGTTCCAGCTGTTATTTTCACATAAACACCAGGACTACGTTACTTTGTCCAACAAGAAGAACCCCGAGATACCTGCCACGTGCGAGGAGTTCTTGAAAAACGTCAAGACGGTATTCATTCCCAGTGATGCTTACATCGAGAACTCGTTGCTGGAATTGGAATCTCGCTACTACACGGCATTGTTTCGGACTACCAATTCCGATCTTTACGATACCTCTAAAGATGCCATTTTTGAGATGAAGCATGACATCATGAACCTTTTGAACCACTTCATGCTCCGGGAACTAGTCGGAGGTACCAATGGAACTAATGGATCCTACAAGAGCGAATCTGACCTCGTGAAATATCACGTTTCAATTTCAAACCACACCCTCCTTTTGAACAAAAGAATTCCATCGTCACGCTCCCAGGTTCTCGCTAATGGTGTCATCCATGTATTGGACGTCCAAACTGGCACTAAGATCCAGGAAAAACTTGATCTCTTTAAGGAATTGGAAGTTCCAGTGGCCCAGATGATTCCCAGAAGGGCATTGCATGCATTACACTACACAAATTTTGTGAAGGAGTTGAAGTTCAGAAAATTACTGCATTTCATTGATGGTTCTTCCAAGAACCAAACCATTTTCATTAATTATGCAGAAAGAGATGACTCTGAAAACGAGGATATCTTGTTAAACCGTGCAATTACGCGTCTCTCTATTGAAGAGCATGGAGATGAATTCGAGGAACAATTCGATTCAGAAATTGGGATTCAGTCATTCAGCTTGAAGCAATCATTGTTGTATCAGTTTGCAGATGAGCAAATTGATCCAGACCAATTCATGAAAGGCAAGGATTCGTCGTACACCTTATTGGATTCGAGAATGTGTTCCAAAAAGAAACTTGGTGGATGTTTTCAGTTGAAGCTTTCTGGTTCGAAACTGAACAACCGCACCAAATTGACATTAAATGACGACATTGACATTTTGAAAACATATCAATGTGCGGATAATAATCAAATCTATATTGGAAACAAGGAGGTCTCTACACCCGTATCCCTCAAACACTCACTAGGCGACTTGATTTCTAATGGGGCCTTACGAAGACACGTGGAACACATAGAAATAGACCAGAAGAATTGTTTGACCACGTTGAAGTATCTTAATGAATTCGATTTGTATTCTTTGGATGACATTGGAAAAGGTTATTCCATTTTTTTGCCATGTGCCAAAGGGTATGCACGTTCCCTTGACTCGAATACGGCGAAAACGATGTCAACGTCTCAAGAAGGTTCTTGGAAGCAGTTGGGATTGGCGTTGGATTATTTAGAAGCTAACCCTAAAATTTTCAAGAAAATTTTGAAAGGAATGTTCCTTGAAGGAACCATTTATTCCGATTTTGGAATTGCTGACGATACGGAAGTTTTCAAAACCAAAACCTTACGTGGTGATATCATCACGGTGGAAAATGGCTATCACGGAGGAAATTTTGCTCATATGATTAGTCTCAATGGTACCGACCTCCCAATTCCATTAAATTCCGACATTTTATTCAATCAAGGAATAGTTCATATTATAAAGCAGGTCTTTTTGCCACAAGATTTTGAAATCCCGTTCGTGGATCTAATTCAAACCACAGTTGATGCTGACTACCCTCACTTTTCTTTTGAAAAATTGATACTGGTGTATCCAAAGCTTAGATCTGCTCTCGGACTCGATGGAGAGCTAAAGAGTTTGCCTTACTCGTTGTTGATCCCTAGCCCCGAATCATTGGACAATTTTAACATCAGTACTAATTTCAACGATCTTTTGGACTTTATTGAGTTCCATTTGATCCCCAATACCGAAGTCGATAAGATCCTTCATTGTATTGACAGTACCTTTTATCAGGGTCCAGCATTTGACGAAAACACCCTCATTAAAACCAATCTTACTAATGCCGAGTTGACATGTTACAAACACTCAAATAAAGGAAGTGCCATACTTCATCTCCACTCAGAATTGGATGATGCCGATGAAGAGCTTTCTATTAATTCCTACAACAAGAATCACGAGGTGAAAATTTTATCTCATGGTTGTACGACTATGAAGTTCAGCGGGAATTCATCTACTGGATCATGTGTGTTCTTGCTTGAGAAACCTTTAAATTTGGATTGGCTTCACAAGAGAAGAGAAAACTTCCTTCACGTGCATCTAGGATTCGTCAGTGTTGGGGTGGGTATCATTTTGGGCCTTACACTCTTTGGAGCAGTCATGATAGGTGCCATCTTGTGCTTAGGAAATAGCAGAAAAAAGTTGAACAAGGCTTCTACCGTCCACGAATTTACCTTCCCACCTAGAGAACCCAGCTTCATGAGAGTTCAAACCGACGATGAACAAATAGTGTTTGACCGTGGCTATGAGACTGATGTGGAAGTTCTCAGATCAGAGCAAGATCAATTGTTGCCGTTATACGGGGCAAAGAAATACAAGAAGAGATCGTACGGCTCCACCCCATCTTACTCCAATGCTCCACTTATAGAGGTGTCACCTCCTCAAAACGGCGTTAGTGCCCCCAGATCGATCCGGGGTAACAACTTGACCAAGGGATTGAACAGAGAGCGGAACATTCCAGGCTTCATACCTTAACATTTCATTTCTTCATTTACTTCTTTAATATATATTTGGGATATCGATTGTAGTATTGAGAATGTAGAAGCAAAGTCCGGATTTTTTGAATTGGTAAGAGAAATAACACCGTAGAGTACTAGTTGAATTTCATTGATGGTATTTGACATGCTCTATTTTGGATTCCAATTGTAATATAGTGGGTATAGACAGAAGCAATGACGTCAAAATTGGAATCAGACAGAGATGCAATTTCTACATGGAGTACTAGCTGATTATTATTGATGTAATTTGAAATGTGCATGAATATAATTAGGATACAGATTGTATATTGAATTTATGCAGATAGAAGCAATATCAGTAATATTGGAATTGGTCAGAGATGTATGGAGTACTGATTATCATTGAGTTAATTTAACATGTGCATAAATGTAATTGGGATGCCAATTGTAGTATTGTGAATGTAGGTAGTATAGATAAAAAAGCAAAGATACCAAATTGGCAGATAATTTTGTGAGAGAAGGAATTATTTCATGGAGTCCTTCTTATTATCATTTGATATACTTTGACACATACATAATAATGATGATAAATGGGTCTATCCAGAGTATTTATTAGCACAAACTCCCATGTATGGACCAAATTTACTCAAATAGCAAGAATTAAAGTAAAAATCCATCAAAAAATCATCTATACCTAGTAGAATCTGTTCCCATTAAAACCACTATAATTCTTCCTCTGCAGTATATAAATCCATTACAGTAGCACAACTTCCCCAAAATTGCACCAAAGACACAAATACTAGTTCAATTACTTCCAACAGCCCCAATGACTGCATATCACCTCCCTTTTTGGCCATTCCCGAATTCTAACACGTCTCTACCCTTAACCCTAACAATTCTCATCTCGCACTAACTAATTACTAGATAACTTTTCAATCCAAAAAGAACAATAATACAACTATTCTTCATGTCAGACCAAATTCCCCAGAACATCCAACAGCATCCATTTGCCCACCAGATGGACGTGCTGATGCTGAAACAATACGAAGACGAGGATATCGAGATTTCAACTGGCGAACAGGCCAAGCATTTGGACGACGAAGTGGCAAGATTGAAGGCAGTGCTTAACTCGGAAGAGTCCCATGCCAACGCCCCCCAAACGGACGAAGAGAAGAGAGACATCGACTCCCGTTCCATCTACATCGGAAACGTCGATTATGGCACCACTCCAGCAGAGTTGCAGCAGCATTTTGCCAGTGCTGGTGTTGTTCAAAGAGTCACCATCTTGCTAAACAAGTTTACTGGCCAGCCCAAGGGCTTTGCCTACTTGGAGTTTGCCGACGTCGATGCAGTCAACAAGGCCGTGGCGACTTTGGACGGTTCCAGCTTCAGGGATCGTGATTTGAAGGTGTCTGCTAAGAGAACCAATATCCCTGGATTGAGCACAACCAACAGAGGCAGAGGCGGCTCTAGAGGCGGATTCAGGGGCAGAGGCTTCCGTGGCCGTGGCAGAGGACGTGGAGGGTTCCGTGGAGCCCCCAAGTTCTCGCCATATTAAACAACTAGACTGAGATAAATGGACATGCAAGCAATGGGCAGAAAATGCTGCTTTAACTGCAAGAAGAAGTGCCGACGCTACAGACTTCGTTCCATTGCCCCAATAGCGCCACTTTCGTGATACTTCAAGACTCCATTGCCCCAATAGCGCCACTTTCGTTGGTCTACTGTCTATTCCGATCTCACTACATGCCACCGTGCACCTCCTCCTATTCCTTCTATCTTGTATTATTTATGGAACCTGAATTTACACCTCACAGCTGATAATAGCCATTATCACTGGGATTCATCCCGACTGGCGTTCGATGTTCTGGTCAACTCCGATACTTCCAATAAATTGTCGTCTGCCAAACCCTTGACCACACCTTCCATGTCACGGGTCTTCTTCTCCTGCTCGAACTTGTACTTGCACTCCCACGACTCGATCTCGATTTCCAAGCCCACAATGGCCTTCTGCATCACCTTCAAGTAGCCTTCTGGGGCCTCGGCCACCTTCCAGGGCTCTGGACGTCCGGCTTCTTGCTGGTCGGTCAATGCGTTCAATTGAGTACGGACAAAGTCGAAATCGTCCACGATCCGGGCCTTGCCCTTGATGTGGACCGAGGCAAAGTCCCAGGTGGGCACATACTTGTGGGTTTCGGGCTTTCCTGGATAGTAGCTAGGAGAGATGTAACTGTCTGGAGACTTGAAGATAACCAACACCTGGCCGTCCAAGTCGGGCTTCTGATGATTGGCCTTGGCTATGTGGGCCTGCAACACGTATTTTTCACCGTGTTTACGGAGAAAGAACGGGAAATGGTTGGCCACAATGCCCTGTTCTTCCGAATGGGTGATGACAGTAGCCAATGGGTGTTTGACGATGAGGGACTCGACCTGGGCCCAGTTTTCCTCGTTATAGTGTTTTGGGATGTACATGGTGATGTGGAGGGGCAGTTGCAGGGTCTGGACAAGAGAAACAGCGAATAGGGTCCTAGATATAGCGATTAGTCATGGCAGATGAGCTTTATATAGGCTGCGCTGGTTAGGTGCTTTGCGCTTGTGAGCGCAATATTTGCGCACAAGTTTTTTTCCGATAACAACGAGGACAAGGCGACGGCTCTACAGAGAAATAGGCGACTCGAGTTGTGTATAATGCAATATGTACGTATTCTGTAATGCAACATCGACGAAGAATGTCACGTGACCGCTTCCGCTAGTAGCAGGCACAGGGGGTCGGTTTCCGCCCGCCTGCAGCCTCTCCTAAGAGTCTCCTGTCGTTGTCTGGGGCATCGGGTTCTTAACCGGTCAGATCTGATTTTTTTGGCTTTTCTGGGGCGTTTTTTGCACCAGATTCAGAGATCCATGTGTGAAACAATTAGAAAAAATGTCTTCCACGGGTCTAGAACTTCAATGTGGCCCAAGTGCCAACGACTGCGAGAATAAGAGAGACAAAGATGGCAAATTTGGCCACCAATCTCTCCAAAAAGCTGCTCTTGTGTCCGCACAACTTGAGGTAGAACAAGCATGGCAAGATGATGCACACCAAGAAGCAGATGGACGAGCCCAAAATACCAATCACCCGGTCAAATTCCGGGAAAAGAATGGCCAATCCAACGAAAACCGCATTTACTCCCACCCTTACCAAGAACTTTCCTGTAGACTTGACAAGACCAACAAACGGAGTGGATCCAGGACGGTCGATTCCAAAGAGAACGTCCAAGGTGGAAATGATGGGTTTAGCATTCAACGGCGTTTTTGCAAGGGGAATTAGGCAGATCAACCCACTGATAAGCGGATAGACCCACTTGGGATAGCCCACGGTTTCCAAAACCGTGTTGGTGATCTCATTGCTGCACCTATTTCCGAACATTAAGAAGCCAAGAACTCCCATGGAGAGGTCGGTGAGCAATGTAATCAAGTAGGTCACTTTCAATGTCTTTTTGAATTTGTACGGATGTCTCATGTCGCTTTTGAGATTGGGGAAAATGGCATGGCCTCCGAAAGGAGCCATTAAGATGCCGATGGCCAAAAGAAGATCGGGAATCGACAATGGCATCAAATTGGTGGGCATGACTTGTATCAAAGAGCCCGGGCTCTCGCTCTTCAACAATCCACAGATGAGAACCAATGTAGTGATGGAAATGGTGGAAAGAATGCCAAACAACGAGAACACCGACAAAATGGGCAAGGGGAGAAATGTGAATGGGGTCAACACCACGAAACTGAGCAATTTGAACCGGGTTTTGGTCCAGACCTCGTCGTCTCCAAGTAGTCCATATAAGGAGTCGCTAAACAACACGATCAACGCCACACCAGCGCCCAAAAGGTCCACCGAGAACACAAGCGAGATGATGAGCTTGGCCGTGGAGCCATAAGCTGCATAGCCCAAGTCTGCATACGTCATGATGGTGCTGTCGGTGTCCATAGCTTTAGATAACAAAGAGGCGGTCCAGTACGTGGCCAATCCACAGATAAGCAACAATGGAATGCCCACAAGCCAGCCGGCCTTGTAGATGCCCACCGGAAGGGCCAAAAGACCCACTCCAATGAGCACATTGATGGAATTGAAGATGGTTTGAGGTGCGGTGGATTGACCGGCCAAAACCGTCACCACGTTGCCGTCCTTGTCCTCGATCTTCTTCAAGTTGATGTGGGACGCCGTGGTGGCGTGGGAGATGGCCGATCTGAAGCTGGAAAACGACGGCGAAGGGTACATTCTGTGTTTTTGTTGGAGGGGAATGGCATTGGAATGGAGCGAGTTCTGGCGGGAACGGCCCTCGTTCAAGGCAGATATGATGTCCTCCTGGTAGAACACGTCGTTGTCGTGGCCAATGGCCGATTCGTTCATGAAAAGCTGGTTCCTGTTGGAGACATCGTGGATGACACTGCTGAGTCTTTCGCCTCTGATGGAAGGCACCATCAATTCGGGGTCAAAAAGCTCGTCATCGCCGTCGGACCCGTCGAAGTTTTCCACAAAGAACGACCGCTTCTTGTGGATGGAGTTGTCGATCTTGGAAGCTGCAAACGACTGGGCTCTGGTGAAAGAACTGGCGAAGTTGTGCAAGGAATTGGGGCCTTTGAACGAGCCTATGGGCAGGTCGAGGAAGGTATGAGAGCCGCTTCTGACGAGGGGGGTGTGTTCGTCATCGGACATGATGGAAAGGGGGAGATTTTGGGCCAGAAGGTGAAGTAGAGGAAGAAGAGTAGTGGTGAAGAACTGTTAATATAGATAAGAATGCGGAGATAGGACCAATAGGATGGAATGGGTTGGATGGAATGGGTTGGATGGAATGGGTTGGATGGAATGGATGGAATGGGTTGGATGGAATGGATGGAATGGGTCCAATAGGATGGAATGGGTCGGATGGAATGGGCCTAATAAGACGATAGCAGAAGTGGAGCACACACCTTACAGTAGCAATTCTGGAGAAAGGCCTGATATATGATATGGCTTCGACTCTTCCGGACTTAACAGGTGGAACCAAATAGGACGACTCTGGCTCGGAATAGGCACACGGCCGGGGTATGTACAGGAGTTGGCAAGGCACCAGAATGGGTGGTTTTTGACCTGGACTCAGATGAAGTGGTGTGGTCCGAAATGGGGGTTTGCTGGTCCTTATCTACACGGAACTACACGACTGACGAAAACGAAGACGATAGGCGCGTTGTTTGTTTGTGTTCTTACAATGGTGGTGAAAATTCCACCAGTGGAGGATGCCGAGTCCTGGGCTATTGTGCCAAGTGAGGACTCAGGCCAACGCCTGGGGTCCCAAGGCGTAGAATGACACATAGAAAGCAAGGACTTCCACTCTGCCGACATTTTTACTGGGTCACTTCCCAGAACTCATTTCACCAACGGTATCAAGTTTCACTGGGTTCCAAGAATTTTTCAGTTTCCTGGGTGATTTTTCACTAGTTGCCCGGAAGGCCCTGTACCACCACATTTCTTTCCGGAAACCGGTTAGTTTTCTCCGGCAGTCATCATCCATTGTAGGCACGGTACAATGCCCATAACGGGCAGAAATGCTAGTCAGAATGGTGGAGTTAAAATGGTAGAGTTAAGCGAGAATGGGCAGTCACAGATAGTACCAAGAGTAGAGATTAGATAGAGTTAAAAAATGGTGTAGTATGCTCTACTACTGGAATTAATATGATGATGTTTGATTCTTTATGCTGTTGTCGTGATGGTCTTTAGGCTGTTCTCGTGATAGTCTCTAGTCAATTCCATTTATGCGATATCGCATCTTTCCACACATGTGTCAAGGTATTTCTTTTGACAATTCATGTGTCAACCTTGTTTTGACAATTCATATGTCAACCTTGTTTTGTCAGTTAGCGTGTCTCGAAGACGTATTGTCGAAGTAAGCCCTTTTTAGACACCTGACGTCTAAGTGCTTTTTATGTGTTTGTCTATTTTATTACTCAGGTACTACTCCATATAGACGAAGATTCACGCTTCCTAGTAGATGTGGCATTTATTGTACACTGAATTTCCTAATATTATTCTATAGATGGATTTAATGAAGCCCTAAACTGATAACTTTCAATCGTGTTTCGGGCTATATTAATCATAATGGCTTAATTTATGGTGTCCTCGAGTCATGAACTAGATGCATTACATCGTGTTTCGGGCTATATGAATCGTATTGGGTTATTTCCCACATGGTATCTTCACACGTCATAAGCCAGATACATTGCATCGTATTTCATTGTATCACAAATTCAATCCGTTTGTTGTCTCCACCAGTTGCGCTGCATCACTAAACTTCTCGTACCGTTTCTCTTCCTTCAGTTTGGGCGTTGGTTCTTCATACACGTCTAAATTATGCTGGCGCCTCACTTCAGGATCACAATATGCCATTGCAGCCACCAACGTGTAGTATGCATCGTTAGCTGCGTTGTGGAGGTACCCATGTGGAATGTTGGCCAACCGTAATACTCCACGTAAGGTGCCTCCTGTGGACCTAGAAATTCCATAGAGTTTAAGAGTATCCACTGCTGGAACGTCTTCGGGAAGTTTCACTCCGATTCCCTTCAACCATTTGATGTCTGAATCGATATTGTGTCCTACCAAGGCACCACCTTTTTCGGTGATATATTTGGTAATCAACTGGCCCACTAGCTGTCGACTTTGGCTGAAATTCAACACATGAGATGTGCCTCCCATGAAACGGTGCTTGTTGTCAGGTACAAACCGTCCGTTCAGCTTCCTGATATTTTCTTTGATGATTATATGCACTGGCTTTATCACAGGAAAAATCGAGTGTCTCAGCTGGTCTGGTTCGTAAATCACGATTCCAATCTCGGTAACCTTGTTCAAACTGCGTTCCCATGCTTCCACATCGATGGCCACCAACGGCCTGGTCCGGGGATACACGAGTCCCATGGAATGTTTCAAGATATCTAGAGATTTCTGTTCTTTATCGACGCAAAATTGGAAGTGGCCGCTTTCAAGGTAACTGTTCATGATATTTGTGTAGTTTTGAGTGGGATGTAGAGGCAATTCGGGGCCAGTAATGCTTGGTTTCGGTATTGGCTTGGTATTTTCATTAGAAGAACTGGAGCTCATCGGCCGATTTACTTCGATTTTATGCCCTCCTAAAGACAGACGAACAGACCCAGAAGACTTTCTGGCAAAGTTGGATGTAGGAAAACGTTGAATACCCATGATAGTGAGATTTTTCCACCGTAATAGCATGCTCCTTCAATAAGGCTTAAGAATAAAGTCGCGATATTGAATATTTCAATTATGATATCACAGTGCAATCCACTTTCCTTTCATCCAGAGACTCGAGATACGAGTTTTATCGGGAGAAGCGCCTCAAAACTACCAGAAGATAGGCTTAGACCATAGATACAGACATATCTATACTGAAATTGCTGCATTGATGGAAGAAGATGCACATATACGAGCTCTTCAGAGCTCTCCTTCAATTCAGCAGATTGAACAAACACTTGATTTCTACGTCCAGAAACCGAGATCGCTCAAATTGACAACAATTCTCCTATCCAAAACGATTCCAGAAACTTTCCATGCACTTAACCCAAAGGCCAGAAGCCTCTTGGTCCAGTATTTCCAGTCTCTTCAAGGTATTGGTAATCTTGGAGCTACGATAAAATCTTTCCAGAAAATGAGTCGAGACTCTTTGAATTTGATTCAAATATACTCGGAGTTCACTATTGACGTGGTTTCTGCCGAATTGGTCCCAAACTTGCTCAAGCAATGCTCCTCTCTTCTAGAAGTCAAAGAGGTGGATAAGCTACTCTTCAAAGGATGGTTTTTTAATGTGTGCATGGAAACCTTCACACAATTTGATATTGACATGGGAGGGTCTCCTTTAATGTCGTCAAATGCATATTCGGCTTACCTTTCCAAGTCGTTGTTGCGTTTATACCAAGACCAATATGAGATAACTAAAATTAATATTTTCCTCAATTCCCTCAAATCATTCAGTTCCAATACATTGTACATATTTTTTGACATACTCTTCAACGAGGAGAATTGGCCATATTTTGTCAAGTCACTTCATGCAATGAAATCATTTGAACGAACAGAATTTATTGGTAATTTCTTCCTAAAGTTCATGAATACTTTCATACGAAAAAACCCTACCCCCGAATACTACAATTCATTATTTGAAATTTTACAAGATTCCAGCAAGTACGTAACAGCAAAACTCATTGACATTATCACAAGGTGCATAAATCCTTCATTAAATATTTTAATCGCCCTTATAATGACCAAAAAATCCAATTCAGAGTTTCACTCCATGTCAGTTCGACTTTTGGGTATTTGGGGAGATGAGAATAATGTAAGGTCAGAACCTTTGTCCATTCAAGAATCAATGACTCAATTTCTTATTCATTTATTCTCATTTAGAAGATCCAATATTGAAACACTTCAACAAATTATGGCAGACAAGACTTTCATTGAATCTATTTCCACCAGGTTACTGTCCAGTTCAAGCTCTGCTAAAGAATTGGGAATCATTTTAGCGAACTATTTATGTGAGTTTTCAAATAGAGAGAAGATATTCAAAGACCATCAAGCAGATATTAGCATTCCATTTATTGACTTTGTTTATCATGCTTCAGAAGATAACGCCTGGTCACTAATCAGGGCACCCACGGTCGAAGAGCCAAGTGAGAGTACCAAAGACTTGGTCTTGAATGAAGGTGTTAGTAAACTTAATATTACACAACGAAATGTTTACGAGCAAGATTCAGACGATGAAGATAATGACTTTGATGATGATGATCCTACAGTTGCACCCAAAGTTAAAGTGCCCAAACCAGTTTATGTCAAGGAAATTTTGACGTATTTGAATACAGATTCTAAGCACCCTGATGCCTACGAGAAAATACGATCTGCCCTTATAAATGGTCCCAACTTGCTTCGCCAAAAATCGGGTTTTGGAAGTGAAGTGAAATTTTATTCAGAGGATTTGATGACGACAACCATCGGATTGAGCAACCAGTATGATGAAAACGACTTTGAAAGTCTAAGGTTAAACCTATTGATTGCAATCATAGTTTCAAATCCAGATGTAACCTTACACCTATTCAAATTGCTTCTTGTCGGTGATTACTCATTACAGCAAAGAATGCACATTTTAACCTCCACATCCTTGGCAGTTCGAGAACTAAAAGGATTCAAAGACTCTTCTGTTACTCAGTCTTATTCTGAATCCAAGTTTCCTTCCAAAATGCTCCCTCCAAATGTCCACAGTCAATTTTCCAATGACATTGAAGTCCATATGGATAGAATTAAGTCCGAAGTACAAGATGAACTTATGGCTGAAGCTTCTTCGAATGCACAGGATAAAATACATGGAGGAAAAGTCTTGAGAATTTCAAAAGGTCTACAGAAACAAAAGACCACACAAAAACCTAAGATTGAATTCTTTTACAAGATAATTGGACCCAAATTCTTTTTCCCTTTGGCCAGTGTTTGGTACGAGGCAGGAGAAATTGACATTGGAACATACACACCTGAATTCGTGGCACATTATGTTGCCTCATTGACCTTGATTTTGCATTGTGCCTATCCTTCTGCAGCTAACTTGAATGACTTGATCCGAGAGTACCTCCTCATTATTGAACCAGTCATAAAGAAGGTTAAACTACACGAGCTCAAGTTGGTGGAGAGTATTATCACAGGTTTACTATTGGTTTGTGACATTGTCGATGGACAATTTTTAATTACCGAACATGGAGAAATACTCAATTTGGCACAGCACTGGCTTCAAATGTCCTGGGAACGTCTCATTGACGACAAAATCAAGAGTCTAGCAGCCGGATTATTACTCAGATTGAACAGTTTGAGCGAAAATTATCAAAGAACTTTGATGGACCAAGTCAATGGATTCATTTGAGTAAACCCGAAACCCGGGAAGTGAGATCTTCAAGGTCGTCTTGTTCCAAAAACGTACGTTCGTTTAATTCATCCACATCGTAACACTTCCTTGCTTTGTTAATTCCCTGCTTCTCTCTGTCCTTCTTACTAATGGGCAATGGGGCAGAGTAATGACTAATTCCCAAATCGTCCAAGTCGTAATAGATTCTAGAAAAAGGATCGGTCAATTTCATGGCAAGCAAAAGTGTATAATAGGCATCATTGCCTGCATTGTGTAAGAAAGCATTAGGAATGTCCACTTGTTCTAACCCATTGATCAAGCTGTTGCCCTGTTTACCGTTTGTTAACGCAAGAAGACGCTCGGTATCGACCCTGGGTACGTTCTCTTTGACCTCTAATCTTAGCTTTTGCAAGTACTTGATATCTTCTTTGACATTGTGTCCCACCAAACAGGACTTTTTATGTGGATCATCAAAATAAAAGTTCAAAACGTTTTCAAGGTAATTCAAAGTCTCTCCTATGTCCAATAAGTACGTTGTGTCGCCAATGAAGTTTTCTGAGTGATCAGGGACATATCTGCCGTTGGTATACCTGCTGTTCTCAAAAATACGAAGATGGAACGACTTGATGTTGGGAACAATTGAGGGCTTCAGTTTGGAGGGTTCGTAGATGGCAATTCCTATCTCTGTTACGATATCTGTGTCTCTCTCCCATGCCTCGATATCAATGCTAACGAGATTGTAAGTTTGGGAAAACACATACTCCATACATTTCTTCAAGTAATCCTGGTTTTGCTTGTTGCTCATCTGTGGATGGTGACTAAAGTCATTCTTGAAGTAATCATCTATCTTAACACTCTTTGACATTTTGAGTATATATCCTTAATGGTGATAGTAATCAAAATTATCAGTTTAATAGTTACTGGGTGTTGCACTACTAGACATGAGACATTTGAAGTATTATCAGACCACATTTCTCCTGAAGGTTTGGTAGTGTGTATACTGGTTAGCTCTATATTCAATGGTGATGACGTAAGTAAAAGTAACTCGGCCTGGCAATAGTAAATCACTTTGAATTGTAGTAGTAATTATAATCTTAAATAATATATTTTCTGATAAAGCAAGTATTTAGTGATTGCTAAGTAACTAAAGCGCCCGCCAAAATAAACCCTGGAATTATGGGTGTATTTATACCGGAGAAATTGGAAAATTCAAAGGAGGTGGGAACAGCGCTTGATGTGTTCAAGTGAAAACTTTGAAAAGAGGTAAAACCATTCCTTAGACCAGTTTCATCATGACATGCCACTTTCCCTCCTCCTCGGACATCACTCTGGTCCGATGGACTAATTACGTCCGAACTTCGAGTGGTTGATATTAGAGTATCACAAAATGTCAGTGCGGCCTAATTGGGAATAGTGTATATGAATGGAAAAGTCTTAGGAATCAGGCTTCCAACAAATGTCGTCAGAGGCACGACATCCCAATTAGGCACCGAAGTCCAACAGCTTCAAACCAAGAGGTCTCTATTTGTAACCCCTTTGCCGAAGACGAGCCGGTCTACTTTCGAGTTTAGTTCATTCGATTCCACACCATGAGTGTAAAATTTGACGAACTTCAGAATTAGTTTGTAAGGTGAATAAAAATTCGAAACGAAGAGTTCATAGATTCCAATGTGAAATTTTGACAGATGCTAACGTCGAACTACTTCAGGGTTCTAGAATTGCAACATTCGGTTTTGACCGGGCTATTTCAAAAGGCTTATTATGACGAGAGGATGTTTTATCGCTTCACCATGGTGATAATCAACACTAGCCCGATACGTTAAAAACAGGCTAGAACTTATATCCATACTTCAATACTCTAAAATCAGGCTAGAACTATTAAACGAGTTAAATCAAGATTCAGGTGTGAAACGTGAGCTCTATATAAATCAGGCTTATTGCTCCAATATATACAAGCTTCAAAAGTGTTACAGGATGATAAGATCGCGAATCTTTCAAGCAATCATCTGACCATATAGAGCGAACCCATGTCTACACTTCAACAGGGTCCATATCAAAATGTGCAATTTGAAAATGCAGGAAGTTGCCTTTCCCAAGTCAAAAATTGACGAGACTTGTGAAACTTCAATTTTAATCTGGACCCTTTCTCCACAACTCGCACCCTAAAAAATTTCCTAAATTCCCCACATGAAGATAAAGATCAAAGTTTGACAAACCCCACATTTCGTAGATGTCCTGTAACTTTCTTGGTAGAATGGACATTAATCTGGACACGCGGTACACCTTTGTTTAAAGGACAAGAATATTCAGAAAGACCACATGTAGGAAGAACTAAGTTGGCCTGGAGTATCCAATTCGGGTAATTTTTCAGGGTACTAATAGCCAGTAACACTCCACAAGTCCATAAGGACACTGTGGAGATTGTTCAACACTTTGTCAATAAAGGGTCCTCGACAATATACCCCAGGCCCTATGAAAAATTTGACTGAAACGTAAATATACTTTACAATAGATCGTGTAAGTTTCACTCCATTATTCAAGAATCTCGAATTTCAGACATATCTAGGAACCAGAAATTGCTGGTTCTAATTTCTCTGGATCCACACAAATATAGTTCCCAAGCTTTAATTACATCCAAGTGTTATGGGGACCGGCAATAATAAGCTAATAAGTGCAGTATGATACACGTAGTAAGAGGAAGGAAGTGCTTACCTGCCCATATGAAACATACATGTGACACGTAGTTACTGCACATTTGATACACGTAGGTTACTAACTTCCCCATTGACACATGTAGTGCTACCAATTGCCCATTTGATACCTGTACCCGTCTCTAATCTCCGACCGATGCTGAGCAGGCTATGTCAGGGGACGGATAGTGAAAACGAGACTAAACCAGACTTATGGTTGTGTGCTCAGAACCGTTGGACAATCTCTCCAAAACCTTCACTACAGACCAAATCTAAAATAAAACGCAGGTAATATTAAACTATTATTAATACACAGAACTGAAGATGATGTGAATGCAAGCGACACGGATGTTTCATTACAACACGTGGAAGAAGGCGGTCAAGCCGACGAATCCAGCCAACAACACGGCCCTTTGAACCGACATGTCTTTGTCAACAAGAAACGAGCCCCGAAGTGAGTTAGCCCCGTTGGTCTTGTTTTGCACTGAATGGTGCGACAGAGAAGAATGGCCAGAAACAGAACTGGATCCAGATGCACTAGAAAGCGTAGTGGCTACCCACACCGATTGCGAGCCAGTAAACCCGAATTGGTTGTAGGTGACCTTACTGGGGCCTGCGGTGCCTGTGGCACTTCCAGTATCCTTGGCTTTCGTGGCTTTGGGGTCGGTGGTGGCAGTAGCTGTGGCAGGAGTTTGTGGGGTCCACCACACAGTTGGGGCGGCAGTGCCAGTGCCAGTGCCAGTGCCAGCTGCGGGGGTAGCAGCTGCACCTTGGTTGTTTTGTTGGGCGTTCTGTTGGTTGTTCTGTTGCGCATTTGCATCTCCCTTGGAGTCCGCCTTAGAATCACCATTGGCCTTGGAGTCGGAGTCGCCCTTGGCGTCTCCCTTGGCGTCTCCCTTAGAGTCGCCCTTGGAGTCTCCTTTGGAGTCGCCCTTTGAGTCGGAACTGTCATTTCCACTGTTTTGGGCACCCTCATCAAGACTGCCTCCCGCAGCCAAAGTAACTCCAAGATGGAGCATTGTCAAGGAAGCAAGAGCGATTGGGTTGTGGAAGACTTGAAGAGACATTATGTGATATTCTAGGAGGTAAAGTAGCTTGATTAGTGGTAGCTATGAATTTCTAATGGCATAAAACGGCCTACGTCGATCTCTTATATAGTCTCGGACCATGACCCAATTGTGACCGAAATAAATGGCAAAGAATTTCAAACACTTTCCGATGATATCATACAGCGTGGTTTTTAAGTATAAACGTAAACAAATCGTAGGGGCAACCAGCCTTCTCTGCCATTGCTTGACTATAAACTGTGCCTACATTGCATTCAGTGGCAGTTTTGTGTCAATATTCCTGCATAATGACATGTGCCAACTGCTTGCCTGGATCAATTACTTTACCGAATCAGGAAAGAGGTAAACATTCTGAGTTATGATCCATTCAGACCTGTCCACTTTAACAAAGACGAATAGGAGCTTCTAGTCATCATAGACTTCTTAATGTGGGCAAGATCATGGCGCAGGGATATCGAAAAAAGTCTTAACCTTAAACCAGCTCCTTCTTGGAACCTACGTTGCTATATAAAAAGTGTACGATCAAAAATGTATTTTCATTCTCTATGTAAAACGGCTACTTTAAGCTGGAATGAAGATCCCTGCTGTGGGCCATGGCAATTGCCAGTTCCGAGTTGAAGAGTTCTGCTATGCGTTTCAACTCGGAAGCTAAGAACTGAAGGTAGTCGTGAATGTTGGGCGTGATTTGCTTCGTTAATGCTTCAAGGCGAGCAGTGGAGAAGCCACTGGTCTCCAAACCATGAGGAAGGCCAAGGACATCAGTTTCAAATCTTAAGAGTTTCTGCACCTCGGCCATTATGATTTTGTGGCAGGAGGCTGGCTCCGTTTGTTTATCCACCTGGATCAATGCATCAATGATTGAGAGCTCCATGTTCCTTCTGGACATAGGCTGGTCTTTGCGTGAATTTAAGGGCAGGAAGAGGGCCTCTTTGTCGAGACTTGCTGCCCTGAAAGCGAAGCCCGTGTGTGGCGGAGTCATCCCCAAATCCAGAGGGCCAAAGCGACTGGCCCAAGGAGGAGACTGTGACAACCGGGTGCTGCATGTTTCAAGAGCACTAGACTCCCCCATCCAGTTGTATTGATAACGGAAGATTGGGATGTTACTGATGCAGGCCATGGGACCGAGTAATTGCTCCAAATTGCCAGGTGCAGCATTCAACTTGACCAGGAGGACGATATTTCTTTCGGTGGTGGGACTAATGTCCTTGACCGTCAAGGTCAAGTTGTCTCCTTCCACTGGTACCCGCTTTCCGTTTATCTCGATTCGGCCGTAGTTAACCAAGGACCTGGTCACCACGTCCTTGGAAATATCTATGCTGATGCTAGGGATGCACATATTCTGATACTTGTTTTGGATAAGGCTGGTCAATTCCAGATTGAAAGCCTCGAAGGAATCGAAACGCAAGATGTTGGTTCCGAAGGTGCAGCTGAAACGCTTAGAGTCAGATGTAGAGCCGCTAACGAGCTCCTCGATGTAGTTGGATGCCTCAGTGTAGTCTGGACCTATTCTGACAAGGGAAATGGATAACCGGTCCAGCAAGCTATTGATCATTTTAGATATCATGTACAGATTTTTCTCCATGGTATGGTCCAGTGGCATGGACGTGCTGTAGTTGTTGCAGTCCACAATGAGGAACTTGTTGACGTGGTGGGGGTCACTGGGAATGAAAGGGAACAAGTCCATGCATTTTTCAATCGAAATCTTGAGTTCGTGCAACTCATTGTGAAAGATGGTGTGAGAACCTCTGGAGTTTGACGACACCTTCATGTCATCAAATACCTTGTCCCAGCCATCCCAAGATGGCTCCACGCACCCAATGAAAGCACCAGAACGATTGGGGTTCCGTCTGCTGTCAGTTCCCACAAATATGAGGCCCAACTTGTCAGTGGGGCGCAAGGCCGACTTGATAGTCTTGAGGGTGGTGGTGATGTTCTTCTTGAACTCGGCATCTGACAAGCCAGATAAATTCACCAACGGCACGGACACAATCAAATTCAATGGCAATGATTCGGGGCAGGGCATGGCCTTCAAGCACGAGGTGGTTGTGAGGTCGAAGTTATTGGTCACAGCGTTGGAGAATTCCATCACGTCGGCAGGAACGTCCATCAAGTCCAGGAACATGGACCAAGCAGTGGACGACACCTGGTGCAAGTTTGTGATGCCGGTGGGCTTCTTGGCGATCAAGCGGCGCAAGACGGTGTCCCACTTGGCCATCACAACCTTGTTGGAATGCTGGATGTGTAATTCGAGCACAGCATCTGCACTCAAGTCTATGATGAGGCCAGAGGGGGCACTGCGGATGTTCTTGATGTCCAGGTTCACCGACACCTGGCCGATCAATTTGGTGCCAGAGATGAGCAAGATGATATTTTCGAACAAGAAGCATGCCATTTGGTCCCAGTCCATGCCGTTGGTGCTGACCTGCAAGTTGTCGAACATCACGAGGTCGCACTTGGTGGAGTCTTCGAAGAAGTGAGGCTGCCAGTTGCCAATGGTGGTGGAAAGCACCCGCTTGATGTAGCCACGGATGTCGTCCACCACGAGGATCTGTTCGGGAGTGGCACGGGGCACCTGGCTGAGCTGAGGGGCCTTGATGCTGAACACGTACGAGATTTCGCAGCCAGTGTCGCGACAGGCAGGAGTCAACGACACCACGTCCACGCTCTTGAGGACAGTCACCTGGGGCTTGACAAGCGAGTCGCAGTCCTTGGAGAAGCTCTCGGTCTCCATACGCGGCGACTCGAAGTGGTGGGGGTCGCAGAAGGTGTCGGGCACCAAAGGGTCGCGGAGATCATCCGGAATCATTTGGTTGAGTGGTGTCACTGGATGGCTGGAGGTGGCCATGGACGACTCAGGCGTGGGTTGCTGTGGTGGAATGGGGAGAGGCTTCTCGAGCCAGAACACATCGTGAACGAGGATACTGGAGTGGGCAGTGGAGGTGTCGGTGGCACACTTGGTGCGGTCGCCGCACACGTTGCACACCGGCAATTGGTCCAAGTAGTCGCGATCGAACATGATGTCGAGGCACTCGCTGTGGCACAAGTCGCCGCAGGACAATTCGGTGCAGTCGGAGGCGAGGCCCAATGGGTCGGTGCAGAAGGCACACTGGTCGCCCTGGTTGCGGCGACGAATGAGCGCGGACTCGTGGGACTGGCGCCGGCTGGCCATGGACAGTATGGTGGATGCAGACAGGATGGAGGCGGTGGATGCCTTGAGGTTGAGGTTGAGGTTGAGGGCGAGGGCCTGGGGATGCGAGGGATGCGAGGACCGGCGGGGCCCCGCCATGCGAAGGCCGTCCTTCAGTACGGAGGCCCGCAAGGTCTTCTTGCACGTCTTGTAGGGCTCGGGACTCATGGGTGCATAGAGAGGAGAGGCCAAGGGAGTGAACGAGGGTAGGTATGCAGACATGGGCCGAAAAGCGAGGTATCGGGCAGTATAAGTACAGCCTGGGTGGGTCTACGATGCAAAAATCCCGATTGTTCTATTGTATAAATTAACCCTGATTGAGAAACGATTGTTCGCTGTGAATGGCCCGAAACAATTTCGGGGACTATTGTTGCGTGGTGGAACAGCCATGACAAGAGTGGAACGGTGGATATCTGTTGGGTTGGTGCCCGGGGCCGATTCAGTAGTAACGAGGAAGGTGGCGGCGGGGTGCGCAGGGAAGGTGCGCGGTCCATGTTCGGTATGGGCTGCAGGAGGGTACAGGAAGCCACAAGCGCAAGATTCCCCAGGAATCCCAGCAACCCACATAATCGGCCAGAATAGTCGGATTGGTCCACACCAAGATACCTAAGGGTGCATGGCTATTTTGCTCGTGGCGCATGGTGCTGCAGGGTGCTTAGATATCCGTGGCGAGGGGAATGGGCGATTGGCAATTGGTGGCTGCCAATACGCCTCGATGCAGCGATTATTGTTTGGATTCGTGTACCCCAGCGGGCTTGGTACCAGGTGGAACTGTCAGCCTGGAAGCCGTTTTGTTTTGGAGCAGCAGAGGCGGTCTGTCCATAGAAGATGGATTGGGGCCTGAACGCTACTCCCAACATGCTGCAGCCCGACGCACCTGTCGTAGCTCGTGCATGCCAGTGCGCACATTCTGGATGCACCAGTTCCCGAGCAGGTGACGTGCATCTGCGACGTCACTGGTTCAAGGAACATCAACATCCTTCAGCGATACATCCAAACGTTTATCGCAGTAGTCGGCACACTACAGCACCGCCCACGAGGGGCTTGGGGTAGTTCCACCACGCGCTCGTCTGTCCAATTGGCGAATTGACGATAGGTATAGCCGCATTAGGCTCCCCTGAATTTTCCACAACGCCCACAGTATTTTTTTTTCGAGGCAATATTATTTTGCTGGAATGTGTTACACTAAAATGCCGTGTGGTTGTTAGGTTCACCAAGAACTGTATTTGCGTGTCCTACCCCATCACTCAGGCCGTTGAAGGGGGTAGCAGCTTTGGGCTAAATGGCCATGGCACGATACGCGGTAGATCCTTGGGCAGGGGCGGGCCCTGTTTAAAGTTTGTATGTACGAAGTGGGGCATATTGCAGAATCCTCCGTATTCTGCCTCCAGATACCCGATATAGGGGCATTGACCTGGCTGCTGGGCCTGGACCGGCGTACCAGCCACTCTGCTTTGGGCAGAGGCTTCGGCTCATCACGGGAGCCAGGTTAGCCTCCGGCCCCAGAGGCTACACCAGGCTTAGGTTGATGTCTCGTGGAAGAAAGACGTAGTTGTTAGGACCTCCTCCTTCCCGATTCGGATAATTAATCATACGCGTTCGCTCTGCATGCAGGCTGCACCTTGCATGCAGATGATGCACACCTCGTATTAGCCGAGAATGCTAATTATAAGCACCAGGAAGGCAATGGCAACATTCTTTGATGCAAGGCTGCATAGGCAAGTCTCCGCGGAAATCCGGATACCTCGAGTCCAGACCGTGGCTCGCCCGGGCAAAATGTGTCAGTTCAACAATACTGCCACTGCCAGTTGACTTTTGCCCGTAAACGGAGCCTCATTCCCATCTCAATCAGTTTCAATAGGCAATGGGGGACGAACTATAGCGAGGCTTTCGAGGAGCTGGCGCCTTTTGTGTCCTCTGCGGAAAAGGACGGCAAAGTCCTTTGAACGGAAAAGCCTTTCTAAGCCCCTGCCCGTTTTGGCGCAGTTCAACTACAGAACTGTTCACCTGAATCTCTCACCAGACGCAAAATATTTTGCGCCCGGTTTCCATGTAGCGCCTGGCGTTGTTCATCAGAGCACATACCGAACGGGGCGACTAGGCAAAGAAGAAGGCTCAAGAAGGAATGTAAGGCTTGGGCCCGTCTGAGCCAAGACGCATGAATTGGGTATCCTGACATGGAACTAGAGAGAAATTCATTGCATTGAGCCATCTTTGTGCACCAAGGCAGACGAAGGTGGATACACCGGCAACGAAGCATTCTTAGATGGCTACATTAATGGTCACACGTCAACGTGGAGATTATTGCTGTCGCTACTGGTGCCTGGGCTGATATTATGGGCCCCATATTATGCTGCGTATCCAGGGCAGTGTCGGTGACTTCGGCATTCCAAAAGTTTGGGGGGCTTCTGGCCTAAAAGTTGTCCTCGTTCGGCGTTCATGAAATTTGACCCAAATTTCGGCACAGGCTCGAAGAGCTGAGTTGGTGCATTTCATCAGAGCAGAGCCGACACATGCAACCTAATGATGATTTTTTAGCTGTAAATATTATCTTCGGAGCCACATATCATATTTCATCCGCTGTTGCCTCGATTAAAGCGGGCAAATTCTCCCATCGGACAGATCGTGGACCGTTTCAGGTTCACCGTTGTGCTTGACGTTAATTCTCGCGATATGCATATTCGTCGATGAGATTGAAAGGGTCTAGAACTGGTTTGCGACTTTTCACTGGGCTTGCAAGGCGATGTTGGAATACGAAACTACAAAACTCCTTTTGTTGATGGTTTACTTGGTTCGTCTACCTATGAATCACTCGTTGTACATCGCACCGTGGCCCCTAACTGGTACTGTGTTGAAGTACTTTCGGGCGTTTTCCCAAGAAATAATCAGGAAGCCCCAATCGAGGCTCTAGGCAGATTGCCCTGGACCAGACGGGACTTCTTGACGGTAAAAACGGATGGTAGCCTACTTTGACCTTAGAGTTTATTGCGCTCTCTTTGCGAGACACTTGATCGGTTTCAAGTGTCAAGTAAAATCACTGGTGCATCTGTTCGCTGGTCTATCAAGTTTTTTGATCTACATCTTCAAATTTGAACGTACGACATATTCAGTTGGCATTGCCACTCTGCATTCATATTTATTGGGATTCTATCCCAAAATAATTTGTGGGCATCAGACCTCATATTCAAGCAATGCTTAGAAAAATCATGCTCAAACTATAGGCCCGATACTCGAAGAAGAAGTCACTTCTTTGCACCTAAACTGTGCGAGGCTCTTCTGACGGCACGGTTAACAATGCCCAACCAGTGGACAAAACGATCAGAATCATCATCCTCTAATGCCTCAAGCAATCCAGGCAAAGTCTGACCAGCATATCCAGTGTATCTGCCTCCAGCGTAAACGATGTGACGGTACCAAGGACGTCCATCCAATCCTTCGTGGTGCAAGAAGTTTCTCTCAAAGTATTGAAGAAGTTTGTTGACAACCTTAATATGAACCTTCAACAAGATTCTTTCAAGGAAACCAAGAGAGTCCCAATGACGGGCTTTTTCCCGGAGTTCGTCACCCCGAATATCAAACGCTTCTGTTGTATTAGCAAGTTTGTCAAATTCATCATTGGTAAATTCAAGTAAGTCGCCAATGGTGATAGGTTCATTTTCTCCATCTTCGTTAGTTCTGAAGGAATAAGAATGTGGGCATTGGTGAGGTCTGAAGAATTCCATAAATGGGAACACAGTATCCTGGTTATACACTCTTTGACTGGCCTTAGAAATGAACGAATTGCCTTCATGGTCGTTTCTCAAGAAATCACTCCACTGTTCCCTGCTGACTAGCTTGTCTTTCCAACTTTCAGGAACGTTTTCAATCACCTTATCAAGATACTTTTCTAAAGTCACACCATAGTCATGAGTATTGAAGTCAACCACCTTCGAGTCAGACAATTTGAATACAAGAAGAGACAAATACTTGGCAGTAGCACTGTGGAATTTGAAGTCCTTGTCGCCAAATTTGGAGATCCAGTGGTATGAATCATAATTGGAGTGGTAATGGTAAATTGGGTCTCCCTTTCCGTAGGAAAAGCCTAAATCAACCGATGGAATACCCAAATGATCCAAATACACTGCGTAATCTGAACCAAGACCCAAGTTTCCAATTCTGCCATTCTTTTCCTTCAAGTAGTGGTCGAAAATAGTGTCAGCTCCGTCGCCTGGGTACTCAACTGCCTTGGCCACTTCGAGTAAGATCTTGTTCAATAATGGGGAAGCCAGCAACTTGAAATGAGTTCCAGAAACAGCTACGTCCAAGTTGAGGTAAGCCAATACCTTCTTCTGGTACTTCTCAGCGAAATATTCACCTTGTTCGGTCGATCCCACGAGTCCATATTCTTCTCCATCATAACTGTGAAGAATAATTGATCTCTTGAACTTGTAACCTTGCTTCTTTAATTCTCCAAGAGCTCTTGCCACTTCAATAAGGACGGAGGATCCCGAGTTGGGGTCACCAGCACCTCCCTTAATCCATGCATCTCTGTGGTTTCCAATAATAATGGCTTCGTTGGAGTTTTCACCCTCAAACTCACCATAAACGTTATGGATAGTGGTGATGTTATAGATTTGGTCATTGTACAAATTCAAGGTGTAGTGCTTGTTGGGACCGGTAGAATATTTCACGTCCTTCAACTCACCCTGCCATTCCTTGCCGAGGTTAGCTCCGTGGCCATTCAACTTCTCCAAGATGGGTTTGACTTCACGGTACGAAATGGGCAATGCTGGAATCTTGCCGATGCTGTCATGGGGATCTTCACGGTTGACTCCAGGCTTGGAGGCGTATCCTGGAGTGGTTGGATCACCTGGGGCACTTCCTTCACCTCCCAAAAACTGGACACTGCCTCTTTGCACCGAGCTTTCCTGTCTAGCAGGACCCTTGGGGTATTGCTTATAGCCATTTGCTTCAGTGATTCCATTATCATCAGCTGGGTCCGAGTAGATCAAGATACCAATGGCACCGAAGTCTTGGGCGAACTTGAGCTTGAGACCTCTGAAAATGCCTCCGTACCGAGCAATGACAATCTTGCCCTTGACATCGATGCCTTCCTTTTCCAACCGAAGGAAGTCGTCTCTGGAACCGTAATTGACATAGACGTATTCGGCAGAGACATTGCCGTTGGCGGCGTAGCCCAAGAACGTAGGAACCAAGTCATCACCACTGGTGGTGGGGTCGTCTTCAAGCACGTCCTCCTTCAACGGGGCAGTGTAGACGGTGGAGCCGTCCTTACCAAGCAAGTGGAGAGCTTGCTCGTTTGGGAAGCTCAACAAGACGTCGTACTCGTCAATGGTCGCGTCAAGGCCATACTCGTCGAATTTTTCCTGGGTCCACTTTGCCAAGCCGAAGTTGGTGCCTGCCAAATGTGGTTCTGAAGTGTATTTCTTGGACCATTCTGGAGTGCGATTGGTAGAAAGGGCCTGGAGAATCACCCCCTCTGGATCAAGGATATCGGGAGAACTCGACACATTGAGATACATCCAGTACGAGAGACCGGCTGCAACGAGCCATTTGATCAATCCCAACCGGGGACGTAAGTTTGGGGGCGTACGTGCCCCAGGTTCAGTGAAGGTAGCTTTTTCTGACATCAGGGGTTTGGACATTCGACCCTGAAAGCAAGAAAAGAAGACTATATAGAAACTGGTTGGATCCACAGGAAACAAGAGCAAGTGGCAAATACAGCAATTCGCCACAGTGTGGGGAGCAGTGGAGTTGCGCAATATAGTGGAGCCGTACAAGGGGGTTGGGGTCGTGGTAATGCTAGGACTGGCCCAACCAGAGGTACTACTGCGATTTACCGTGCCACTGTTGTGCCACAATACGTAGGTGGACCACATCAATTGACCTCAATTGAGGTCAATTAAGGCCAATTGAAGGTGAAGTGGGGGATGCAGTGCAAGCAACTGCAATGTACTGTCATCTGGAGTGTGGTCTGAAAAGGGGATGGTGGAGAACTCAGAAGAGTGAGGGTCCTGTTTTTGTGGAGTGAGAAGGTATGGCTTCTAGACCGTTGAAATATGGCTCCTGGGCATTGAGGTATGGCTTCTCAGTAAATCTGAATTAATAGAGTTGAATGTGGGGAATGGCCCTGATCCATTAGGGAACACTGTGTGCTAAGTAGTTTCCAGTGTATTTTGGATTTAATCATACTTTTCTGCTTTGCAAATCCACCTCGGCTTACAAGAGGAGGGGCGGGCTTTCTATGCAAATGATTATTGTGAACACTGGCAAGTTTCATCACCCCTGAGGTCTCCTAGTCTTCT
Source organism: Suhomyces bokatorum (assembly GCA_030568615.1). Classification (NCBI taxonomy): domain Eukaryota; kingdom Fungi; phylum Ascomycota; class Pichiomycetes; order Serinales; family Debaryomycetaceae; genus Suhomyces; species Suhomyces bokatorum. The sequence goes on along the minus strand of JAJMGI010000038.1, from coordinate 90,879 downwards.
GAATTTTCAAATTTTCCGAAGAATTTGTGAGCCAGCAGATCACTTCAGTCCAGGTAATTTGTAGTTTTTGACAGAATTTTCAAAATTGCCACAATTTCACTCATCGTATATCCAATTGCAAAAACCTTCAAAGTGACAATCAGTGCTTGTGCAAATTTCTTACTTCAAGCAAGTCCATTGAAGTTGTAAGACATGTGTCATCAAAAACGTGCCGAATAATACTACGGTGATGCAACCTCTTCGCACGAGCCTCTATTATTCTTATTGAAATGCGTAGAGCACCGCAAAGCCATTTCAATTTGCCAAGATGGGAAACGAGCTAGCTACAGAGATGTACGCCTGTCTCCAATGCCATCTTTGAAACCAATACGGAGCTGAGCATGAGAAATATCAAATGTCAAACCCAGGAAGGTCTATCCAATTTTACTAGAAAGTGCAATACTCAGACGTTACTACTAATCTGTGTGCACAAGACCCTCTTTTGCTCTGCCAAGCCCGGCTTCAAGCGGACTAATAGAAAATTAAGATCTTAAGCCTGGAAGTGGCTTAATCAAGCATCACAGAAAGCATTGTGTAGGAAGGGCAAAATTGCTGGCAGGCTGATTCAGTTTAATTAACCACCTCCGCCAGATTATAGTCCGTTTTTGAACTAAAGACGGATAGCGCATTGTATTGTTCTGTCCGTACGTAAGCCTACATCCTGATTATTGCGTCCGGAAGTCCCCGTAAAGACCTAATTCCCGGCATCACTAGGCAACAGCAAGAAGGTAAGCGCTTGTGACTCTAGACCCAGAAAAAGGCACACTAGTCTGCGCAATATACTGCGCTCTTGTCAACACTAAAGTTCTTATTGTAACAATTTGACGAAGAATGAAAAGTAGTAATTCCATTCATGCATTGATTTCCCACACTGGTCTATTATATAGATGGCTAACCTTTCATACGAGACAATCGAGAAGGCTTGAGCTTTGCTGTTAAGTGTTCTTGATGATAATTGCCAAGAGTGTATTGTAATTGAAAAATGTAGTGCTTTCCAGCATTCTGAACTGAAAGTCCTCTTTGGCACAACTGTAGGGTTTATAACCCATGTGCAAAATGAGCGTTAAAGTCGTTGAAACACATGTAGAGAAAGTAGTTGAAACCATGTAGTCCCTAAAATCCATACTACTAAATTATAAGTGACTAATATTATAACTGATCTGAGTTATTCTTATTCATCTCTACTATTCAATTACTATTTCTTAGAAATCACATTATACTTCCCCCATTTCACTTCCCTTTCAGAAATCCTCCCGGTGGCCAAGCTGGCTAAGGCGCGAGACTGTAATGATTACTCAGAGATATCTTGAGATCGGGTGTTCGACTCACCCCCGGGAGATTCTTTTTTCTTCCCCTAAACATTTGCGACTGCACACAAGCTTAGATGAGATGCTCTAATTTTTTCAATATACTACCTTATACTCCTTATCATGGCTTCTAGAAACTCTATCAACAAGCCTAAGAACAAGCTCTATGCCCAGGCACACGCCAAGTCCTTAGGCAGAAAGAGAGCCGCAAGAGCTAAAAAGACCGCGTCTTCCCGGTCCGCTATCGGCAGATATGCCGATGCTGACAAGACTGCTGCCAGACCCACCGACTCCAAGGCCATCGCTTTATACACTGGATCGGGCCCACAAGAGATCAACACCTTCACCACAACCACCTTGTCCAAGAAGAGAGCCAAGAAGCTCGCCAGAAATCAAAGATATATTGATCAAAGAAGCAAAAAGACCAAGGAGGTCGAGATGGACGTGGAGGCCCAGAAGTCTCAATTGGAAAAGATCAAGGCCGCTTTGTGGACCGTGGTCGAAAACAGTGCCGGCTTGAACACCATGCCTGCTGGAGAGGGTACTACTTTGGGAGTGCAAGCATTTTGATGTATATTAGTTAATGGATATCAATTATTGGAAACCACGCAAGTGTCGTAAGGAGCCGCCTACTGGGCCGCAATTCTCTGCAAGTTGTGGGTGACGGTGGTGTTCAAGTAATCGATGACTTCCTTGGGGTCCTCGGCCTTGAATACACTGGTACCGGCCACAATCACGTTGGCACCGGCCTCTGCAGCAGGAGCAATGGTGACCTTGTCCAAGCCGCCGTCAACCTCGATGTTCAACTCGGGGAACTTCTTTCTCAACACCTCGACCTTCTTCATCATCTCAGGCATGAACTTCTGGCCTCCGAAACCAGGCTCGACGGTCATGACCAAGGCCAAGTCCAACTTGTCAGCGAAGGGGAACAACGCCTCGGCCGGGGTTCCTGGCTTGACGGCACAGCCGACCTTCATGCCGTGGGCACGGATGGCGTTTATCACCCTTTCAGGATCATCGGTGGCCTCAACGTGGAAGGTGTATTGGTCTCCACCGGCTTTGGCAATGTCAGCGATCCATTGCTCTGGGTTGGAAACCATCATGTGGCAGTCAAAGAACACGGGCTTTGCGTCCGACTGAGGAAACTCCTTTCTCAAGCTGCTGATAATGGGGGCTCCAAAGGAGATATTGGGAACAAAGTGACCATCCATGACATCGATATGGAGCCAGTCAACTTCACCAACTTTGACGATCTCCTTGCAGTTTGCGCCCAAATTGGCGAAATCCGAGGCAAGGATGGATGGAGCAACGATTGACTTGACCATTTTGAAGAAAGAAAAGTAGTAGGAGTGTGAAGTGGTTCATTTGCTCAACATTATCTACGACCAATACCAATCGGTCACGTGTGCTGACTAAGCGGGGAAACTCCGATTGCTGGGTTTGTGACGTGTATGACCCCGGTAGATCTGGAGAGCAAGTGTAGTGTGCTTGAAAAGGGGAATGGAAGGGGTCTAACTGGGTAGATTTATGGGCCAATTCATACTATTTTATTAAGCCGTTATTTCTAGAGAAATGGATCGGAATGCGAAATAGTAGGGAATTATTAGTGTAGACCAATTGTATGCTAGTTTGTCAAGGGTAGTGGGATCATGGAATCACGGAATCATGTGAATCACGGAATCATGTGAATCACGGAACCATGGAAATCATGGGAAAATTCACTATTTCTATTTTCTGATTATTCTTAAAGTGGCGATCACTTATTATTGAATAAAATAGATATCAATTTCATTTTATTCCATAAGTCACTCACCTGCGCCTAATTACCAGAAAATAAGATCGCATTAAATTAAGGCACTAAAGATTGCATTAAAATAGGTAGAAAAGATTGCATTAAAGTAAGGTAGAAAAGATTGCATTCAATCAAGGCACTAGAAGAGGATTGAATTAAGGCAGAAAAGATTGCATTAAAATAGGTAGAAAAGATTGCATTAAAATAAGGTAGAAAAGATTGCATTCAATCAAGGCACTAGAAGAGGATTGAATTAAGGCAGAAAAGATTGCATTAAAATAGGTAGAAAAGATTGCATTAAAATTAGGTAGATTATATTAAAATTAGGTAGAAAAGATTGAATTCACTTGAATGATAGTATTAATTCCATAACTTTGGATACCTTCTTCTACATCTATTTCAACTGGGAGTAGATAGAACCCGATCCAAGCCCTAAGTGCACCATCTGCCTCATTTCGTATAGTTAGAGTTCGGATCACCACTACATTAATTACTATATCCTATCCTACAACCACTACTTAATTCCTCAGATCGTCCAAATTCCACTTCTTCGATATTTCAAATCTAAGACACGCTTGACCACATGCAAAGCCCCTCCCTTTCTTCCTACCTTCCATCTCCCACCTTATCCGTACCACAGCCCAGGGGTCGTGCGCACACCATACATATACTTTTACAGCCCATACCTTTTTCACCAACTCCACCTCCTTTTCCAATGTCTGAATCGAACAACGCCGACGCCTATGAAGGAGCATCATACTCTGAACAGCTCTTGGACGCAGCCAGAAGAAACAACACAGAACTTTTGCTCACCATCAAAGCCGAGCTCAATAATGACCAGGAGAAGCTCGCCACCTTGATCAACTCCACCAAGGAATTGATCACCAACAACTCAGCATTACACTTAGCTTGCCAGGCCGGAAACTGGGAGTTCATAGACATCATTTTAGACATAGAAGGCGTGGAGATTGATCCACAGAACAACGAAGGCCAGACCCCATTGCATGCTGCTGTCACGTACACCAAGGAAGAGCCCGAACATGGGTACTTCGTGGTGGACAACCTCTTGGACGCGGGCTCGGATCCTCGGATCAAGGACAAGCTGCACTTGCAGCCCATAAGCTACACGGACGACGCCAAATTGCAGCAGTTGTTGGAGAGTGCCGAGTATGCCATTTCTATGGAGATCTCAGAGGAGGACCAGTTGGAGGCGGCAGACGCCCAAAACGAGGGGGATGACGATGCGGGCTCGGAGTCCGACTGAGGGCGAGCTCGAAATCGTCCGGACTCGTGGCGTGCCAGCCCCGGAGCACGCCCCGGGCGGTGCTCTTGGTTATGGTTCGAGCTGCGTTGGCGCGTTTCACGTCCGAGTACCTGTTTAGAGAGAGAGGGGCCAATCCCACGAACTTGGCGTGGATCTGCCGATTGCACACGATGCTTTGGCCCCCCTTTCGGGGAGGCTTGTTCTTGACGAACGCTCCGTTTTTAGAGCCGTTGTTGAGGACTTCCACTGTTTTGTCGGGCACCACATATAGCAATGACAATTGGCAGGGAACCACGCTGCTGGTTCCCTGTTTGGGCTTCTGGAAGCGGTAGTTGTCGTCACTGTAAGTGACGAGCTGTAGTTTGTGCACAGCGAGGTCTTTCTGGGAGTCGAACCGGCCAAAACACCGGTCAAAATCCTCCAAAAAGGCCTTGTCTTTATGGAGTACCAAGTAGTCCAAATACACCGGATCAGGAAACACGAGCGAAGTCCAATTATTAAGGATTCCTGTCGCCTGTTTCAAGCATAACTTATCCGAACACGACTTGCTGTATGTGACGGCACTGTCGGTTCTTCCGGGCTTTGTTCTGACCACACCAAGCTGGTCAAAGTAGCCTCTGCCTCGAAGGATGGAAGTAGAAATTGGGTCTTCAAGATTTTGATTCTTTGGAGAATCTTCAAGATTTTGATTCTTTGGAGAATCTTCAAGAATTTGATTCTTTGGAGAATCGTCAAGATTCTGATTTGGAGTTGACTCTTCAAGGTTTTGTTTCTTTGGATAAACTTCAAGGTTCTGTTTCTTTGGATAATCTTCAAGGTTCTGTTTCTTTGGAGAGCCTTCATCACACTGTTCTAGATTTGACACCTCAAAATTGTGATTCTTTGCAGAAACGTCAAGTTTCTGTTTCTTCTTCCATGGCTCAGCATCCTCCTCCATCACTGCCGACATCGACGCGTCTCCACATGGAGGCTCGCTGATGTAGAGTCCTAACTTGATACCGCGTCGTATTTGGAAGTTCTCTTTTGGGCCTAATTTTTCAACTAGTGGAGACAGCTTGCCAGCTACCACGGCATGGCATTGGTCCAAGAGGTACAAATTGAAGAGACGGAGGGCCAACACCTCCGCATGCATGTCGTGTACCATCAGTCCGTGTGAATACTGGCGACATTTATCGGGTAATGCCTTGACACCTGTTGCGATGGAGATGGGCATCACTTTCGAATCAGGCAAGATGGCCACTATTCCAGCTAGGACCGTCCATTCTTTGACGCCATTTGATCTGGTGGTTGGCTTTCCTGACTTGGTAGATAGGTCATTGAAGGCAGAAACCACGGCATCGGCCACTTCCTGGCCCAAAGAAGTGGGTTCCATTAAATTTGGAATTTCGCAGTTGGAAAAAGTGGAGATATAGGAAGATAAGAAGGTGCTTTATTAGAAGACTAGTGAAATGGGAAATAGGGAAAGATGCGAAGAAGGGAAAGATGTGAAGAAAGAACTTGCTTATACAGTTTCATGAAGTGAGTAATAATTGTTCGAAAAAGAATATGAAATGGGTATAGATAGAAAATGAACGGATCATACTTTAGTAATACTAAGAATGTGCCTACTGACCTGACTTCTAATGCTAGTTAGAGTAAAGTATGAGTTTTTGCATACGATGGAACTCCGTTCACCAGATCGTCTACCTTTGGAAAATAGTAGTCATGAAATTTGGCGAATGTATTTTTCGAACGAACTGGGTCCATTTTGAAAGAGTTCTGAAGGGCACCATATTCCAACCGATTGGGAATAAAGTTAAAATCTATTAATTTTATACCCAGTCGAGTTTCTGATTGTACAATAGTGTCAATGTAGACCCCAGATCTACACTGAATAATAAACTTGTAGTATTAAATTCAGATAAAATTCACAAGACCAATCACTCGAGATCACTATCGCCTATGGCAGTTATAAGCTTCACCCCTATCAATTCCTCGAATATAAGCCCGAGTTTGATTTCTCTAACTCCACTTCTTTGCAGGCTCCTTTAGTTAAGAGGCACCGAAAAAGTCTACACACGACACCACACACCACCAACCTAATATCCTCTATTTTCTCTATTCCCTTCCATTTCCTCTATTATCCTCCATTTCATCTACTTTCCCCCATTTCCTCTACTCTCTCACTTCTATTTACCTTTACACATTGTCAATACCATACATTAATAAATACCTAACGCTTTCTTCTCATCACACCGCCTAAAATACCTGCACCTATAGCAAGCAAACCTCCGGCAATGGAAAGACCAATTAACCCATCACGTGTCACCTTGTCCTCAATAGACTCTTTCAACGCCTTGGCTTGCGCATTATCGGGCTCTCCCTCTAATAACACATCCACATACCGACGGGCATTGCTGTAGTCTCCGACCTTGTATGAAGCCAAACTCAAGTAGTAGAGACATTCACGTCTCATGTCCGGCACGTCTTTGTAGAGACGGGACAAAATGTCAATGCCTTCGTGTTGATACTTGCGGACATCTGACTTGATAAGACCCCAGGCCAAGTTGAAGTTGGAGGAGGCCGAAGGGTTGGGAAGCTCTGATTCGACCTGATTACGCAAGATCTCCAACTGCTTTGGGGAAAGCGGTTTCTTGAGCTCCTCGAGAGCGGGATAGACGGAGGAACCGAACATGGGGGGTGGATAGGGAGTGGGATTTGACTAGAGGAAATTGCCTTCGTATCATGGTTGGTCACGTGATGCGGATCAGGTGACCTGGGTGGCACCATTGCTGTGGTTATTGCAGTATGGCTTTGCCCAGTAGGTGTCAGACACTGCAGGAAACCGTACAAGGTACCGAATGGGTGCTTATTTACTATTCTTTGTTTACTTGGGGCTATTCGTATTTGGATACGCTAAAATGAGTATGTAGTAATTCACATATAATTAAATAGAAATCAATTAAACTTAGCATAGATAATGCTAGGAGAACTCAATTGAACTTAGCATAGATAATGCCACGAGAACTGCATGTACCGAATCAGCCGAGGCTTCTACAATGTCATTCAAGCGCCCATTTAGCACACACTGCTTACCATTCTTCAATTTGATCTTGCACACTGGCACTTCTCCTATTGCTACGGTCATGTCAGTAAAAAATTCATTCTCAAACAGAGCTCTACTATGAAAGGGCAATTCAGAAGAGACGATATCCTTCCTTTTCTAATGACACAAACAGCCCTTTACTTGCCGATAGTTCAGTTCATCCCATCTGAACTGCACAAACCCGATCTGCCACGTGACGCGTCAACAACTTTCCATACTACAACGCGTCTCATCGCTTTCTCCAGCACCAATGTACGTTCTCCAGCTCGTCCAGGACCAGACGAGTCCCGACAATTCGATCCGTGTGGCTGCAGAGCTCAATTTCAACCATGCAGTGCAGCAAAACCCGAGTCAAATGGCCCTCGAACTCGCCAAATTGGCCATTTCTGAGCTGACCCTCATCGATCTCCGTCAGGCCTCTCTTCTCCATCTCAAGCGTCTCGTGCCCAAATACTGGTCTATGGGGTTCCAGGCCTTTGTGGGGCCTCCGGTGGACCAAGAAACCAAGGCTTTTATCCGTCAGAATTTGGTTTCTCTAGCCCTTTCCACTCCGTCTTCCAAGGTGCGCAGTGGAGCCGCCTATGCCATTGTACAGATCGCCTCTGCAGACTATCCCGACGAATGGCCCGATCTAATGTCCCAGTTGTACCAGGGGTCCAATAATTTCGACCTGGAATGCTCGATGATGGGCGCTTTGGCGGTGTTGAACGACCTCTTTGACGATTTAGTTACCGAGGAACAGTTCTGGGACGGTGGAATCGGCACTGAAATCACCAACCATATCATGAAGCTTTTGTCCACAGATTTAGGCTCAGGCGTCAAGACCAGTGCCGTCAAGTTGTACCAGAATGTGCTCAGTACGCTCCAGAGTCCTGAGGCCTTCACTCCGGAAAGAAAGGCCGGTGTTCTCGAACACATAAATTCCAGTATCTTGGTGTTTGCTGGGTTGCTTGAAAAGTCGGTGGTTTCTGCTACTCACAACTTGAACGAGGTATACTTCCGTTCGTACATATACCGCATTATTGGCAGCATTGTTGGCAGTTTCTCCAAGAAGCTTTCAAGTGAAGTGAAAAAGTCTATCTTTGGAATGGCTCTCCAGGACTTGACCACAGTTGCCGAATTTCATTTTTCCCAAGAGAAGCTTGACGGTGTCTTTGATCATGAAATCGACATGGATCCAGCAAACCTCATGACGGACTTATTGAATCTGCTCTTACAAGCACTTCTGCTTCTACAGCAGTCAATTCATATTACTGAGTTTATCTCAGTGGATACCCTTTACGACTGCTTAAGAAAGGTCAGTGTGTTAAGTGACGATCTCATCCAAGACTATGAGGTGGACTTGAACTTGTACGTCAGTGACGTCAGTGGTTTGTCTACCACCTTGACTGCCCGTGATCCAGTCCATGAGTTAGTCAGTGATCTCAATGAATTTGATTCATCCAGACTTTTCAAGACAATACTTCAATCATTATCCGACACATCCAGCGAGTGGAAAACACAAGAAGCCAATCTCTTCCTCTTGGAGTGTCTATTCACCAATGATGACTCCAAAATCTTAGAAGATCCTTCTTACCTTCCTCACCTTTTGGAAATCATCACCAGCTTGATTTCTTTTGACCATACATTCATCACTTCAAGGTGCTTCCTTGTGCTTCCTAAATTCTTTGAGAAATTCCAAAACGACATCTCTTTATCCGATTACGGCTTGAAGACCTTTGTCGGCATGATTGAGTTTTCTACTCAAGGCGAGCGCCATGAAATCATAAGAATCAGCTCCCTCATGAGTTTGACATTATACAAGAACTTCACAGATTTGGCTTACTTCTTGGAACCTTCAAAAAAGCACGAGATTCAACTTAAAATATTGCAACTCGTGTACCTGTTGATTGAAGATTGCGAAGAAGATGGGTTGACCTCTTTGCTTGAGGCGATTACTTTTGCCATTGACATAGATGCCTTAGTTTCTTCTCAAATCAGTGTCTCCTCAGGTGTGACTGTGATCGACTTGATTTTCAAGATCTCCTTTAAAGATCCATCCAATGTTCAGTTAACCATTGACTCCACGGAGAGCTTGAGTAATTTGTTGAGCAGTATTGGCATTGAAGATTATATTCTTTGCTGTGAAAAGTCATTGCCATTCATCATGAATTTAATTGAAAAGCAAATTAACCAGGGCGGAAATGTGGAGTATTCTCCGGAATTATACTTGTCGTTAGAATTATTGGGTATAATCATCGACTCGTACCCTTCGCCGGATGAAACTGAGCCAGAACATGACTCTGAGTTCCCCAACCAGATATTCACTTTTACATTCCCTACAATCAAAGCTCTTCTCCTTTCGACCACCGATAACCAGATTTTGCAAAGCGGAGGTGAAGTGTTCAATGCATTTATCAAGAAAAGCTCCAAGAATTTCTTGAATTTCCAGGACCCCAAGACACACGAGTCAGGAATGAACTCATTATTGCAAATCGTGTCCAAGTTCTTGTCTCCAGAATTATCAGACAGTGCTGCTCAAAACTGTGGTCTTATTGTGCTTTCCTTATTGGAAAAGTTTCAAAGATACCTCGACCACAACTTCTCGTCACAGCTCGTGGAAGCTACCACCAAAAGGTTGGTTTTGGCACAGGAGACCGTGACCATTGAAAACTTGATCATGGTTTTCTGTAACCTTGTGTTGAACGCACCTGGTGAAATGATTGAACTTTTGGCCAACCAGATTTCTGTCACTGATCCCAAGACCAACACTGCGATCAGTGGTCTTTCGGCCGTGTTGCCCATATGGTTTGAATCTTTCGAAGTCACCAGAGGGTATGAAAAAATCAAGCAAAATGTATTGGCATTGGGAAAAATATTCACCTTGGATGACAAGAGAGTGCAATCGCTCGTGGTCAACGGCGATATCATTCCTTACCAGGGCAACAAGATCATCACGAGATCCATGGCGAAGTCCATGCCGGACCAATACACCCAGATCTCGGCCTCCCAGAAAATATTGAAGTTGTTAATTGGAGAACTCTCGTTCCAATGTCAACAGCCAGATGCCAATGACTACTTGCCCGAAGCAGATGCAGCAGCTGATGACGATGACGGCGAAGGCTGGGAGGACATGGACGACATTGGCGTCCCTAACTACGAAAAGTTGAAGTCTTATGTGGATTCCGATGATGAAGAAGACTCAAACGAAGGTCAAGAAAGCGGAGACGACTCGCTCTTGCAGATACTTGTACAGTTTTTTAAGGAGTGCACAAGCAAAAACTTGGGCCATTTCCAGGAACACTACGAGCTGTTGGACGACGAGGAGAAGCGGGTGGTGACAGAGAACCTCGTGTTTGAATGAAATGGGAGGCCATACAATCTGTATAGATCACGTGAAAACGTATAGATCACGTGTGAAATAGACCATTGATCTAGATCATCGTACATGTATAACATAGTATATAATCACGTTCAAACGCACGTGATGCATCCAATCAATATCACGCCTAATGGCTGTAGATATGAGATATAGTCACGTTCCAAGCACGAGGTGCAGCCAATCAATATCACACCTAAATGGCTGTAGACATGAGATATAATCACGTTTGCACGCACGTGAGTCATCGTGTCACGTGATACACCATATCTCGAGATGAGCTCTCTCTTATTGTAATCTATGCTAGCCCTTTCGGCACTTAGAACCCTCGCTACCATGTCCTTTACCACTAGAATATTGCCGGTACGCGTCGAGAGCATCGTGTTTGGCAAGAACGACCTTCTTCCCACCATCAACGACCCCGAAACCGAGGAGAACCTCATCATTGCATCTCGTGAGCTCACCAGTACTTCCAACGTCGTTGGATTCCCTACAGAGACGGTCTATGGCTTGGGAGGGTCGGCCCTCAGTGACGACTCGGTCCGTTCGATCTACCGGGCCAAAAACCGGCCCTCGGATAACCCCTTGATCGTGCATGTTTCGTCCCTTGATCAACTCAAACGCAAGATTCTACCCAAAGACTACCAGATACCACCGGCTTATCTTCCCCTAATTGAGCGCTATTGGCCCGGCCCCCTCACGATCTTGCTTCCTGTTGCAGAATCGTCCCCCGTGTCCAAGTTGGTCACGGCTAACCAGCCCACGGTGGCCGTCCGCATCCCAAATCATCCTGTTGCTCGTGCTCTCATTGCCTTGAGTGACACCCCATTGGCCGCCCCCTCGGCCAATGCCTCCACTAGACCCAGTCCCACCATGGCTCAGCACGTGTTTCACGACTTGCAGGGCAAAATCCCCTACATTCTCGACGGAGGCCCCTGTTCTGTGGGTGTTGAATCCACCGTCATAGATGGCTTGTGTGAGCCTCCCATGCTCTTAAGACCTGGAGGAGTGTCGTACGAAGACATTCAGAAACACGGAGGCGAGGCCTGGAAACACACCTTGGTGGCCAAGAAGACGGCAGCGGCCACGGAGGCGGTCAGAACCCCAGGCATGAAATATCGTCATTATTCACCCAGTGCAAAAGTTGTGCTTTTTGAAGGATGTGGCGACGGAATCGAGTTGGTAAGGGCCTACATGAGTCACAACAGCATCGATCCCCGTACCACAACCATTGCACTCTTGCGTAGTGCTCAATTTGCCCAGACCCAAGAAATCAATCCAGACATTAAAATTACCAGAGAATTAGGTGCCACTGGAGAGGAAGCCTCTCGCAATATCTTCCGCCTCTTACGTGAGGCCGACGATCTCAAAGCAGAGGTCATATTTATTGAAGGCCTTCCCGAGAACAATGCCGGTTTGGCCGTGATGAACCGTATCAGCAAGGCCGCAACCGAGACGGTGACTCCAGACAGTTTCAAGAAGTAGTATCCAGAATTATAGAGGATATCTACTATAATTGGAGAAATTATAGGAAGTGGAAATATTAGGTATAATAGTAAAGATGATAGTGTTGCAGGTTCAATATTGAACATTTACGTGGGCAATAATCAAGGAATAATGGTCAAGATGATAGTATTGAAGTTTCAGCATAGAACAATCAGCTGAGCATTTTGATGGATATCTAGAATCACTTTGTCATTTGGCGAACAAGGACGGGTCGTTACAGGTCCAAACTATAACCTATTGTCATCATATACTTTCCTATAGGTGTAAGTCCAGCTCACTGTAATAGGCACTAATGTTAATGATTTGTAAGAAATATATGATCCAGAAAAACAAGAGTAGAATGAGAAGAGAAGAAGAAGAAGATGATGATGATGAAGTAGTTTTAAGAAGATTGTGATGTACAAGAACGAAACGAGCGAAAATCCTTCGCATACTAAGCGAAATTCTTAGCTAAAGCTGAAAGTAGCCAGATCAGCAAAATGCAGATGGTATCTAGATTTAGCTAAATGAAGAATGTAGCCAGATATAGCGAAAAAAAGATCCTACAGTAGGCAGACTTTTGCAAAATTCAATCTCTATTTTGTGGGGATCATGTCCTAAAAATTAATTCTGGCTCTACTTTCAAGTCACGTATTAGTTTCAATTCAGCTCTTCCCATTCGTCTATTTACCCCTATCAAGAAATCCCTCTACTGGGCTTCCCGTTATGGTATTGTACTCAATTCTGTTTCCATAATGGGATCTGAGAATTTATTTATCCCAATTTCACTAATAATTCCCTCATCGATTGTTAAAATCCCTCTAACTTAATACCTCATATATTAGTGTGATTTCCGTCGAAAGAACAGATTAAATAACTTTCAATTGCATTTAATGATTTCAGTGACTTTCGATAAGTTTTAATCACAGAAGAGATGTACTGAGTTTATTCCCGATTGAGTCTAGAATTGACATTCCTAGACTTATTCTAACTTATTCTACTACCACAAAATAGAAGATTAACTAGAGATGCTAACGTGGTAATTTATCATTCTGAACTATGAAAGAACATGTTAATGCTATTATTTCGTGAATTATCCGATGGATACAAAAAGTGTGGATGCTCAATTAATTTGTTATTCATATTCTCAGGTGACTTTTCTACAAATTGCCAATAAACCATTAATTAATTATTTCATAACTATCATACAGAGTCCTGATCGTCCTTAGTGTAATGCCTGAAAGGCTTCTTTTCCTGGGAAACTTCTTCACCCTCCAACGAATCTCCATAATCCAAATCGTCTGAATCAAGGTTACTCTTGGGTCCCTTGTACCACTTGCGGGCAGAGGCAAAGTAGTAAACCAAGGAGAGAAGCATGGGTCCGAAGTACACCAAAACAGTCCAGTTCATGGACTGCGCGTCCAAGTCCTTGCCCTTGGTGTAAGGCATGCACAAGATAGGGATCATGAGGGCAACGAAAGCCACAGAAACGATTCCGACGGGAGTGGACCAGCGGCCCAAGTTCACTGGTCCTGGCTGGAAGATGTTTCTAGCATAAGTGATTTTGAGGAGGGTTGGTGCAGTGAAAGACACAAATCCGGAGATACCACCGACCGAGAAAACAGCTCCGATGGCCACATCTCCTGCAAAGATCAACAAAAGAAGAAGCTGTCCGAAGATCATGTTCACCCACACGGCATTAACAGGAGTTTGGGTGATAGGGTTCATCTTCTTCCAGATGCCAGAGAATGGGAAAAGTCCGTCTCTGGCATAGGCAAACGTCACTCTGGAGGCCGCAAGCATGCACGAACATCCCATGAAGAATGAGCTGACAATGGTAAGGGCCGTACCGGCGTTAACGAGTTTTTTGGACATGATCTGGGTGAGGTAGGTGACGAAAGGCTGGCCCAAGCCCAAGGGGTCTTCGGCCAACTTGTCGAGGTCGACCAAGGTGTACGAAATGGCCACCATGAAGAAGAAACCGATCAAACCACCGACACCACTGGTCAACATGATGGCCTTGGGGGCAGCGACGGCGGCGTTGGAACACTCCTCGGCGAGATGGAACGGCGAGTCGTAACCACTCATACTCCAGATGACACCCAAGAAGGACATGATAAAGGAGACGCCGATGGGGAATTCGGTCAAGTTGTCGAGGGACCACGCGACGCTGTTGGGGTTGAACTTGGGGATCTTACCGTCGTACATGCTGACTCTATCATTTCCAGCAAGAATAATGACAAACACGACGACCAAGAAGAGCATGTTTATGGAGGTGCCCAAGGTGTTGAAGCGCGCCAACCACTTGGTGGGAAGCGAACTGATGATGGCGTGGACCACGCTGATGGCGGTGGTGAGGGCGTAGACCTTGCCGTTGGTGACGGAGAAGGACTCCTTGTTGTACGAGACGGCGGCCAAGATCAAGCAGGCGCCACTGTAATTGACGGAGGGGGCGGCGGTGATCTGACACATCCAGTTGGACCAGCAGGTCAACCAGGTGAACACGGCCTGGTACTTGGGAGGCGACAACTGCGACACGGCGTAGGGGGTACCGCTGCTGACGGGGAACGCCGAGGCGACCTCGGCGAGCGACATGGACACGGAGGTGACGAAAAACACCGCCACGAGCCAGGGGATGGGGCTCATGCCCACCACCAACTGCTGGTAGTCGAAGGTGGCGGCAATCGACGGCAAGAGTCCGAGGACCGAGAACGACACGGCAAACACCGAGAATAGCGAGAACTCCCGCTTGAACTCTTGCTTGTAGCCCATGGCCAACACCAACGCCTCGTCCGAGTCGATCTCGTGGTCGACGTGGACGGTGATGCCGCGGTTGGAAAGAATGGACCGGATGTGCATCTCGTCGACGTTGACCTGCGACACCGAGGTGATGTGGCGGAGGGAGCGGCTCGGGGAAAGGGCGCCGGAGTGGTTGGGCGAGTAGATGCCGCTGGCGTGGGGCTTGCCCGTGTGGGACGCGTGAGGAGCGGCCGTCATGGTGTGCAAGGATGGCGACCAACGGGGGATCCGGAGTCGTTTTATACGAACGGAGGGGTGCGGAGGTGGAAGGAGATGAGTCGCAAAAACGACGAAAAAGGCCGCCGATAGAGAGGAGTACTTTCGAGATAGCGGCAGATAGCGGGGTGTTGCCGAATCGGGGAAGCGAGATGCGCGTGGTGGAAGGGAGGTGCGTTGGAGGGGCAGAGGGGGTGCACAGCGGGGGCCTGGGGGCCGCCGTATTGTGCGAACGGAGCGTGCTCTGTGCAATCTGATTGGCTGGCCATGTAGAGCTCGGCGCCAGCTCCACGTAGCAGTTGTCGCCGTCGCCGTAGCCCCACTGGCTGCGCCGTGGCACCGG
This sequence comes from Suhomyces bokatorum, assembly GCA_030568615.1. Classification (NCBI taxonomy): domain Eukaryota; kingdom Fungi; phylum Ascomycota; class Pichiomycetes; order Serinales; family Debaryomycetaceae; genus Suhomyces; species Suhomyces bokatorum. The sequence goes on along the minus strand of JAJMGI010000038.1, from coordinate 75,191 downwards.
GTTTATTGTGGGGCCCGCCGTGTGGGCGCGCCGTCCTGCACACAGGCGGTCATCCAATTTCCGCACCAGGGTGCAGGACACACAATAGGGCTACTGGGAATGGAATAAATGCACTAAAACTGCAAGCATTAACAAGTTAAGTAGCGAACATCTGAGAGGGGCACCAGGAGGAAGAGATTCAAGAAGAGAAAAAAGGGAAGCGAAAGAGAAAGGGGCAAAAGTGAACGTAATGTAATCAAGAAGCGGAAGTGAACATAATCAAGAAGCGAAAGTGAACATAATCAAGGAGCGAAAGTGAACGTAACGTAATCAAGAAGCGAAACGTAAGCAAGAAGCGAAAGTGAGTATGAAAGCGAAAGTAAGGCAAGGCAATTGCATGGTCAGCAACGAGGAAGTGGAGATGAAGTGGTGAAAATATCGTCCCGTGCATGGAATTTTCACTTCTTTTCGGTTGGTTTCGGTGCGACTGCATAATTACAAGATTGCATGGAATTGTATCGTGCATAGATAGAGAATAGATAACGAGATTGGGGAACCACACAATTATCCACCCTTTGGACAGGGCTGCTCGGAAGGACACGGAAGATGTTGGTACAGAGGGGCCAAGAGGTGTCGGTTTGAGCGTTGTGGATCGGAGACGTTTGCTATTGGCTCGCTTTGGCGGCGTTGATGGCAACGGTCCCGATCGGGGAACCGGGGATCCAGGTCATGGAGGAGTGCCAGTGACGGAAACACCGCTTTGCCACAGCACGTTCAGAGTAAGTGGTTTGCGCATGGCGCATGGCGTTTTGCGGTGGATGAATGTGATAGAGAGAACGAACGAGATCACATAAATGACGATTATGAGAGGTATTGATCAGATAGAGTTGATAGATTGAAGAGATAGAGCTGTATTGTAGAGATAGATGTGTTGATCAGATCGATGTATTGATCAGATAGATTTACCGACCAGATAGAGTTGATAGATTGACAGTGATAGACAGAATAGGCAGAGTGACAGGTCTCATTTCAGAAACGGCCCAGTATTTTGGCCAGCGTTTCATTCCAGTGACATCATCGACTGGTGTTGGTGCATGGGATGGGGCCATGTTCGATGATGTAATTCCATACTACGGATGGAAGTATATAGACAGACAGTGTTGGATGCTGCCTTGTCGATAGAAGGACACTATCGATAGATGGACTTTATCATAGTGGAGTATCGATAGATGGACTTTATCATAGTGGAGTATCGATAGATGGACAGTATCCATAGATGGACACTATATTGTAGTGGAGTATCATAGAAGGACACTACATAGTAGTGGAATATCATAGATAGACTTGGATGGCTACTACTTTACTGACGTAGTCAATACACCAGTGGTAGACACTAGGATGGCTACTACATCTATTGAAAAGTAGTAGATAGACATTATTGGAGTACACCACGGTTGGAGTACCGACTATCTACCACAAGTGGATCAGTACCGACTATCTATCCACAATTAGAGTCCGACTATCCACAATGGATCAGTACCGACTATCCACAATAGATCAGTACCGACTATCTACAATTAGTTCATTACCGACTAAGTATCCACAAGTGGATGAGTACCAACTATCTATCCACAATTGATCAGTGCCGACTATCTACAATTCGTTCAGTACCGACCATCTATCCACAAGTAGACAAACTCTTCGGTATGGAGGGGTAGCTAGAGAATAATACCAACCGTTGAATGCTAAAAAATAGAGAATTACGAGAAGGGCCATGGTCATGTAGAATTAGACTAGCATGCATGCAAGATGTAATTGAAGTAAGATAAAGAAGAATGGAGGAGATTAATTGGGGGGAAGCGTACTCTCAAGATCGAATTGTGCCAAGACAGTGAACAGAGTGTGGAGTAAGGGGTGGAGAGTAGAATGCCGAGTGATTGTGAGTGATTGTGAAGTGCTAAGATTACTCAAATGCCGAGTAGTTATAGATGCTAAGAGTATAATGCCGAGTAGTTATAGAGTGCAAAGAGTATAATGCCGAGTAGTTATAGATGCTAAGAGTATAATGCCGAGTAGTTATAGAGTGCAAAGAGTATAATGCCCTGTGATGAATAGTGAAGACTAAATGCCGAGTGATTGTAGAGTCATAACAGCACTGGAATACCCATCATTGTAGTGCTTTGTGATAGTGATGAGAATATATAGAGTGAATAAATATGGTGGGTTGATTATAGAGATCGTAGAGATTATACCGGACAGAAGCTGAAGCATTAGAGTCTATGTATGGAAGTCTTCACAGAAGGCTAAGATGGAGGCTGAAGTGTAGAAGAGAGGCTGAAAACTTAACAATAGCTAATACATGGCGAAAACTTAGTGGAATGTGAACAACAGAGGTTGCATCTTAATTGAGACAAAAAATAGATCCCCCACGCCTATAGTCTCGTACTCTACATATACCAATAAATAAGCCGCTAATTACTGGTAGGAACTCCATATCCAATATCTCCAGAATCTCTTCTTTCTGATCTAGTCGTTCCCCTGTTTTTTTTCACACCATTAACAAATTCAGAAAACCCACACTTCTTACCTTTCTTCTATCTACTTCCATACTAAAAAATGTGCTTCTAGCATTTACCATCAACAAGACGTACATGTATATCGACAAGACGTACATGTAACATCAACAAGACACTCAATTCCAATGTCCTCTAATCCCTCGGTTAGATTGTGTCTTCCACGTCGATCCGTGTGGTTGCTTATCTGCTCTCAAGAGGCTTAACAACGCCCTTAATTTACTCTCTTCTCCTGGTACTGTGCTACCGGTGATTGGGTACATCTTTCAGTCGCCTTACTCGGGCTGAGTAATCAATGTATCTCTGTAATTACCTGTGATTATAGAGCTCTACACATTCTAGCTGCCATCGTTGCTGGCACTACATTAATTTATTGTCCCTTCATTTATTGTCTCTCTTTCGTCTTAACTCCATCTGTCCTTATCTTCTCATCTCATCATCTCTTCTCATTGCGCGTCTGCCCACGCACACGGTGTTTGCTATATTCTCTCCCTAAAACTAGGGCCATCCAGACCCCGTACCGGACAATTCTGGCGCGACTCTCGCTACGCGCTCTTTGTTTTCCCTAATCCGCTCCTTATTTCCCAGCCCTTTTTTCTAATCTCTCCCTACTCGTTCTAATTCTCATTAATTTCTCACCATGTTCTTCCTACATCTCACTTTTTTCTCCCTACTTTTCCTCCCTACATCTCACTTTTTTCTCCCTATTTTCCCATTTCCCATCCACGCCCTCTTTGTTCGCTTTCGTAAAGACACGTAAATAAAAATTTGATATCTTCAACTCATTCTACACGGTTTCCAATTGCATCCACACCCCAGCGTCCGGTCGTGTGTCTTTTGAAGCTCGTTGTGTCCCGGTTGTGCACCTTCCAGAAAACCCCCGTTATCTGGACTCCGCCATGAGTGAAAACCCGTTTGAAGCCAAGACGTTGGCGCCCTCCAGGGCCAACTCGGCGTCTCTCCGTTTCTGCCAAATGTCCATCGAAGACGCCCTCAACGACCTTCAAACAAACGTGCAGTCGGGGCTATCGTCCAATCAGGTGCTTACTCGAAGAGCCCTCCACGGAATCAACGAATTGTCCAATGACGAGGACGAGAACTTGGTGCTCAAGTTCTTGTCCAACTTCTACGAGGATCCGTTGATCTTGTTGTTGATCGGCTCCGCCATCGTCAGTTTCTGGATGGGAAACACCGACGACGCCATTTCCATCACCCTCGCCATCACCATCGTGGTCACCGTGGGCTTTGTCCAGGAATACCGGTCGGAAAAGTCGCTCGAGGCGTTGAACAAGTTGGTTCCTGCCGAGTGCAGATTGACCCGTAACGGCAGCACTTCCACCGTGTTGGCCTCGTCGTTGGTTCCCGGCGATTTGGTCCATTTTTCCCAGGGTGACCGTATCCCTGCCGATATCAGATTGACCGAAGCGGTCCACTTGTCCATAGACGAGAGTAACTTGACCGGTGAGAATCGTCCCGTGAGAAAGACCGTGGACACTTTGGTCTTCAACGCCAACGAGACGCCCCTGGTGCCCCAGAGAAGCTGCATCGCCTACATGGGCACCTTGGTCCGTGATGGCCACGGTTCGGGAATTGTGGTTTCCACAGCAGCCAAGACCGAGTTTGGTGCTGTGTTTGAGATGATGAGTGAAATCGAAAAGCCCAAGACCCCACTTCAACAGGCCATGGACAAGTTGGGTAAAGACTTGTCTGTGTTCAGTTTTATTGTCATTGGAATCATCTGCTTGATCGGCGTGATCCAGGGCCGTTCCTGGTTGGACATGTTCCAAATTTCCGTGTCGCTTGCAGTGGCTGCCATTCCTGAAGGTTTGCCTATTATTGTCACCGTGACCTTGGCCTTGGGTGTGTTGAGAATGGCACGTCATAAAGCTATCGTCAGAAGATTGCCCAGTGTGGAAACTTTGGGTAGTGTCAACGTAATTTGCTCCGACAAGACCGGTACACTTACTCAGAATCATATGACCGTTACCAAGATGTGGTCTTCCGACTTCAAAGGAAGTTTCAACACTCCATTCTTGGTTGTGGAGAAGTTGGACGACAAGTCGCTTCATGACCAATTAACCAAGAACATGCGCAAGGTTTTAGAAGTTGGAAACATCTGTAACAATGCCAGATATTCCCTCGAAAATGAAAAATACGTGGGTAATCCCAGTGACATTGCCTTGGTCGAATGCTTGCCCCATTTTGGTTTGGATGATATTAGAAACACCAAGGAGAGACTTTACGAATTGCCATTTTCCTCTGTTAGAAAGTACATGGCAGTCTGCGTTCACACTGGTGATATCGACAAAGCCGAAACCATGGTAAAGGGTGCCACCGAAATGGTTCTTGCTCTTTGTAACAGATACTTTGATGAAAATGGAGAAGTCAAGCCATTGACTGAAGCTGTTAAGACCAACATTTTACAGAAATCCGATGACTTGGCCCAGGACGGCTTAAGAGTGTTGGGATTCGCCAGAAACAACAAGAAGTTCCACACTGAAAAGGAAGACGAAACTCCATCTGAGTTGGTTTTTGCTGGTTTAATTGGTATGAAAGATCCTCCAAGACCTAATGTTGGCAAATCTGTGGCATTGTTGATGAAGGGAGGAGTTCATGTCATCATGATCACTGGTGATTCGCCAGCCACTGCTGTTAATATTGCTAAACAAATTGGAATGCCCTTAGTTGGTGAGAACGCCGTGATAACTGGTGATCAAATCGACAATTTAAGTGAAGAATCTTTGTCTGACGTTATTCGCAATGTCTCTGTTTTTGCTAGAACCACTCCTGAACACAAGGTAGCGATTATCAAAGCATTCCAAAGAAGAGGTGATATTGTGGCCATGACCGGTGATGGTGTTAACGATGCACCAGCCTTAAAGTTGGCTGATATTGGTATTGCCATGGGTAAAAACGGTACTGATGTAGCCAAGGAGGCAGCAGACATGGTGTTGACAGACGATGACTTTTCCACCATTTTAAGTGCTATCAAAGAGGGTAAGGGTATTTTCTTCAACATTCAAAACTTCATTACATTTCAGCTTTCCACTTCCATCGCTGCTTTGACCTTGATTGCATTGGCCACTCTCTTTGGAATGCCAAATCCTTTGAATGCCATGCAAATCTTGTGGATCAATATCTTGATGGATGGTCCACCCGCACAGTCTCTTGGTGTCGAACCTGTGGATCCAGCCGTCATGACCAAGCCACCTAGAAAGCGTAATGACAAGATTTTGACCAAGGCACTTATTAGAAGAGTGTTACAATCCGCCTGCATGATTATTTTGGGAACATTGTACATTTTCATCAAAGAGCTGAAGGATAACGAAGTCACTGCGAGAGACACTACCATGACCTTCACCTGTTTCGTCATGTACGACATGTTCAATGCTCTCGCATGTCGCCACCACTCCAAGTCTATTTTTGAAATTGGATTTACCAACCAGATGTTCAATTTTGCTGTACTTGGTTCTTTGATCGGTCAATTCTGTGCCATTTACGTTCCATTCTTCCAGTCTATTTTCCAGACCGAAGCATTATACTTCTCGGATTTGGTTCACTTGGCCCTTCTCTGCAGCACTGTCTTCATTGGTGATGAAATCAGAAAGTACTTTGTCAACAAAAGAAAGACTCAAGCCAACGGCTTCCACTATGGAGTCTAGGCATTGTTCGTCCGGAGGATTCTCTGGAACGTCCGTGTAATCTAGCAACAGTTCTATATAGTCACAATCTAGAAATAATAGAATAATAGGGTGACTAAAAAGCTGCCACAAGAGGTTGTACTGGTCGGTTCTGTGTATTGGACTCATGATGTTTTCAATAATTGGAATGATTCGGCATTAGATTGTGAAATTTTATGGAAAGAGAGTGTGAAGCATTGTAACTGGTATTCTGGTCAAATTAATGGATAAAATTCTAGGGTCGAAGTAATGGGATAGAAGGTCTTTGCGTTAGAAAATGGAAACGGTGAAAGTATTGGAAAATGTGTCAACGTAACTTAAAAATGAAGTGGATAGTGTCAAAATATCAGACACTGATTTAAGAAAAGAAGTAGGCACATGCATGGAATCAGAAAATAACTCAGGAACTGAATCGAATTAAAAACGAATAATTTAGTAATTGGCCGAGTAGTTATCAGATGGGAAATTAAATTAATCAATTGTACAAAAGAAGAATGGGTAATAGTCTAAATCCTAGAATTACAGAAATGGACATATATGACAAGTGCCCACTTAATCTTTCCAGTCACTTTCAAACAAAAAAGCCATCATGTTCATTAGTGACTTGGACTTACTACAATTTGCTTAACCGAGCTTGCCTTATTCTTGGCCAAGCCTCCACTTTCTGCACCGAAAGTGGAATGATGTCTGCAACTAACGGAGTTAATTATAAATGAGCATCAAGGTTCAGTGGTCCCATTTTGCAGGGATCACAGATACTCATAAGTCGAAAGCAGGTCTAGAACTTGGAAGGAAAATATACCGTAATCTGAATCTACGTGTTTAATACTAGTCCGGAAGTAGAGAGCATAATGAATCGATTACTTAATCACTCTTATCACTCTGTCCATACATAATGCACACTGTCCATACATAATGTACATGCACTGTCCACGCATACATTCCATGGTATATAATTGAAAAATACTGTCTCTTACGATGTGTTCAATGTTCCCTTCCCTGACTCTTTTACTTCTTCAATCAATGCTGACTTATTCACTGCTTACTTATTCTTTGTGGGGTACATTTTTCAAAACTATCATATACAAATAGCGCGGAATATATTCCGTTTAGTCACGGAAACACAAATAGTTGAACCAGCTTTAATTGGTATTTCTCAACTCAAAAGTCATAAAAACTGTGCTACATCGCATTGAAGTGCTTCTTGCTTCACTTCTCTTCTCCTTCCTGCCAATTTGGTCTTTATTTCATACCGTGTGAGCCCTATCTATCTCATCTCGAGTCTCCTTTCTTATAGGTTACCTCAACCCGGCATTACTGAAAAGGCACCATTGGCACCACTTTAACGCCATTTGCCTATCCAAAAAGCTTGATCAGTTCCACATCTCTCTTTTCCGGCCAAATCCCGTTACTCTGGACCTCCTGGATCCATCCATTAATTCTTCTGAATCCAATTCTCAAAATGGTCTTCCGATTCACCATAGACCATTGGCTTGGCCCCCATTTGCCCAATAACGTACTCGACGACTTGCCCTACGTCATCAGACGGTTCCTAGGAAGACACGAGCCCAAACCACAACACGATTACTACATCTGGATCGAGATTCTCCTCTCGACTTTTGTTGGAATCCTCCTTCTAGAGGGCATTTTCCGAAGCCACACCGTGTTCAGTGCCCACCACGCTCCAATAATCATTGCCAGTTATGGTGCCGGTGCCATCTTGTTGTTCAATGCGTCGCTGGCGCCATTGTCACAGCCTAGAAACGTTTTGGTGGGCCATTTCATCTCGTCTTTGATCGGAGTATGTCTCCAAAAACTCTTTGCAATGGGTGCATCTGGTTACATGTACCTTGCCGGAGCCTTGAGTGTGGCTGTTTCGTCTGTGGCCATGTCCATTTGCAACTGTGTCCATCCTCCAGCCGGAGCTTCTGCGTTGTTGCCTTTGGTAGATGAAGATATAATGCTCATGGGCTGGTGGTACTTGCCAGCACAATTGGTATCCTCCGTGTGCATTATTGCCACTGCATGCATTACCGGAAACATCATTCGAAGATACCCTCTGTATTGGTGGACTCCGGTGGTCAAGAAGGTAGATCCACCAAAAGCCGACTTGGAAATTGAACTGACCATAAGTGTAATTGATGAGGACGACTCCGAGTCCTCGACAACCTTGAGGTATACGTCAGGAAACACAATCGAAATTTCGCCCCATTCCATTTCAATTCCAACTGAATTGAAGGGTAAAGTCGATCTCGAGCATTTGCATAAACTTCACGAAGAATTGAAAAACTTACCCCCTCAGACTGTGTGAAATAGCGATTCTCTCGTTTTCACATCATCTAATTGCATCTCTTCGATATCCTACTAATTTTCATGACAATATTCAGAGTTAATAATGTGTGAAATAATTAATAATTATAACTACATAGTACTGGATTAACTACATAGTACTGCATTAATAGATTTTGTATTATTGGCTGACTGGCCGAATTGTTTGTAACTACATGTACTTAGTGGCTATGTTCTTTTTTGTGATTACATGTGCTTAGTGGCTTCTTAGATTTTTTGGGGTGCATTGTGCCAGGTAGCCTTGGCTATTTCTTCGTCTTTGACCACTCCAGAGTCGCCATTTTCCAACTTCTCAAAGATCTTGATGGCAACCTGCTCTGTAGACACTGGAGGACGGATCAAGTTGTTGACATACGACACACTGTTGCCGATGGTGCAGTTTTTCACGGAATTTCCAAACAGCACCAAAGATCCCAAAGCAGTGCGAGGATTGACACCACTGTTTGCCTCGTACATGAAGGAGGGCCTCATGGAAATGAATCTGAGCCCTTTCTTGCACGAAATCTCGAACTCGGCCTCTCTTTTGGTGGTGAGATATCTGTCTGCCACCAAGGGAGGTTTCTGGCTAGCTGAGATGTACACGTAGGCCAGGGACGTGTCCGGGCCCTTTGCTTTGATGAATGCATCGGCCAAAAGCACGGCCGAGTCCCTTTGAAGCGCTTCAAACGTGAGCTTGGAGTCTTTTTGCATGGGATTCGAGCCCTTCAACGTACTGGCCAAGTTCTGGACATCACTCAATGCTCTGAAGTTGGAGTTCACCACCTTCTTATATGATTGGTTTTCAAAGAGCATGCCCACAGAATGCACCACGCTGTCGAATTGGCCCAATTTGGCTTTGTAAGATGCTGGTTCCATAAGGTCTGCAGATTCCCATTGCACTTTTCTCATCCATGGAACATGAGTAGCGGCCAAATTGGCCGGAGGTTTTCCGGATCTCGAAAAAGAAGTGACATTGTAACCCAAACGAACACCCACCTCGCATATCTTTCTTCCTAGGAAGCCATTTCCTCCAAAAACAGCGATTGACTTGGACATGACTGATGTAGAGTTGGTTTTGAGACATTCTTGAAATGGTGTGTTGCGATATGCGACATGCGACATTGAAGACAATAGATTCATGGAGATTGGAGAGAGCCCGATGAATTCTAATAGAGTGCCCTTTTATAAATGTTCCATTATTCTGGACTATTCTGAGGTTTTAGTAATTATTCTTCTCTAAGATCTTATATAACTAGGATTTAATTTGGTGAATCAGACTAAGAGTATAAAATTGAGGACGCAATAAGAAGGTATAATTAACTATGATCCAATTTATGAAAAAAAACCAACATTGATTAATATTGAAACAACATTACATACTAGGTGATTTAAATGGCGAAAAATACAAATGGACTAGTGTGGATGTAATTCATAGTGCATAATTCATGAAGTAACGTTCTCATTGACTCTAAATGAATTTCACTGTCACGGTATTCTATCTCTGACAAAAATATCTTAATTATGAAATGGTTCCATTAAATAGCGCTATAAAGATGAATTAAAAAAACGTGCTTCGTATAATATGTTTGATTCTCGAATATTTCTATCCGGTGCTTATTGGTTGAATTTCTTTCTGAAAATCACAAACTCTTCATCCTCGACCTCTTCTATGGATGGAACCTTCAGAATCAAAGATGGCTTTGGGGACGAAGACAAAGAAGGAGGAGTAAAGATTTCTGGCTCGGAATGAATGGACTCAGTGTCGGAATGGTCGTGGTCATGGTCGTCAAATTGCACTTGAGTTTGAGTAGTAGAAGGCTTGGACTCTGGCTCAACAACGGTTGGCTTTGTGGGAACAGGAGACGAAGGCTTTGATTCAGGCTCTACTACTGTTGGTTCTGGAGCCGCTTCTTTTTGAGGGACTGGAGTGTCGTTTGAAGCAGAATTGTCGGAGTTGTCTTGATAGTATGATGGCATTCCAAAGACCTGAGAAAAGATTCCTTGAAGGAATTCCTGTTGCTGCTTCATATGCTCTTCGTAAGCAGCTTGTCTTCTTTCTTGCTCCTTTCTGAAGTTCTCCTCGAATTCTATTCTGGCTTTCTCTTCGGCTTCCTTTCTGGCTCTGTAGGCCTCTTCTTGGGCCTTTCTAGCCTTCTCAGCTGCTTCTCTCATCTTTCTGGCCTTAACTTCGGCAATTCTTCTGGCCTTTTCAGCCTTCACTCTCTTTTCCTTTTCAGCAGCGAGTCTCTGGGCTTCCTGTCTTTCGGCCTCTTCCTTGTAGAGTCTTTCGGCCTCGGCTCTCTCGGCCTCAGCTCTCTTGGCATCAGTTCTCTCAAAATTAGCATAAGGACACTGTCTAACTGGGGCTTGTCTGAATGGGTCAAATTGAAGTCCAAATAAGGAAGCAAGAGTCTCTGCGTCATGGCAAACCTTGATCTTCTTTGGGATGTTCAAGACCAAGACATTGTCGGCCTTGTAATATTCCCAGTCGATCTCAGCGACCTTTATATCATCGGTGTTGAATTGGAAGACCTTCTTGAAGTTCTCTGGAGCAGACTCAATGACCAAGTTGACCAAGCCAGTAGCTGGTCCAAAACCTTGAGGCTTGAGTGCTCTAACTTCGTAGGACTTGAAGTCGCCAGCTCTCTTGAAGATTTGAATTTGGTAAGCATCCTCAGTCTCGACCTTCTTGATAATCTTTGGACTGTTGGCAGCAGCAGAAGCAGCAGCTGCCGCAGCTGCAGCTTTTCTTTGAGCTTGGTAGCTTCTTTCCCTAATCTGTTGTTCTTCTAAGAATCCGTAGAAGGAGTCGAAGTTGGGTTGGAATTGGTATGCGAACATTGTTTGTGGTGATGTGATTGTATGAATTGATGAGTAGAGATGTATGGAGTTGGAGTGGGCTTTATAGGTGAGTTGAAGGCAAATGAAAGGCAAATGGAAGGCTCTAGAATTTTGCAGCCGTCATGTCACTTCCTAGTTGGAGAAGGTTCCATAAGTTTCCCTTTCTAGAAGGTTCTACGATTTTGGTCACGTGATCGAGATTTTAGGCTTATGGTGGCACAAAAGAGGCTCCATTTTGAAACTAGAGACCCGACTAATCCGTTGCAGCCTCCTGGTCTATCAATGATGACAAATGAAGTCTTGCCACCGTCTAGTTGTAAAAATTTGTAAATAAACAGGGAGGCAAAGAGAAGAAAGTGGTTTTCCAATTAAGTTTTATCAAATGGAATTATGGACTAATTGTAATAAGGCAATTGGGGGATTCTAGCCTGAGTTTCATTAGATGGTGGTTTGGTTCTTACTACGTAAATATGGTGGAGATATCAAGAGAGTAAAGATGAATTTTCAGAATTTCTAAAAGTATACGAAAAATATTAAAAATTAGAAATGAGATGATAGACATGTTAAAAAATTAGGAGAAAAATAGAATAGTGAAGTGGAGTAGATGAATAATATAATCAAAATTGGGAGATGGAAAAGTTGAATTGAATTAAAAGACCGTTAATTTAAATTATAAGTCCATATTTTAGTTTTATCCGCGATTTCAGTAACGGAATGGTGGTTAAAATTTCACAATAGCCCTGTACCAGACAAGAAGGAGTGATGCAGAAGAGGCAACCTCCAGCTTACAAGGAGCGAATATTAGTTATGATTCACGCTTCCCATAGAACTGCCAGAATGCAGAGTAATGCCTTGAGTAGCAGAACGGAAGGTAGATCTAGTTCTGATGCGGAAATGTGAATACTGCTCTAGATTCAATCTATTGTTTAAACTCAGGCGGCAAAAAAATCTAGATCCACACATCTTAGGGCAATGGTTATTAGCCTGTCGTTCGTATCTCCACACATTTGATTGTTGTCTAGACGAAACAGCTTTGTATTGTCCAATAAGAAAACCTGTATCCACCGTATCCACCCATTCCGAAATTGTGCTCACAACAGAACACTCCAGTTTCCTTTCCAAGGCAAATACCGAGCCTGCCTTTCACGGTTAGTGTAGCAACAAGTCCGAAGGCCTAAAGGAGAATTTTCAGGAGCAAGAAATTGGAACATTTTCTAGCATAGCAGGAGGTGAAGAAATTGGAACATCTAGCTAGCAGGAGGTGAAGAAATTGGAACATCTAGCATTGCAGCAGGAGGGTAATAAGGCAGGATTCCTAGATGAGGGCAAACTAACAGACTAAAGCGGCAGAATCCCACAGCAATAGTTCGATAAAGTACTGTACCTCATTAAGTATGGGTTTTCGTAGTCCGATTAATAGTTTAATTCGAGTCTATTCAACAAGTCTACAATATTACTATCAGACATCCAGACACACTGCCACTGTAGGTACACCACAGCAGGTGTCTGTGGACTGACGACGGCTGGCTGTGTGTCCTGTACAGTTTCGTTTCACAAAGGCTGGAATCTTGGGCTTTGGCAGGATCTAGAAGATACCGATCTCGATTGTGGCCAGAATAGTGTGTTTACTACGCATTCGGGTGCGATGACTTTAGCGAGGTGAAAGGGGCAGGGCACGAGCGTCGATCGACACCGTCATGCTAGAATAATGCTAGCAATATTGCTAGCATTTATGTCCGACTATCTAGCAGTTCTACTGTACTGTTGCATTATCTGGACTAACAGTACGTATAGACTCGGCCCAGTCATGCGGGACTACTTCCCAAAGCGGCGGCGACACGTCTCCCCCTCACGTGACCCCACTTCCGACCCGCCTTGCACCCCCGGTTGTCCTGATCACCCGACTGCGCCCCTGCCGCCCACCCACATCCCTCGTCTGCACCTCCCGCATCCTCCCTACGCGCACGCTGCACCAATTGTTCGCCCCTCTGCCCCTGCACGCTGCGCCTACCCGCACACCCCCCGTTGAGCCTCACTGTCTGCATCGTCCTTGGTCCTATTTTTGGCCAGGGGTCTGGCCTGCACACAGGCGTTTCGTCTTAGGCCTTGCCCGTTCCACTAATTCTTCTTCTCACTTTTCGACCACCTCTTCTTCTACTCAACTACACTCGTTTACGATGCAGCCTTCCCAGGACTCGAAGCAAGACGCTGTCCTCAATGAGTCGGAGCCCATTCCGCTTTTGGACGAGAAAAAGGCCGCCAACTCGCCCGTTTCCGACGTCCAAAAGGGCCACATTGAAGACTTGGCTGCCTCTTCTCCTAGCATGAAAAAGGTCGCCACCTGGACCCTCTCGTGTGCCTTGTTGTTCTCATTGGCGGGTGTCTTCGTCATCAACAACCTAGACGCCGGAATGCCCTGCTCTCACCACATGGGCAGTGCTACCGGAGCAGCCGGAGCCGTGGTGGAAACTGCCCCAGGCGCCATGGCGCTTGAGGTCCTCCAGGACAACAACATCGAGCACAACGGCCAGGCCGCCGCCATTGCCGCCGCGTCCGCCCACAAGAGCTCGTTCTTGGACTTCTTGTCCTTGGACAAGTTGAACTTGTTCGCCAAGAGAGCCGGCGAGGACAACAACAACAACTCCACCTTGACCAACGGCAACTCCCAAACCAGCTCCAACAACAATAACAACAACCAGAACCCATTCTCCTCCGATTTCGGCCAGTTCACCAATTTCGGCTCCTCCAGCACCTCCACCAGCTCCAGCTCGTCCTCATCTTCCCGTACCTCCTCCAGCTCCAGCTCGTCCTCCTCCTCCACCAGCACATTCTCCTCCACCACCTCCTTCAGCGCATCGCCCTCCTCCGACTTCCAGAGCTCCATCCCTTCCTCCACCACCTCGTCTTCCTCCTCGTCCAGCACGTCCTCCTCGTCCTCGACTGAGGCATCCTCGTCTTCCACCGAGCCCAGCTCGCTGACCGAGGAAGAGACGTCCACCACCTCCTCGTCGTCTAAGCGCTCGTCCTCCAGCGCCCCTCCCAACACCCAGAGCTCGCGCCTGGTCACCGTCTACTCATCCGTCGACAACGGTAAGACCGTCGTCGTCACCAGCACTTCCATCATCGCCAACACCGCCCTGCCTTCTGCATCTTCGGACTCCAACAAGAGTGCTAACAGCGGCGGTGGCTTGTCCAACACCAACAAAATCGTTGTTGGTGTCGTCGTTGGTGTGGGTGGCTCCATTCTTATTGGTATTGTGGCCGTCCTCTTCTACTTGAAGAAGAGATCCAACAGACAGTACGACAATGGTGGCTGGACGTTCTGGAGAAAGAACGAAAAGGTCAGCAGTGACGACTTCTTGAGCGGTGAATTGGGTGTCAGAGACAGAAACTTCAACCAGGGTTCAAACTTTTAAAATAGCTAATGAAAGTGATATAGATGGAGCCCTCGTCCTGGGAGCCAAGTGTGTTTTGATAATTTAATAACGAATAATTTAATCCGAAAACAGTGTACAGATTTAAGTTGAAAGAGATGTTGATAATTTCCAATGCGACAGTCATTATACTTCCATCTCGAAGATTGGAAGTACTTGCATTGGACTCAAAATTGCTACAGTGAAACTTGCAACAAAATACCCAAAGTGCTAGACAGTAACAATCTGGATACGAGAGCGTACAATTCATTTCCTAGTTGACATCATTTGCCAAACTTGAAATCCACAATTTAGACGGTTTTGATATGCGTTGTATAAGCAATGCACCTCAGATTCCAACTTAGTACATAGCTATGATTTACAGGAGCTAACTGAGTCTACAACGTGAGGAAAGACTATTTGATATTGTTTTGTTGATGTTGACGATGCAACATTGACAAGTGAATCTGAAATTACTTTATAGCGTTCACCCAGCGATTGCTGAAATTGTCCATGTTCTCTTATCTCGTGTTATTGTATCGGTTCAGTGAAATTCCGAGAATTTTGATATGTTCCGAGCAAGTATGTGTATTTACCTCGTCAATATATCAATGATTATGTCATTTTTCGTCAAACTATTCCAGGAAAAGTAGAGAAAGGTTTTGAATAGATTCTTATCAATGGCAATTTTGCTAGCCGATACTATTGAGGTTATTTGTATACTTTGAATGGTCTAGAATTTCTCAACCTGTTATACCCAAATATCATCTCAAGCCGTTAGACGGCTCTATCAAATTCCATATTTAATACAAACAATTGATATCCATTGATTTATACTCTACGCGACATGGCATCCTTTGAAATGGCAACGGGATAAGTGAATCTTTACATATTCAATGAATTAATGAATATTTACTGGATACTTGTCAATCTCTACAATTCAATGAATTAACGAATATTTACTGGATGCTTGTCAATCTCAGAGATTCTGTACGGAATACGACCATAAATATTCGTCGTAATAAAATGATAGCCAAGGCTTTCAATCAACAGAACCCCTTCAGCAATAGAGCCCCAAATAGTCAGTCTAATCGTAGCACCATAAATAATTATGTCTAGGCAATGATTTAGAAAATTCCTGGGCCAGAATCATCATACTCATATCAGGCAAGAATTTTAATACGTCACTAATGATAAATGGGGCTCATACTTGCCCTAGCCAGCATGTATCTGACTCATTAGTGCATTTTCAAAGCAATACACCAAAGGTTGTAGGCCTTGGTCTACGAGGGTATTTAGATGGCCAACTCATAGACTTAGGCATTGCCGAATCACTTGGCAGGACTATATTGAAGGGGTTTCCTTCCAAGTACAGGACAATTTCATGAAGTGGATCAAGTGAATTTACAAACTGTAGAAACAAGTTATGATATTAGATAAATGCATTCCAGGAAGCTGGACGAGAAGAGCCGCCATTTCTGATAAAACAGAATCAAAATTGCCAGATTCACACCTGGCACAGTTTCTTACTGAATTGAAACTATTTCCTTAATAGCTATCTCCTCACTATTTAGTGTGAATATTGTACCAAATAATTCTCTACACAGCCTAAAAAGGACCCTAAGGACCCAAATTCCGAAGGCACATGGAGAGTGGCCCACAGAAAGTATTTTGAGCCCGTCAAATATGGGGATTCTGGTCTTGCCAATATTTATCTACCCTTTGGACTTGAACTATGGTGTGATCCAATCGCTTACACATACCCACATGGGCCAGATGCTTCGAGGTGACATTACAAGTAGCCGGGCTCGATAACTAATGCAAGAATAGAAGCGACAATGTGTCAGTCAATCGAGATGGCGATGCCGAAACCATCTTCAACGGAACTGACCATATTTAGTTTTGCATTGCACCGAACCACAAATATCTTGGAGTAATACGAGAGCTCCGTAGCGCAATACAGATAGCCCACATTCCCAACGGTGCCTAAGCGAAGCAGTTGCTTGTAATTGTAGACATCAGGCTTTCCAATCTCCATGATTGACTTAATCGGCTAACTTTTGAAGCAAGAAAATTCGCCAGATGTCCTTAGTTGCCCCAGCAAAATCCGGTGGAGGGTAGCCCAATATGCAAGATCGTTGACGTTCCTATCTACTGGAGGCGTGTGGGATATTTTGTGGCTAATTTTCTGTTCCTATCGGACCTTTGGTCCTGGCTACTAATGGGACGATACAGACCAAGGCAAGGCCAACGGAAATATGTCCAATTGGGATGGGTAATTACAGAAACAACGTGGGTAGGAGAATTATCATGCGGCATTGTGCTTGGATGGCAGAAAATGTCGAAATTTCTGCCATAATTCCTTGAAATAGAGTAAGGGGTAGTTTCTGTACTTTTTCGGCCTTTGAAGAATTAGAAGCCGAGAAGCACACAAAAATACTGAAAATGTATTGTTACTGGGAATAGATGCACCCCGGATTTCCAAGAACATCCTCCTTCTTCTTGGACATTTCCTATTGCAGCATTCCATTGGAGTCGGCAAACCCCGACTGTCAAGAAATCTGCAAATTAGCCAATACTGGTCCTCGACCAAGTGCATTTCGTGGATTCCATCAGATCACGCTGTTTTCGACATTGCCTTATAGGCCAAGTTGGAAAATACTCCAGCCGTGGCAGCATCCGACATCAACCACGTACATACTCAATTGTACAGGCTACAACTTGGCCAGCTCAAGGCCAGCAGATGGGCATTTTTGGGTATTTTTGGGTATTTTTTGTAGAGGACGGGCCTGATTGACCCACCTGCATATTTTCCAGATCTGTCACCAATATTCACGACCAGAATCTACGAAGATACTTAAATTATTGCCGAGGATGGATTCGCATCATGTCGCAAACTTGATGACTATAATTGAAGTGTCCAGGTGATGTTTGCAGATGAGGGTTACAGAGAGGGTACGGATTAAGGAAACGAAATTGGGGCTAATACTCCGACTGATCTATTCAGGTAAAAGCAGAAATGCAGACACAGTCCTTGCATTGAGCCTCATGAAATGTGCTTCTATGAAATGTCTCTATGAAATGTGCCTCTATAATATGTGCCTCTTTAAAATGTGCCTCAATAATATGTGCTTCTATGAAATGTGCCGCCTCTCTGGTATATACATCGCCTAATGTGATCTAGTGCTATGATTTCTGACTCTATGATTCTATGATTCTGATACTATATTTCTGATTCTATTCTGATTCAATGATTCTGATTCTATGAATTGATATTTTCGCCGCTGCTCAGAATGCAACGATGACACAAAGCCCTCTCCGAAAAAATAGTAAAATGGGCCCAAACACAGCATCTGGCGAACATAACACTACAGCGAGCGGCGCAATGGCTCTAAAGACTCCATACTGCAGGGCATGAAATCCACTGCATGTGCGGAGCCCCCCATCTATTTTGCATTCCAGTTCCAGCCGCAATGCGCCAGCACTAGCCACAGATGGTCGCCAAAGCGAACGCCAGATACCCGGGCCCCGTGCAGGACGTGCATATGACACCCTGCAAGGCCCAGGTGGAGGGTGGGCATATTATTTCCAGACACTCAGCTAGTGTCGGCTCAGCACAGCACAGGACGTGGGGCCCATGACGGCATGTCTGGGCGTCCTGATTAGACACCTGCAACAATATTGGTCCACATTGTTGCAGGATAGCAACTTGCACTTGCGTGGAGACAGAACAGGGCAAAATCCATGTCCTGACATGGCCCCTTGGCCATATAATGGCGACGGCCCTGTACCGGCCCAGGGCTTGCTTCCCAGACAGCCCAGCCTGGAGTGGCACGGCCCAAAGCAGTAGCCGAAACCTGGGTCGTAGGGCTGGTGCATCCGCCACAAGGGCCCGGGCACGTGACCGCTGCTGGCGGCGCAACTGGCCCCCAGGGTTGCCATCAACGGTCGATGGGCATTGTCGCGCATGGTACATGTAGCGTAGGGTGCAGCGGACGCTTTGTGGCTAGTAGTTAAAGTGGTGGGCAGCATGCTAGCATCCCAAAGTGCCAATTGGGCCTATGCAATTGATCCAATGCTTTCACCATCCCAATTGCACCAATTAGGCCCAACGATTTTCATCAAATGCAGACACCCAGAGACCTCTGCCCCTACAGACGGAACCCAGTCCTCGATTGCTCCATTGGGACAGGCAGGCCAGACTGACGGAATTATACCACTTCCCTGTTGGGCTATAGTTGCTTAGCGAATCCGTGACTGAAGGGAAAGTGCCCCGCCTGCGTCGGCGGGGCCATGAGCCTGGCAAATGTCGGGCCATGCATGAGAAAATAATGCATGCAGTCCACCAGCGTAGATATGGGGTTGGTTGCACCGGAAATCACCCTAGACAGGGAGGCACGTCCCGTCACGGCAACCCAGGCAAGTGTCGCGTCCATTATCAGATGCATGGGCGATAGGGTCCCCCCTCTGGCGAATGCCATTGGCAAGGCGCCCCCCCGCGGAAAGAATGTCACAAACAGATCGTAAAGGACAGTAACTCTGAGACATCCGCAGTATTTTCTGGGGGTTAGACGCACCACCCCACCAATGCCGTGCCCTGACTACATTTCCATGCAGACATTATGCATTGCTAGACACATGTGTGGCGATGTATGTCTTGGAATTGGTAGACCAAAAGACACGCATCCCGGCAATTTCCACGGTACTGGGACCCTCCCTTTGCAAGCCGCCTTAGCCAATTGCCTCCCAATCACCCCACAGGGCGCATTGCCACCCCTGATCCGTCCTAGGCCCGTTTCTCGTGTCGGGACCCCCCATTTCCTCGCCTGTTTGTGCCGGTACTATCGACCCTGGTCTCAGACAAAAACAAACACAAAGTGCGAGACACTTTTGTCTGGTTGTATTAATATCCTGGCCCTTTCCTGCTCCTTTCATCTTGCCCATCCCTTCTTTTTAGCCCACGAGTGTCCTTTCCTCCCTGTTTCTCCACTCACTTCACCTTTTGGTCCCCTGTCTCCACGCCCACGTGCTTCCCCGGTGTCTCTTCCCCATACAGGCCCCGTTTCCTAGTCCTGCCCTTCCTGGGCCCGCTCTGCACAGTGTCTGATTGCCGCCATGATCGGCATTTCTGACATGTTGAACCACGACGGCGACCTGCCGGCCCATTCGGGCCTGCCTCGTCGTGGAGGCCTTGCCCTACTGTTGCCGTTGCCTCAGGCGGCGCAGCCTCCCGGCTTTCCTGGTCCCAATGACGCCAATGGAGCAATTCATCCCAATCATCCCAATCCAGCAAATCCAAGCCGCGGTGTTGATGGTGGCAAAGCCGACACCAGCGACGTCTCGCCATGTACCCAGCTCACCCCCAGTTCGGGCGGTCACGCCGCAGGGAGCGTGCCTTCTGGCAATACCGTCCGTTCTGACCCCTCGGCGTTTGATCGGCGCCCTGCCACTGCGGTGCCTTTGTCCAGTGCAAAAGTGTCTGGCAATGCTCGCGCCATCAATGAATCCCTCAATGAATTCAACAAAGACCCGGACGTGATCAAGCCATCCAACCTGACCAATCTGACCAACCTGACCCACCTGAGCTACTCCTCCAATTCCAATACGTCCCTTGCCTCCTTTCCCTCCACCTCGTCGACGCCCTCCATCTTTTCGCTGCTGGCCCCCTCGTCCTCCTCCACCACGTCCTCCTCCACGTCCTCCTCCACCCCCTCCATCTTCTCCCAACCCTCCTCCGCGGGCTCCTCCTCCGCGTCCTCCGTGTCGTCCTCCGCCTCCGGCTCCTTCACCGCCCCCAAACAGCAACAACAACAGCAACAACAACAGCAACAACAGGAACAGCAGCAGCACAACCACCACGTCTCCGGCATCCCCGTGTCCCGCATCCACAAACGCTTCCTTGCCAGCAAGAGCTTCGTCAAGTTGGCCATCCGCCGCAAGTCCGTGTCCAAGCGCAACTCCAACCGCCACCCCTTCGCCTCCTTCGATAAACTCACCGAAGAGGCCGCCTTTCCGAGTCCCACGTCCAATGCCAAGCTCCACGTCAAATCGCTTGAGGCCGGCCTCAAGGTCAAGCTCTCGCTTGCGCCCAACCTCTTGTGCCTCTACCACTCGCTCATTCCCTTCACCACCAAGAAGGAGATCTTCTCCATCTACACCGAGTCCTTGGCCGAGTGCAACGACTCCATGGTCGGCACGCACGCCTTCTCCAAGAAGCCGCTCGTTACCAAGTCTGTCAAGCTCATCGACAACAATTTGGTTGACCTTTCGGGCTTCTCCAACAAGATCCTCCAGTCGTTCAACCTCATTGGCCCTGCAACCCACAACAAGGATGCCAATCAACTGGAAATTTCCGACTCTGCCAAGGCCCCGTCGTCCTATCCAACCACCTTCAATTCCTTGGACACCGCCATCTCCTCGCTCTTCGGCGTCCGCGAGTACTCCATGATCCGCGTCACCCGCTCCACCACCGACGACTACGACGGCTCCGTGGTCCTCAAGTTGGAAACTGCCCACACCGGCGACCTCCGCTTGATCGACGACTTCGACTTCATGGACGAGATGCTCTACAGTCTCGGCAAGCGCAACAGCGTGCCCTCCAATCTCTTCATCAAGAAGGTCGTTGCCCGTCCTAGATACAAGAGCGACATGAAGATCTACTTGATTCCCCAGAGATTGAACTGTGTGTTGTACACCGACGAGCGGATGTTTGAGCGGGATTTGATCAACGGCATCGTGGAAATCAACGAGAATGACGATGAGCTCAATCTCGTCAACCCCAATACCGACGGCTTTGGCCGTGATGTGTTTGTCTCGTTCCCATACGCCCACATTGTCAAGGAGTACAAGCGCATGCTTCAGTTATCGCAAGAATATGAAAAAACTGCTTCTCCGGTGACCTCCAACAAATCTTCCAAGGTCGCTCAATCACCACAAGAACAGAACCATCCACCACCTCGTCCAGAATCCGACAATTCAGCTGGGCCAGATCCAAAGAGACAAAGAATTAACAATGACTCCTTCTTGAAATCTTTCGACCATCCCCCACAGAATGCTGTTCCACATTCTGTTTCACAAACTGTTCCTTATTCAGTTCCAACCACACATGGACAATCGCCGCTTCAAGGACAATTACAGGGCCAATTACCACCGGCCAGCCATCTCAATAAGCAAGCGTTGTTGGCACAACACGACGCTACTTCTCAACAATCACTTCCACTACCTATTAGCGATGTGCTTTCCTCAACGATAATTCAAACTCCACCAGCACCGCCTGCCACACATCTCAGCTCGCCTCAATTGAGTGGCCTGATGACGCCGCTTCCTCAATTGAGCTTGACTCCTCAAATTGCACGGTCATTCCACCCTCTGTTTCCGCTAGTTCCTTTCCACCCAGATTTCAAGATAGAGGGCCATGTGTCTGCCCCTATGATCACTTTGCCTCAGTTAGGACAGGAAGTTCCTGCTGTATGTGCGCCACAACCGGCAATTCCACGTATTACAGTGAAAAGCGAGGAAGGAACCAAGCATGGAAATATGTCCAATAGGAGCTTCATGAGATAATGGATACAATATCCATATTTTTGTGCTATTCTTACGATGTTACGATTTGATTAATAGATTTAATTTTCCTTCAGGTTGTTCCTGTTTCTCTTTTTTTGAAATTTTTCATGATCAATTTTTTTAATACTTGGGATAAGGGTGTGGGTTATCTTATGATTAATATACGAGATGAAGACTGTGCTCTTCACTAAGATAGTTGTAGGAAAGAAATGGAGTAAATGAGCACTTCAAGGTAATATATTCACCTAATTTAATACGGTTATGTAAGAAGGTAACTGAGAATGTTATTAACACCGTACAGAATTAAGAAATTCATGTATTTTAACAATATGAATATGATATAGGTACAACTTATTTGAAGTATTCAAGGAGTAGAAAGGAAAACGTTATTAACTAGGTATTATATAGGTCCCTTTACTAAGTACGTAAAGTTCATATATTAACACTTAAGGGCAGAGAGCAAGGTCAAATGACATCAGTTGAATCAGTAAAATCTTGAATACAACAATAATTCCTTGAGACATTTATTTAAGTGAATTATTTTTACTAGAAACACACGATTTTAACAAGTAACACCCGAATTTAACTAATAGCATACTATTTATAATTACATCATTATAACCATCATAACTAGACATACAATTTTAACTAGTAACGCACGATTTTAGCTAATAGCATACTATTCATAATTACATCATTATAACTAGACATACAATTTTAACTAGTTACGCACGATTTTAACTAATAACATACTATTTATAAGTACATCATTTCTGCTAGCAACACACGATTTTAACTAATAGCATAGTATTTATCAGTACATAGTTTTAACTAGTACAATTTTAACTAGTGACACACGATTTTAACCAATAGCATACAATTAATAAGTACACCATTATAACTAGACATACATTTTAACTAGTAACACACGATTTAGCTAATAACATACTATATATATTTACATCACTTACTAGTAGCTTAACATTTCAACTAGTAGCACACGATTTTAATTTGATAGTTATGATAAAAAAGGTAAGATGACTCCAATTGATAAATGTTATGATAGCATACTATTTAAAAGTATATCATTATAACTAGACATACAATTTTAACTAGTAACACACGATTATAATTGATAAAAATGGTAATATGACTCCAATTGATAAATGTTCTGATACCATACTATTTATAATTACATCATTTCTACTAGCATAACATTTCAACTAGATCATACATAAACCAGCTCAAACACTCAACGACACATTCTCCTGGTTGACGTGGTGCTGGAATGGCTTCAAGGCCTCAGCAACGTCGTTCTTGACAAACTTCTCCGTCTGCTGAGGAGCTCTGCCCACGAAAGTGGAAGGATCCAACAACTTGTCCAAGTCGTTCCAGATGGGCTTGAAGTACTCGGTGTTCTTGACTCTCTCGATCAAGTCGTTGTCTCCACCTTCCTGCTTCACGACTGCACTGGCCTGGTGAGATAACACTCTGATTTCCTCGTGGCATTCCTGTCTGGAACCACCCTTTTCGACCATGGCCATGATGATGTTTTCAGTGGCCATGAAAGGCAATTCCGAGGCGATTCTTCTCTCAATGACCTTGGGATAAACCACCAAGCCACTGGTGATGTTCAACAAGGTGCTCAACAAGATGTCGGCGGTCAAAAAGGCCGAAGGAATGGAGATTCTTCTGATGGCCGAGTCGTCCAAGGTTCTTTCGAACCACTGGACAGAAGCAGTCTGAATGGCGTCGTTCAACAAGCCTCCCAAGTGTCTGGACAACGAGCACACTCTCTCGCATCTCATGGGGTTTCTCTTGTAGGCCATGGCGGACGAGCCGATCTGGGACTTCTCGAAAGGCTCTTCGACTTCCTTCAAGTTGGCCAACAATCTGATGTCGGTAGCGAACTTGTGGGCAGTTGCACCCAACGAGGCCAATGGAGACAACACGTCGATGTCGATCTTTCTGGAGTAGGTCTGGCCGGTGACGGGGTACACGTGCTCAAAGCCAAGCAACTCCACCACTCTCTTGTCCAAGGCCTCGACCTTGTCGTGGTCTCCGTGGAATAACGACAAGAACGACGCCTGGGTGCCGGTGGTGCCCTTGACACCTCTCAAACCGATGTCGTTTCTGGCTCTGACGAAGTTTCTCAAGTCCCACAACAACTCCTGGATCCACAAGGTGGCTCTTTTGCCCACGGTGGTCAATTGGGCCGGTTGGAAGTGGGTCCAGCCCAACACTGGCAAGTCCTTGTATTCCAAGGCGAATTGGCTCAATCTGTCGATCACGTTGACCAACTTGGGGATGATCACGTCGTACGCGTCTCTCAAGAAGATCAAGTCGGCGTTGTCGGTGACAAAACACGAGGTGGCTCCCAAATGGATGATGCCAGCAGCTTCGGGACAGGTGTTGCCAAACACGTGCACATGGGCCATGACGTCGTGTCTGACAATGGCCTCTTCCTTGGACGCAGCCGTGATCTCGTCGTCGGTGATCTCAAGGTGTTTCTTCATCTGTTCGATGGCCTCGTCGGAAATCATGTCGAGTCCGACCTCTTTTTCAGCAATGGCCAAGTTCAACCACAACTTTCTCCAGGTGGAAAACCTGTTTCTGAGAGAGAAAATCAGGGACATCTCCGCCGAGGCGTACCGGGAGGATAATGGCGTGGAGTACTTGTCGAATTCACTCATTGTGGGGTGTTGTGAAGATGGAGAAGTGAGTGCAATCGTGGAAATAGTAGATGAGCAGATGGGAGGTCACGTGCGTGAATCAAGAAGTGACACTCTGGTAAAGGACACTGGGGAGACCGTTTATGGTATTCAGACAGGAACGGCGGATGTCACGGGATGCAAGCGACTATGTAACGGTACCAATTGTGAAATCTCTGCACAGACAAAGAAACGGGGCCCTTTTATAGATTCGTGAAATTTGACTCTGGCAAAATTACAAATTAATGAGGCGGCACGTGACCGGCAACCTAAAGTGGACCCATTTTATGGAGTGCTGGAGTGCCGGGACGGGGCATGTGGGGCCCGGGCAGCGACTGTGGGGTGGGTTCTGTGGTGTGGTGTGTGACCGGCGTTGTGTGCTGGCAAAACGGGTGCATTTTGGCCAGAACGTGGGCCCACAACATGGATGGAAAAGACACTGTGTAGGCAGGGAATGGTGGTGTTAGGGGACGGGTTGGAAGTGACAGAAGAAGGAGAGAAGGTGAATGTGACCGTACTTATCCTCTTTCTCCAGATTGTAGGTTATTCTCTCCATTTTCGGACAGACCATTTTATTCATTGTCACCACAGAAGGTGATTAATGTGTCCATTGCTTCAATTTTGCTTGTCCACTGCGAGCCTGGTGAAGATGTGCCATAATACCAGACTATGGATTCGATGATGTTCATAAAATCCATCAAATCCATCCATTTCACAGAATATCAGGTCTGGTAAAATGGCCAAATCACGCCCAATGGCAGCCAAAAAACACCAGCATACTCCTCTAATTCCAAAGATTCCATTAGACCGGATTTCAGCACCATTGGGCCGCTTGATCCATAACTAGCCTCACGCCTTGCACTGTCCACACTCACTTATTAGGCTCTTCTCCACCGTCCTGCTCCAAAAACAACGTGTAAACGGCGCCCTTGAACAACGTGTGGATCAAGCCGATTTTCATCTCCAAGTTCCGCATGTTTTCCGACAATTGGTTGGCAGCGCCTGCATTGGAAGAGTCTTGAAGGGCTGATTTCTTCGTTAGATGTTGGATTTCTGCCGAAAGTTCGCCAAGTTGTTTGGCCAAAAGGCGATACTGGGCAAGGATCTGCAGTTCTAGGGGCGAGAGAAGGCCACTGGGGTCGTATTCGGGAAGGACAGGCTCAGACATGGTTAAACGCGTTGTTGTTGATGTTGAATCACGTGGATAAAAGTGATGATATTCTGCGAGCATGTGACTGTGATCACGTGCTACAATACAGGACACACAGGTGACTTTACTGTTTGCAGGCGAGGATATCGAGCATGTGATTATTCACGTGAGATGCCCGATATCATGTGCTTACTCATCATGTACCTATCTGTACATATGGTCATGCACACGTGTGTTTCAACATGGTTGCACTCCATACATTAGAACAGGTGATTTCTCCATTCTGCGTTTCATCACACGTGACATTCATTGCTCTCTGTCACGTGCGGCACGTCACGTGACACATATCGATATTTCACCTATCAAAACACTTATCCACCCCTTCTCCTCCACATGTCCCAAACCATCGCCAACGGCCCCAATGGCCTTGCAGAGATGCAGCAGGCCAAGGTCGAGTCTGCACAGGCCGCCACAAAAGTCACAAACGAGACCGTTCCTTCACGTCACCGCAAAAAACGCCTCATTAAAGGCTTCTACGGTTCTAATCCACTCAAGTTCCAGCTCTGGCTTGCTGGCCATCTTGCCACATTAGGATTCGGCTTGCTCTTCCTTGTGCTCCAGTTTCTTCGCATCAATCGCTTCTACATCTGTCTGATTTCCTATCGGTTGGCATTGCTTGGATCCATTGTGGCCCTTACTGCCACCTTCTCCCATAAGTTTGGCTTGCTGTTCTTGCCTTCGGCCACCACGTTGATTGCCCAACAGAACTTCCAGTACATTATCCTTGCTGTGGTGTGGATTTTCACCTTCAGATCCACCTTCAAGCTCCTCCCATTCTTCCTTATTGCTCTCTTGCAGATTGCTGCTCAGAAGGAGATCAAGGTAGTGACCAGTCAGGCGCCCTTTTTGGCGTCGGTGATTGCGTACGACGAATTGATCCTCATCGTGTATCTTCTCTTGAGAACGCTTTTCTTCAGAAACAGCTCGGGCTACCAGTTGTCGTTGTTCTTGATTTTCTACTGGTTGAGAATCCTCTACAACCAGGAGACCAAGACGTTGTTCCAGACTCTTGTCGACAGATTGGACGGCAAGATGACTGGCATCAAAAACCCCAAGGTGCAGCATGCGTGGACCAGAATCAAGCAGTTCTTGGAGGACAAGCAACACGAGAACTCTTTGGGAACCGAGGTCCCTGAGCCTAAACCAGCCAAGTAGGACAGGCCTCAAATTGAAAGGAAATGATCTTCAAGTGATGTGCCTCACCATGCAAGAATTTTTAGGAATTGTTTCCATGCAAGAACTTTCAGGACTTGTGTCTCTGAATAGTTTTGCATCTGCTTCTCTAAAATGGAATTTATCATAAATATCCATTTTGAAAATGTTGTGTCAATAACTTGACCTGTACATGTACGATCAGACTCGCGAGTGTGTCTGGAAATAAAATGACATCAATGTATGTATTGTAGTGGTTTCTATCGATTAACGAATGGAGGGTGAAGAATCAAGAGAATGGCAAAATACTCCATTTTGACTGGAAATTTTGGAGAAATGGCTTGAAATGATATTCCAGGACTCGTTTATATCCACAGCACTCCTTGTTGCTGCACCAGTGCTCAATTGTGTCCGAATTCAATATTTTCTTCTATTCATTATATACTGAGAGTCTACTAAAGTCCATCAAAATTACAATTCCAACCAATATTAAAATAAACAAAATTGATAAATATACTTCTGCTATCGCCCTCCACACCAGCTTGTCCATATCTCCTCAATATTCCCCTTTTGACTCCCCTTAGCATCACACTTCTTCTTCCCCTTTTAATGACCTGCATATAGCTAACCCCAGTATATATCCAAAAATGCACTCCTTTAATAATCACCTCGTTACTACTATCAGTAGAGTCGACTCCTGGCAGTAATTCATCATGTCTTCCCATCACATCTTCCAATTGGGCCACTTGCCCATCAAGGACCACGTGTTTTCTCCAGACAGAAGCTTTTTGGCCCTCACAAAGGACAATACCGTGGAGATCTACCAAGTCACCAACTTGAACCAGAAGCCCAAATTGTTCACGGTTTTGAAGGGCCATGACAAAACCGTGACCTCTGTTGACATCTCACCCGATGGAGCACGTATTTTGACTTGTTCTCAAGACAGAAACGCATTGGTTTGGGAGTACAATCCAACTGCTGGCGAGTACAAGCCTACGTTGGTTTTGTTGAGAATCAACCGTGCTGCCACTGTTTGCAGATGGTCTCCTGACGGAACCAAGTTCGCCGTCGGCTCCTCGGACAGAATCATTGCCGTGTGCTACTACGAGGCCGAGAACGACTGGTGGGTGTCCAAGCACTTGAAGAAGCCCATCAAGTCCACCATCACCAGCTTGAGCTGGCACCCAAACAGCGTGTTGTTGGCAGCTGGATCCACCGACGGTCACGCCCGTGTGTTTTCTGCCTACATCAAGGGCTTGGACGCCAAGCCCGAGCAGACCGTGTGGGGTTCCAAGTTGCCTTTCCAGACTTTATGTGGAGACTTTGTCAACGAGACTGGAGCCTGGATCCATGATGTCTCCTTCAGTCCAGACGGAAAATCCTTGGCGTACGTGTCACACGATGGCTCCATCGGCGTGGTCTATCCCGAAGGCGAAGGTTTGCCTCCCAAGGCCATTCTCAACGTCAGAACCAACTACTTGGCCTTCAAGAGCTTGGTCTTTATCAACAACTCCAAGTTGGTTGTGGGTGGCCACAACTGTAATTTGATTGTTTTCGAGGGCAACGAGCAGGAATGGAGAGAGTCCTACAAGATCGAGACCCAAAAGGACTTGACCAAGGATGTTCCTGCCCACGACGAGGACGAGGAGATCTCGTCGCACCAGGCCTTGAACATGTTCAAGCAATTGGACTTGAAGGGCAGAGTCAACAAGCCCAGTGCTGGTTCCAACAAGGCCTTGAGCACCATTCACCAAAACACCATTTCCACCATCAGGGTGTTTTCTCCCAACCAGGTCAGCACCTCTGGAATTGATGGAAAGGTGGTGATTTTTTCCATTTAGAAATAGAAGCCTAGGATCAGAACATGTAGAAAGAAAGAGGATGAATAAAATGAAGATCAGTGAATCAAAGAATAGGTAGACCCAGTTCAAATCAATAAGAGGAGTGGAATGGAAATATCGTTACCAGAACAGGAAAAGAATCATTTGAACTTTGATTGAGAAAGTAGATCGAATGTAGAGAATAAAACTATCATGGAGACAGAATAATAATTATTGAGAAAATAGAACATAATAAATATGAACCGAATAGAACTTTACGGAAAGATAGAATTAGAGAAACGAGCTGTCATCAGAGACTATAATTATGATTAAAAGAGAATAGAATTGTCATTGAAATGAATTATCATAAGAGAATAGAATTATCATAAGAGAATACAATTATCACAAGAGAATACAATTATCACAAGAGATTAGAAACCACATTGAAGTAAATTATCACCAGAGAATAGTGTTATCTCCAGGTAAAATGTTCACTTAATGGATCCGATTTGTGTAAAATTCGAAGAACCTCTCCTCTCTTAATTGTGGAGAATTCCATAATTAAAGGTAAGAAAAGGGCCAAAGTCTCGACTACTCTAGAATTCAAATCCACCCTTATTAGTTGATTCAAAAGGAAGAGCTCGGATACCTTAAGCGCACAATTCACACAGTAATGCATGAAATTCTACTTTACTTTACGTCCCTAGTAGCCTACTCCGGAAATTGTATGATCATCAGAAATGAGCTTGGTATATGGTTATCTTCAGGAATTTTTGGTTCAGAAGCAGAACTGAAAAATTTGTTTTTCATCATAAATCATACTACTTTCCGGCACTTGGCGTCCTAGAATCTCCTCAGTCACCTAGAAGACATCTCCTAAGGATCCTGTGTTAGAATCTTGCGAAGAGTGTCGAAAGCTAATGGTTAGTACACAAACAACTGGGACAAAAGTATGCTATAGGTCAGATGGTGATGCATGTATTATCCATGGCTCAGGGTTCACCGGGACAGAATGTTGTGAAACAATCATCATTTAGTAGCATTTTGCTTCGAGGCCACATACTCTCTAGAAGTTAGCACTGTCTCATCTTGGTCCACTATAGAGACCACCGGTTGAACATCTAGTCATAAACGAAGAATTCCTTATATTTTTGTCCTGCATGTACATCCTCAGTCAAAAGTTATATCATTGTTCTTAATCATAGATGTGGTGTCTCCAGAGGTGACATACCATTTTCTGGTTTTTTGTACTGGGCATTGGCTCCTTATATACAAAAACGCGATGTCCGGGTAACGTTTTTTTCATGCGAAGAAATGTCAGGGCATACAAGTCCACTTGCAGTGCACGAAGGAGGGGCTCTGGAGTGTCGCTTAGGCATCGGAGAAGTCGAAAGTCGTAGTTGTTTCTTGGAGACATTTTTCCAGACTTTCAAACGGGTTTTTTGGCCCAGTTTTCGCAATTGTACGGAACTCCATTGTGCTCGATTTGGCAAGAAAGAAACAGCAGATTCCACCGACAAAGCTGCAACATACACGATGACTGGTCTGACGTGCGTGGTGTCAGAGGCGAAGACTAGCACGGTGCTTGGCTCTTCGGTCCCAGTCCAAACCGGAGAAGAGGCCCGAGACACGTGCCCTGCGCAGTTCCGACCATTCAGCTAGGGCCATGCAAAAGGGTCCAAAAGTAGGGCTAAAACGACCGGAATAAGCTCCACATAATGCCACTTCTCCTACCATTCCAATGCAGCTGAAACGGGCCCATTTGCACGTCTCCAAGTCCTCCTATCTCCCCTATCCACCTCGTCCCACCCCGAGACCACGTGACTGCACCCTGCCCGTTTTCCGATAAGCCTCCAGTCACAAAAGACCCTTTCTCCTTCCATAGCCAATAACCATTCCGTTCTTCTTGCAAAGTCTTAGTCCATCGTCTTCTTCTGCACCAAACCAATCGCATTTCTGCGTTTTCCAGCCCGAATTCGTGTTCCTGACGCTTCCTACTCGGCATATTTCATTGCGGCACAGTATCATATCATAACATCCGAGACAGCCAGCTTTTCGTTCTTGGCTGTTTCTTTCTGTTTGTTGATCCTGGACGTTCCATTAAGACTGGGCCCTTACTCTCGGACTATTTCTGACCGTTTCCGGACCTTCCACACCGTCCTGTCTGTCCCTTTTCTCCAGTTGCACCAATTGCACAAATGACCGAACCCCATGAAAACTCCGAAACTTCGCCTCTTTTGGCCAACGACGTCAAGAAACCGGAGGCGTCGATGTTCGGAGCCTCCAAAAAGTCGTTTTCCTCTGGCAATTTGAAGCGCATGAGCAATGGAACCTACACCACCCCTGCCGAGTTGAGACACCCCAATGCCTCTCCTGTTTCCAACGCCACCGACATTTCCCAGGGGTCCGACTCCCATCCGTACCTTCCACGTCGGACGTCCATTTCCATCAACGAACTTCTCCGCTACAACTCGCCTGCAGCGCAGCCCAGGCCGCCTCTTCTTCACCAGCTTCTTGGGAGCCATTATCCCGTGAACAACGCCAATCCCGCCTTTGACAGCACGTTTCTCATTGGAAACACAAGCAACTTGACGCTTTCGGGGTCCAAACATGGCCATGATGCCGCCAGCATCTATTCTATGGAGTTTGACGATGCCCAAAGGCGCCAAATGCTCAGCTTGATGAGACCAACCAGACTAATTGGAAACTTCACCAGTCTCTGCCAATGGTACGACTACTTCACGGAAACAGACGATATCCGCAACAAGGACCTCCGGGAGTACTACGAGACCCAGAACACGCTCATTCTGCGCTTTCTGGCCATCGATAACTTCCTTGATGCTGGAAGAATCCACTACAACATGTTGAGCAATTACGACGAAGTCCGGCCTCGGGCCTTGAGCACAGTGGATGAAGAGGCAGTAGTACTGTCGCCACTGCCCTCGCCGTCTGGTCTGCCCAAAATCTTGCATTCTACCGACATCCAGAAGGACCAAAGTGTCCAATCTACTAATTCTCGCTATTCTCGACTCTACGATGTACCGGGCAATGTGGACAACGAGGGAGCCCAGTTCTTGGGCTACAATGCCGAGGAATCCGGTCAGGCGGTGTACGTGGCCATCTTGGTCAATTTCTTCATCAATTTCCTCTTGTTGGTGGGCAAAATCGTCGTGTCTCTTTTGACCAACTCGTTATCGGTGGTGGCCTCTTTGGTGGACTCGGTGTTGGATTTCTTGTCCACCTTCATCATCTACATAGCCAACCGGCTCTCGACGTCCAAGGACTGGAAGATCCAGCATTCTTACCCAGTTGGACGGTCTCGTTTGGAACCTTTGGGTGTTCTTGTGTTTCTGGTAATTATCATCATTTCCTTCTTCCAAGTGGGCCAGGAGGCGTTCAAAGCCCTCTTTTTCAGCAAGCCTGGAGACAGGCATGCTGTGAAAATTGGCGTGACGGCCATTTCGGTGATGTTGATGACCATTATCAGCAAATTGGGCTGTTATGTTTGGTGTTCCAAAAGCAAGTCCAGTTCGGTCCAGGCATTGGCCCAGGATGCATTGACCGACATTGTTTTTAACTCGGTATCGTTGGCTATGCCTACTGCAGGTTATTTGCTCGATATCTGGTGGTTTGACCCATTGGGTGCGTTTTTGTTGTCGCTCTATATCATATTCATCTGGTGCAAGACCGCCTATGAACATATCGACAATTTGACAGGTGCAGCTGCCGATCAAGTCGACCACAAAACCATCTTGTACTTGGCTTATCGGTTTGCCGAATCCATCAAGCAAATCACTGCGTTGAAAGTGTACCATGTTGGTGATAACTTGAACGTTGAAATTGACTTGGTGTTTGCAGTGGATGAATTTAACATGTCACTCAAAGACTGCCATGATATTGCAGAAGCACTACAATATTCCATTGAGAGCTTTCCCAATGTGGAGCGGGCCTTTGTTCATATTGACTACATGGAGGGCAATTTCAAGGGCCATTTAAATTAATTAATTTGAGAAAAGGGTAAATATTACTCCTTAATACTCTCAACCAGGGTAGGTGTATCATTACACCATATATTCACATGACGGCTATCACAGGTGGTAACGAACCAATTAAACAGTATTATTGATTTTGGTATTACTGAAATAGTATTATTGATTATGGTATTACTGAAATAGTATTACTGATTATGGTATTACTGATATGGTATTACTGATTATTGTATTACTGAATATAATATTACTGATGTGGGCTGGTTAAGGTATGCTTTTTGTTTGGTAAATAAAAGATAAGTTATTCTAGAATTGATTTTGGATCGAGGTATCGATGATCAACAATATATTTCGTATATTATGGTAATTAAATAGTAGGAAGCTAGTAAATAGTTGAAATCACCACTTTATCTCAAAGAATTGAATTCCAGAGTCAGCAGATCATCTATGGCAACCTATCAAGATCTATCTTCAATATTTCAATTGTTCATAACAATCTTCTTAGATCATTCCTCTACATATTTACGGTTCCAATAAATTTATCAAAATACTTCCACGACCCTGCAAGGCTGCAATTAAACTAAATCTCCCTTACAACGGTTCGTATAATTTTAATTTCCAAAATTGGTTTTCAAATTTACATCTTCAAGCCTAGTGTATTGTTTGCATAACCTTTCTTCAATATTTTAAGATTTCCTTCAAACCTACTGCACCGGTTTGTATAATCCAATTTTCAATATTCCTCTTCTACGCAATGCTCGTAATTTAGTATGAATGCCGACACGTTCAAATTATGAATGTGCCTGACTATACTAGTACAACTATATTTTCCTCTAGCGTCATGGAATGATCAATTTAAAATATTTAGGAATAAAGACAGCACTGGGGTAAATATTTACGACACCACCAACTTCATACTGAACTGGTATGCCATAATCTATTAGAATAAAGATATTTATTAATACACTGTCTTACAATAATCTACTAATATCATGATGCTCGATGTACAATTATTAATACACTGTCTTACAATAATCTACTAATATCATGATGCTCGATGTACAATTATTAATACACTGTCTTACACTAATCTACTAGTATCAGGATGCTTAAATTATATATACTAATACACTGTCTTACAATAATTATCTACTAGTATAATAATATCCTGATCTCACGGGCTTGAAATAATCATCACTAGAATAATGATGCTCGATTTAATATATTAACACACTATAACACACCGCAGTAATAATACTAATATAATGCCTTACAATAGTAATTCAATGCCTTACATTAGTATCACTACTATTTTCATTTAATTTATTTTTTTCACTGCCTACGATGGCCAATCCACAGTATACCGCTAATATACCACTAGCCATGACTCCATCATTACAACAAGGCAACGGCAACAAGACCGACCAAAGCACCGGCTGGAGCAAGCACAAAGGCCTCGTTGACCGAGGTTTCAGCAGAGCTGGAGGCAGCAGCCTGCGAAGAGCTGGAGGCTCTGGTGCTCATGGTAGACGAGGACTTCTTGGAAGAAGAAGAGCTCGAGCTATGGCTTGGAGAGCTGGTGGTGCTTCTCTCCATTTCCGAGTAGCTGTCAGAAGAGTCCATGGACTCTGGGGCAGAAGACTCGGTGGAAACGGCAGAAGAAGAGGACTCCACTGAGTCTGGAGCGGAGGCATACACAGCAGGGCCGTTGGAGTTGACCGAGGACACATTGTCATCGTCTTCACCGTCTTCATCTTCATCATCTTCATCATCTCCATCGTCGTAGTCTCCGTCATCGGGACTGGCTGGTTGGGCAGTGGCTGCTGGAGCACTTCCATTGTCGGTAGGTGCTGGAGCAGCAGGCTGGGCAAGAGTGGCAGGAGGAGGAGCATTGTTGGCAGCAACAGGAGTGGCATGGGCTCTTTGGGTCTCAATGGCACCGGCAATGTCGGCGGTGGCCTGGGCAATCTGGGCAGTAAGACTGGCCTTGAGGGAGTTCAAGTACGACATCTTGTTGGCTCCAATGTCTCCGCCAGCCAAGGCAATGGATCTGAACACGGAGTTCATGGACGCTCTGTCCACGGTGACCTTGTCGCCCAATTCGGCGAACAAGGAGTTGATCTGCTGCTGGTTGGGGTCGTTCTGGTTCTGGTTCTGTTGGTTTTGGTGTTGGTTCTGGTTCTGGTTCTGGTTTTGGTTTTGGTTCTGGTTCTGGTTCTGGTGGTTGTTCTGGTCCTGGTTCTGGTCGGCCACAGCAAGAGCCAACAAGGCGGTCAAGGGGAGCAAGGTGGAGTACTTCATTGTGAGTGGTTAATGGTTGCGAAAAGTGTAGAAACTTATTGAAAAGTAACGTCCAACACCAGCGATGGAGCATCTTATATAGCCCAATGGCAGTAGTCGTACCGCCACACCAGGTCATGCTGTGATGACCATGGTCTCCATATGTGCAGCAGCAGCAGCAGCAGCCGCACCGCCTGATAGCATGGCCAGATGGTTAGCTTCTGCGTCCACTTATTATTCCCAAACAGGAGCAAACCGGCCACAATTGGAACCCCATCTGGAAAGCCGGCATGCCATTGGCCGTGCCAAATATAGCAACAGCCCCATCCAAGCAACTTTTGGAGCACTATGACAGCATGGCACCGCCAGAACGTCGCTGGTGTAGCATCATAACCTGCAACCTGCCAAGGCTGTACCTTCTCGTTAGTGTCCTGCAGAACGGGCAGATGCACACATGGGCCGATGAATATTGCCACAAACGGAAAGCCCGGCGATGCCTGCCTGGCGGCCCTGCTCAAACGGGTGCATCTTCGGGATATTCCGAAGCATCTCGCTTCATCTGGCGGTTTTGGGTCCCTGAATTCCGCTCTCGTGTTTCCCCGAATTACACCGCCGCCCTGTACCTGGACAACCTGCCTTCCACGAAGTGGGGAGATGCCGGTGGTGCAGACGCCTGGACGTCACACTTGAAGAAAAACGCTGGTAAATTGTGCCTTCAGGTCCTTGTCTTTTGGACTGTCGAGAAACTTTTCAAATTTTTCAATGCGACCTCATCACCAGATGCATGGTCATGTAGCTGATGCACAGTGGGAAGGGATCATGATCATGGACGGTGCAGACTGTATAAAGGGTCATGTGCAGTGAGTGATGGTGATGGTTCATGCACTGTGGGTACTATTGTGGAGTCACGATCTAACGTTGTAGATACAATCTGACTCTTACTGCCGTCAATGTCTCATCTGTATGTTCTCACCTCACTTTTCGGACTCGGTGAATGGTCAGGGTGTTTGTCACACTATTCAGATTCCATGGGTCTATTATTTGCCTTCCTTGGTTCTATTAATAGCCTAGCTGTATGAAGTGAGTAGTTTGTGGATAGCAATTGGGTGGGTTCACTATTCTGGACTAACAATTGTTCACTAGTATTCTAACAAATTGTTCACTATTCTGGACTAACAAATTGTTCACTAGGTTCGGACTAACAAATTGTTCACTCGGTTCGTCAATTCGCCTTAATTATTCTACGAAGAAAGTGACCTAGAAATTTGTCATTCCACTAGCGAAAGAAGATCGTCAATTCAACGAAGAAAGTGATTTAGAAATTTGTCATATTTATTCTACTAGCGAAAGAAGATTGTCAATTCAACGAAGAAAGTGATTTAGGAATTTGTCATATTTATTCTACTAGCGAAAGAAGATTGTCAATTCGCCTTAATTATTATAAGAAAGTGACCTAGAAATTTGTCATATTTATTCCACTAGCGAAAGTAGAATTTTATACTACTTCGCTAGAATCGTTTCATAGTTATTGTACCAGTTCAATTCCTTCGCTAGAATTTCTTGAATTATTCTCTGTACCAGAAATTCTTAACTCACTTCCTTCGCTACAATAGATTAGTGGATTCTTTTAACTCACTTCCATGGCTAGAAATTTATGGACTAGTTATTCTTTCTCACGTCGTACATTATAAGTTTCTGGTTATTCTTACACGCGTCCTTAATTAAAAGCTTTGATATTGTTCTGCTCACGTCATTAACTAGAAGCTTTGCTATTCTTCTACTCACGTCGTAACTAAAAGCTTTGTAGCTCTTTGTTCGCTAGAATCGTGGATACTTCAATCAATTCAACGACCTCGCTTCGCTCGGTAGTTCGCATCGCTCGGTAGTTTGCTTCGTTCGGTAGTCACTATATTGATTGCACCAACTCCTCCAATCCCCCCTCCAACCCCCTCTCATATCTCGTGATCAACAAGCTGCTGTAGCACTGCCCCTTCCCCACCGCATGCAACTTGTTAATAAGCTCCCGAAGGTCGGCAACCCTCCCCACCAACAGGCTATCCACCTCGCCTTGCCCCGATTCAGCAAGCAATTCCGTCTGCTGTGTCCGTACCAAGTACTTCAACATCTTGATTAGACACATGCCACAGAAGTAGAAGCAGAAATGTATCTGGTCCGAGAGGTAGGCGAAGTAGGAGTCACTCTCGACTACCTGGATGAATCGCACCACATTGTAGCAATGGTCGAGCATCTTGATAAGCGAGGCCTTGTCACAGAAGCTAAAAATAAACTCCATGTTATTCTCGTCATACAACGCTGTCCTTGCGTCGAGTTGGGCCATTGTCTGGTTCGTCTTGACAAGGAGTGCCTTCTGGTAGTTGTGGGCATAGTAGATAATAAACGTGCAGAAATGGTAGTTTAGCTCGACAAACTGAAGGGGGGTCTGGCTGATGAGATACTCCCATTGATCGTACCATATGCGGACCTCTTCCTTGACTGCTTCGAAATTGGCCTCGCAATCTGCTAGCGACGTATAACTGCCGTCTCCTCCACTATTATTGAGATTTAATTGCACAAAGTTGTAGGCAATGAGCAAAATGCCGATTTCACTGATCATTCTGCCGTCAAAATTGGTGGATGACGAAAGCGCCAATGTAGACGTACAATAATTCAACCGGATCTCGTCTATCACACACAGACGGCCTGAAAACACACAGTTGATCAAATGCACCAAACAGAGATGGTTGTATATGCGGAGCACCGTCAAGGTGTGATGTTCGTTCGAGTCCAGCTCTTCGAGTAGTATGGATTGGGAGATTCCGGGTGTGGAAGGAAGAAAGGATGGAGTATTGAGAAATGACGGAGAAAAGGGCATTTCAAGTGGATCCGTATGATTATTCTTGTTTGAAGAAGATGTGGGTGGAAAGAGCGTTCCAAGAGTGCATTTGGACATGAAGATGTTCAAGCCTATACTCGATAAGAACCAGGGGTCCAAGTTCAATTCCAGCAAGCGGAAATTGGAGGTGTCAAGCTCAGAGGATTCTGTGCCCAATAAATAGCTGGAATCGTCAATTTGGGCCGATGCTTCGCTCATGCTGGAGCTTAAGGAAAAGGCATAAATGGATAAAATCACGAGGGCCTGAAGAAATTCAATATCGCCTTCGTATTGGCCCTTGAACGAAGTGTATCGGAGCAAGTTCTGGTTGATTTCTTTGGTGATGTGATGGCCCAAGCGGATGAAGGTGATTCTTCTGGAGTTTTTGGCTTCGTCGGTCTCTTCAGAGGTCGGACTGGCTGAAGAGAATCTCAATGCTAGAGCACAACAAGTGCTCAAAAGTAACGGCGATTTGGGCCTAATGCGTTCCACCAACTCCTTGTCTTCAATATGCTTAGGAAACAGAACCCAACGGCCGTAGTTTCGACGAAAATCGCCCATCAATTCGACTGCCCGTTCTTCCGAAAGAATCTTAAGAGATATCACATCTTTCCGTGCAGAAGCCGGCCGGATGGTCAGGAGCTTGAGCAAGTTGTTGATGGGCATGGGAATGTTGTCGTCGGTCTGTGGATTTGATACCATGGCAAAAGGACTGGCCTTGAGTGAGTTGGTGGGAGACTGAAAAGTTGGATGTTCGCCAAAGTCGCCATTATCGGCACTTTCCAGGACATTTCCATCGTTCAGAAACGCCGTGGCTGCATCAAGAAGGAGTCTAGCATCCTCGGTACGTACACAGCCACCTCCTGACTTGAGGATCGAGAGTACTTCGGAAATACCTGAATAGATCAAGTCCAACTTACGACTGGCTCCTTCTTCAATATGCGACAAATTGGAGCCAGAACTCAGGTCAATGGTGTGGAAGGAGCACAGTTTGCTGAGAAATGAACAACGTAAGCACGAATTGGGGTTTTCTGGCGACTTGAAGCACCTGGTCTTCTGTTTTCGACATAATTCACAGGCTTTAAGAGTCCGAGAAGCCTGGGCCAATTTCCGGTTTTCACTCACTTTGGAGTAGCCCGGTTTCTGGACTCCATTCGGTCTCTGTTTCTTGGCCACCTGTTGGTCCAAAGATTCCATAGTAGGATGAAGGAAATGAAGGAAACGCACAACTGATAAGAAGTGTAGACATATTGGTAATTGTCACGTGAACGGAATGGGCATAATGGAGATGGAAGCCCAAGAGGGGCGGAAATGGGGCTTTTGAGGGGTGGGATCGTTTTCTGGGGGCTGGGTTGTGTATGTGGTGAATTTTGGAATGGATCTGAGTAATATTCGTAATTTTGGCGTTATTCTTTAAATGCTCATTATGAAAATAGAGTCCTTATAATTAAGGAAAAGAATATAGTAGACTGCTATTGATAAGATAATGGAACATCAAGGTGTGTGATGACGAATCAGTGCAATTTATGGAAATGGTGAATTGTGATGGTTTGATGAATTAAGATGGTTTGATGAATTAAGATGGTTTGATATACTTTTGAAGTTTTATTAGAGTATATCTATTCTAGATCAATCTACAATCCTCACTTTACGGGAATTATTGTATGTTACTTCTTTTCCATGGATTAGATCTACATCCATAATTTGCTATTAGTGCATTTTCCATAAGATATTACTTCTTTTTCCATACTATGACTACTCTTCCTTTTCCATAGTATGCAATATGTCAATCTCATAGTCCATCGTTAACTTTCCATAGTATGTCATTAGATCTATTTTGAATGTCATCAGATCTATTTTCAAAGTAGGTTATTAGGTTCATTTCCATAATATTTCATCAGGTCTATTACCATAGTATTTTATCAGATCTATTTACATTGCATGTCATTAATTCTTTTTCCCTAGTATGTCATTAGTTCCATCTCCAAGAGACCTCTTTCCGTTCTATGTTATTAGATCATTCTCATCTACGTTATTAGTGCCTTTTCCATAGAATGTCATTAGATTCAATCCATGGTATCCCATCAGCTCGTTTCCATGCTATGTCATTATATATTTTCTTCGTATTCATTATTGATACCAGATCAATTGTACTGATCCCGTTCATCCAGCCCTCCACATTCACAATACAATATAACTTACCTTATTCTTTATCAATGTAACCTGCGTGAGTTTGACTCCCCTGTTCAAAATCAAGTGGTCAAAGTCAAGTTTGCCTTGATATTTTAGTATTCCCAGTTCCTGGCTGTGTTTGTCCAGAACCATCATTTGTCCCGAGAATTTCACCTCGTAATGGTCGTTCTGGAACTTGGGCTTAGCAACATGGATATCGCCATTTAGAATACCAGGAGGATCGAGCCGATTGAGCTTGAGTCCCGCTTCAATCAAGGCGTCGTTGATCGATCTGACCACACTGAAAGGTCTGAGTTTCCAGGCTGGTCTTATGGAAGCAGTGCCGTTTTCGTCTCGATCCATGGAGATTTCGATGCCCGAGAAGCTTGGATCGGTGGTTTCTACCCACATGTCGAATTTGGAGGGCAGTTCCACTATCATGGGCATGCCAAAGATCTTTCTGATCTGCATGTTTGTGGAGAGCTGTTCAAGCATGGAATAGGTGATGTTTTCCTTCTGGAGTGTGTCAAGGTACACAACAAGGCCCTCCGATGGCGATTGGCCCATTTGGAGAAGCTCTGTCTCGACCAAATGCAGAAACTCGGTGTCCACGTAACTTAGACCTGAAGGAAAGGCCAACTTTTTCGGATAGATCAAGTTTGTGTTGAGCCAAAGTGGAAGAAAGAGCTTTCTGTGGTGTTCTTTGGACTTTTGGAACTGGCTCCATTCGATATAGACGTAGAGTGACATGGCAAACGTGGTGGAAACGGCCGTCAACATCAACACCGTTCTCAAAGGGAGACGACGGTATCCCGAATTAGGATCGAAATGAAGGTTCTGGAACTGCAAATTGGACTGAGATGAATAGTACAGGCGCCAACTGGTGTGTGGGGTATGTAGAAGTGGTCTAATTGACCTTTTTGGTGCCATTCTATAACTTGTTCTGAACATCATAGTAAGTGAAGATATCGCGTCAGTTAAGAAAATGAAATATGGGGTAGGAAATGGGCCATTATTTGGAGACTAGTAAAGGAAAAGGAGAGCATAAAAGGATAAAAAGGAAATCGGGGGTATTCACGAGATACTAGTTGATATAGACTCTAATAGTAGAAATTGGCAAATTGATATGGCGAAAAGTGGGAGTATTAATGAGATGGAGTATAGCATGTATGGTAAGAATATGAGGTGCAAAGGAGAAATCGCATTTTGTATAGAATTATGCAAAATTTAAGAGAACCTATTCAGGGTACTGATTCCTGATTGTATTTTACATCAGGTGAAAGTGCTTAATATACACGGATTCTTCCTTTGAGTTATACATATTATGCAATTTTTACAGAATTATAAAATTTTAAGAATGTGAAAGAAAATCAGAATACTGATCTGATTACTTCGTAGTGCTTTTGTGTCCAAAGGATATATTCATATCAATTTCTCTAGACGTAACATACGAACCGATTTCTTGTATTAGTATTGCAGAATGCTGGAATTTTCCCCTATATGTAGCTCTACAGTTTTGATATTCAAGATGTTTCTGTATATTGTTAGAGCTTGTTCATAATTTTAACAATATATTTAAATATATATCATTCGATGTATTATGATATTATCAACTTTATACACATCTAGTTGTGCTTCCTCGTTAAGGGACCTAGTTTATCCAGATGAATCACATATATTTGGACACTTTTCCTTATAAATCCTCTCAAATTAAATAATCAAAAGATCAAAAGTAGAAGAGAGGAATCTCGACATTCGCTGCTTATTGTGTCCATAGACTTTGCACCTGACATAGTCAAGTCTCTACCTCCTCTACTCGCTGCCAATTAGCTTTGAAAGAATTTATTTCTCAGTCAAGGCGAAATGATCAAATTAATATCATTGGATCAACAGACGAGACCAACTGGTGGAGAAAGGAATCTTTCATGTTCTTTTAGCCCTCTTTCACTTTATAAGTTGTATCTTAATGGAGAATGCTCAGTGTAATGTAGCTCCACTAATTAGCTTATCGAGTTTATTTTTAGAGGTAAGAAACTGCAACATTGATTACATGTATGTCCCTGTAGTTCTTTCGCTAGTTCCAGTGAACAGAACCATACAACCCTAATGACTTTTGCAGAGACATGTTGCATCCACTTCTATAATCTGCGGAATTCAGTTCCACTAGTGGTTATAATCTCAATCCGTACATTCCGCTTGTGTACGACTTTCGCCTTGATAGAGAGTTCGCCTTACTTCTCTGAACAAGGAACGCAATTTTCAGGTAGGAATCTATCTAGGGACTCACCCTCTGTTCACCTAACAGTTCTCAACAAACGGAAAATTATAGTATAAATTGTAGAATATACAGATAGAGAGAATGGTCTTCTCTTTATGTTAAACGAATGTAATTTCCCTGGTAAACTCAGCACTCAAATAGCATTCCAAGTTCCAAACTTATTTTTCTTCATATGTCTATTTTTTGCGCTTTGTATTTTTTGAGTCCTGTCACTTCAAGCTAGCGTAAATGTATCGAATCACCTTAAAGTAGTCTATCAGAGGGTCTGGGTTGGATAGCTCATGAATTGAAGTCGCCACTGAGATGCCGTACATTATATGGCAATTTTTCCAAAACTAGTGCTATATCTAAAGAGTAGTATGTAATTTATAGCACCAATTCTTTATATTTCGAGAAGTTTCTGGGTGCAAAAAGTCTTGATGTTTTCATTAGCAAAAGTATGTACTCTGATGTATCAATGTACTCCACTGTCTCAAAGTACTCCACTGTATCAAAGTACTCCACTGTATCAAAGTACTCACTGTATCAAATTAATCCATACTAACCCTAGATATTTTTGTTTCTCGATAATCCTCACATCAATTGGAAGAATGTCATCTTGGCCATTACCATTGGAGACTTTGTCTTCAAACGGTATCTTCAATACCGTCAATACCAAGTGTTGCAGAAGAAGAGTCCACCTGCGTCATTGAAAGCAGAAATCACACAGGATACGTTCAAGAAGTCTCAAGAGTACTCTCGTGCCCAGTCCAGACTCCTATTCTGTCGCCAACTGTTCAACTTCTTCCGAAATGTCGCCATCATCAAATTTGACTTACTTCTCAAGTCTGGTCCTTTGCTGGCACTGTTTTGGAGAAGACTGCCCCATACCTACCAGCTTTTTCTGGAGGAATCATTACCCAGTCCTTGTATTTTATGTTGTTAAATCTGCTTATTGAATCTGTTTTCTCTGTTCCATTCGAGTATTACTCCAACTTCGTCGTGAAAGAGGAGTTCGGTTTCAACAAGTTGAACTTCGGCTTATGGGTCACCGATACAGTCAGCAATTTCTTTATCCAGATTGCTCTCGGGTGTCCTTTGTGGGCTGGCCTTTTGAAGATTTTTGACTATGCTGGAGATGGTACAAATGCGTACATTTTGGGATTCCTTGTCTTTGATCAGTTG
The DNA here is from genome assembly GCA_030568615.1 of Suhomyces bokatorum. Classification (NCBI taxonomy): domain Eukaryota; kingdom Fungi; phylum Ascomycota; class Pichiomycetes; order Serinales; family Debaryomycetaceae; genus Suhomyces; species Suhomyces bokatorum. Next base: position 31,166 of record JAJMGI010000038.1, on the reverse strand, counting down.
TTGGCAATGACTATCATCCCTACACTTATCGAGCCAATTTTTAACAAGTTCACTCCATTGGAAGACGGCGAATTGAAGTCTGAAATCGAGAAGCTTGCTGCAAGAGAAGAATTTCCCTTGAAACAGTTGAATCTTATTGACGGTTCCACCAGATCCTCCCATTCCAACGCTTACTTCACTGGTTTGCCTTGGAATAAAAAGCTTGTATTGTACGATACTTTGATCGACCACTGCACCACAAAAGAAACTGTCGCTGTTGTGGCCCAAGAACTCGGTCACTGGAAGCTTTTTCACTTGACAAAGAGCTTGTTCACAACAGAAGTTGATCTCGTGTTCACGTTTTCGTTGTTTTCTGCTTTCATCCGGAACAATTCGCTCTACAACTGCTACGGCTTTGTAAATGTCCACCCCACTTACATTGGCTTTTTGTTGTACCAAGAGATCAGTAGTCCACTTTCCCTGGCACTTAAGTTTGGGTTTAACTTCTTGTCCAGAAATTACCAATTCGAAGCGGATGCCTATGCAAAAGCCCGTGGTTATGGTGAGCTATTGGCCACTGTTTTGGTAAAGTTGCAGAGTAAAGACTTGAAAACAATGAATGCTGACCCTATTTATTCTGCCTACTACCATTCTGATCCACTCTTACACGAAAGATTAGAAGCTCTTGGGTACGTTTCGAAAGAAAAGGTTGGTAACATCAAACCATTGAAGAATGATTAAATCTTGGAATCAGTGAGGATAGAAAATGATTAAATATCAGTGAGTATAGAAGCCGATTAAATATCAGTGAGAATAGAAGACGATTATTCATCAGTGGGAATAGAAGAACGAATAAATATAGGGAACAGCTAAGAATTTTCGGGATTGTGTACTTGGCTTGTTACTGACCTGGCTGGCGATTTTTCCATGTATGGTTGCTTGAGTATAATTAGTGTGCAGTTTGAGGGGTTTCTTCCCCTTGAGCTACGGATTTATCAAACACTCATTACAAGTAATAATGAATAATCGGCCTATTTCCTAGTGAAGTCATGTGCTTTCTATATTCACAGAAAAACCCATACTTCAATACTCCAGTTCTTCCCTATTTTTCATGTTACTTTTTGCGCTCTTATTTTTTGCGCCTGTCAAATGTGTATCTAATCTCCTACGTAAAGAAGGTTATATAGAGCGGAATTATGTAGCTCCTAACACAGTTTGCCTAAAAGAAGTCGTGCATTGTGAGCCAATCATATTCTCTTCAGCGGACTGTGCCTAATTGGGTGTCATGTCACAATTTCACCTCACTATATTTTAAACGCTCCACATTGCACTTGTTGCAAATTAAAGCAATGTTTTCTTTCGTAGAAGTAAGCATCCCTATACATTAATTGACCTCAATCAACTTACCCCGGACATTTACTTACCCCAGACATTATCATTCCTCGATAACCCCCAAATCAATTGGGTAGATGTTGTCTTGGTCTTCATCTTTGCAAACTTCATCTTTGATCGGTATCTTGAATACCGTCAACTCCGGGCGATGAAGAGAACCAGTCCTCCCGTGTCATTGAGAGCTGAAGTCAACCAAGAAACGTTCGAAAAGTCCCAAGAGTACTCTCGTGCCCAGTTCAAAATAAACCAGGGATTCCATCTTACCGACTACTTTCAAACTAATGCCATCATCTACTTCGAATTGTATCCCAAGGGCTGGTCCCTTGCTGGTACACTTATGCACAAGTTTGCACCCTTCCTTCCTGCTTTTGCCAACGAAAACATTGTCCAGTCGATGATCTTTATTGTTATCCGTGGAGTGGTAAAGACTGTTGTCGATATGCCACTCAATTTGCTCAGGGTTCTCACAAATGAAGAGTTTAAATCCACCAAATCCACCTTGGGGCTCTGGCTCCGTGATACGCTCAAGCCCTTTGCTCTGAATACTATTTTGCAAATGTTGGTGTGGCCCCATTTGTTAAAACTTTTCGACTACAGTGGAGATTTTATGCTTGTGTCCATGTTGGGGTTCACGCTCGCATACGTGGTGTTGCAGCTGGCAGTCGTCCCAATGTTCATCGAGCCACGGTTTTACAAATTCACCCCATTGGAAGACGGCGAGTTGAAGACTAAAATCGAGAATCTTACTGCAAGAGAAGAATTTCCCTTGACCAAGGTATTTGTTGGCGACGGATCCAAGAAATCTTCCCATTCCATTGCTTATTTCACTGGTTTCCCAAGAAATAAGAAGCTTGTATTGTACGATAATTTGATCGACCAATGCACCACTGAAGAAATAGTTGCTATCGTGTCCCAAGAACTTGGTCACTGGAAGTTATCCCACTCGACAAAGAAGTGGGTCTTGGGTGAAGTTTATCTATTCTTCGTGTTTGCTTTGTTTGCTGCTTGCATCCGGAACAGCTCGCTCTACCACTCCTTTGATTTTGTCGATGTGCAACCAGCCTACATTGGCTTTTTGTTGTACGTAATTATCTTTACTCCCCTTTTCCTGGCACTTAAATTCCTGTATACCATCATGTCCAGAAAAGACCAATTTGAAGCGGATGCCCATGCCAAAGCCCGTGGTTATGCTGAACCATTGGCCACTGCTTTGATAAAATTGCAGAGTAAAGACTTGAAGACAATGGTTGCCGACCCAATTTATTCTGCCTACTACCGTTCTGATCCACTCTTATATGAAAGGTTAGAAGCTCTTGAATATGTTTCGAAAGAGAAAGTTAGTGAGATCTCATCATTGAAACGTGAATGTTAGCGGATCTTGCAAGAAGTAAACATATTGATTATGTTGGAATGTCTGGAGTAATTAAATCAATGAATTTTATATCTCTACACTTGAGCTCTGATTCCACAATATTAATACATTGGTGATTATAATACATAAGAGAGCTCCAACCCCGTGGCAGCACTCATACAATAGACGTTCCTGGAAAACAAAAATCAGGATGGATCAATGATGGGTTCAAATTACAAATATGAATAATAATTTCTCCTTGTGGTTGGTAAAATGTCGGTTTGTTCTGTTCTGTAGAAGTGGCTGCACTAGGTCAACAATCAGCCCAATCTAGTTCTCCAGCATCAAGCTTCTCGAGCATCAAGCGGAGTTCTTCTTCTGCCTTGAGTTCTTCTTCCTTCGAAATAGTAGGCTTTGGTTCGGTCTTTGGATTGTCTCTCGACGTGTGCAAGTCACGGCCCTGGTGGTTTCTGCTATTATAGATGTTGCTGTGGTCTTGGTGTCTGAGATGGCCGTGGCTATTTCTGCGGTCATGATCTCTTCCATGATCTCTTCCATGGTCCCTTCCGTGATGATCCCTTACATGATCTCTTCCGTGGTGATCCCTTATATGATCTCTTCCGTGGTGATCCCTTATATGATCTCTTCCGTGGTCTCTGCTGTTTCTGCGGTTCTTCTCTTTCTCCTTGTGGCCCTTTGTCTGCCGCAGCTTGTTCCTGTCCTCTGTTTCGACCACTAGGCCCAATCTCTCGGCAAGAGGGTTGTTTTTGAGAGCACTGGCCCGTCTTGAATGGTCCTCTTCTGGTGACTCGGGAAGAGGGTCCACGTTTCCTCGAGAAGAAGGCGGAGTGACGGGGTTCTTGGACCGATCGGGCGTTCCCAAACGGGCAGCCAACACTTTGCCTGCATCAGACATGGGCGGAAGCGTGTCGGAGTCACTGGAATCGGAGGTTTGTTTTGTCTTTGGTCGGTCTTCACGATGTCTACGTCTGTGGCTGTGATGGTGGGATTCGAGGTGTTTTTCGTTACGGCCACTTCTGGAGGAGGACCCAGCCGATGATGGAGGACTGAGAAGCTTGGAATTGGCGTTGTTTGTGGCCTTCTTTGGCGATGTTGGGGTGGAGGAAGGAGATGGAGCCCATTGGCTTTCTAGGGCACCAAAGGCCGCTGGAGAAGCGGGTTTTTCGGGCTTTGTGGCCTTCGAGGGCGAGGGAGTCTTGTTGCCGTCCTGGCTGACGGCTTTCTGCACGAGGGAGGCGTCGGTAGCCCATCTGGAGACCAACCCTGACATGGCTGGATAGTTGAAATGTTGGATTTTGTGCAGGACTGACCATATACAAGGTGCGAAGTTGGTGAAGAAGCACCAACGCAGAAGGGTGCTGTATTTCGGTCGAATTGGACATTTGCGACACAAAAGGTACGGAAACGGAAGGGTTGAGGCCGTTCTGTGAAATTGCCGAGTTTGGCCGAGTTTGGCCGAGTTCTGGGGAAACTGCACTGGTACTGAATCTGGCCATTTAAGGCCATCACATGATGGAGGTGAAAAATGGCATTACAGGCACAGGATTATGAAGGAGCTTATAAAGGGGCAAGGGAGTGCCGAGAATAATGCAGGTGTGTATTGTTATGTACTGGATAGAGGAAAGTCGTTCCGCTTTGGGCGAATTGAACTGGATAATAGGGTGATATGGAATGAGAGTTCATATAGTTACAAGTTATACAGATCTACATTTATAATACTTCTACATTATAATACTTCTACATTATAATAGTTCTACATTTATAATACTTCTACATTATAATACTTCTACATTATAATAGTTCTACATTTATAGTAGTTCTACATTATAATAGTTCTACATTTATAATAGTTATTCTGGTCTTTGAAATCAGATCTCACTAAACATCTTCATTGCCCTTAATCTTCTCTAGCATTGGTGGGTGCTTTCACATTGTGCATTATTTTATTGAGCCCTCTTGCCAACCCTGCAAACTCCTTTTGCGTTATGAACCCACACTAGCCAGCATCAACCAATGCAGGGAAGGATCGGAGAGTCACCCCACTGAACCCCTCCCTTCACTTATTGCATCATTGCCATTGGCACATATCGTAGAGTGAGTTGAGAAGTTCTACTGATTACTCTGGTCGTTTCATTCAGTTCATGAATAGGGTTCAATTGGGTGAATCTGGGGAATTCCCCTGATCTTTGTTTGTGTTCCATAATATTGGAGGTGCCAAATTCCCAACTCTCGGATTGTTGGAATTTTTCACCAAAAATGAAGAAAACGAGAACATATTGAGAAACGGAGCGTTGTAGAATGGGGCACCAAAAGGTTCATTTTCACTGTAGAAACATATCAATTACTACAAACAACATACAAACAACGCCCAGGGAGAAGAATTCTCCCATTTCCTTATATCATATCTTCTGATTGGCTCCTCTTCCTCCATCTCCGATTCGCAGTGCTCACCAAGGGTGTTGAAGGACGTAGTGAAAAATCGCCAAAAATGATGGAAATCGAGCGAAAAAAACACCCCACCACATCGCCAGCCCCATAATACACATATGTAGCAAGTTTCGCCCCATCAAACCTCCTAGAACCCCTTTTTGCACCCCCACATTCCTCCACCTCTACCCTCTGCTTGGACCTTCTTCAGCCGTGCGGAGGCGAGAAAACAACGCAAAATCCGGCAAATTTGGACCCCAAAGGCCTGGACCACGTCGCTTCCGCACAGTCGGCCGCCTGTGGCTGTACAGGGGCCCACGACTAGCCAAAACCACAAGAGGCCTGGGCAACGGCCCGACGGCACGTCACGTGACCCGGGACTACCCAGTCCGAAAAATTGCTTACATATAGCGCCTATTTCCCCTGTTTTGCTCCCTACTTTCCACACCATGTCTTTTTCCGATTTCTCCTTAACCAGCCAATTGCCAGCCTGGAAGGCCTTGGAGGCCTCCTACAAGCAACTGGGTGAAAACTTCAAGGTCAACGAGGCCTTCCAGAAGGACCCCCAAAGATTCGACAAGTACACCAAGACCTTCAAGAACCACGACGGATCGGAGATCTTGTTCGACTTCTCCAAGAACTTGGTTGACGACGCCATTCTCGGCCAATTGGTCCAATTGGCCAAGGAGGCCGGCGTCGAGAAGTTGAGAGACGAGATGTTTGCCGGTGCCAAAATCAACTCCACTGAAGGCAGAGCCGTGTACCACGTTGCCTTGAGAAACAGAGCGTTGAAGCCCATGAAAGTGGACGGCGTGGACACCGCCCCCGAAGTGGACGCCGTTTTGCAGCACATGAAGGAGTTCTCGGAGCAGATCCGCTCCGGCGAGTGGACCGGCTACACTGGCAAGGCCATCACCGATGTGGTCAACATCGGTATCGGAGGCTCCGACTTGGGCCCCGTGATGGTCACCGAGGCGTTGAAGGCCTACGCCAAGCCCGGCTTGAACGTCCACTTCGTGTCCAACATCGACGGCACCCACATCTTCGAGACGCTCAAGAGAGTCAACCCCGAGACCACCTTGTTCTTGGTGGCCTCCAAGACGTTCACCACCGCCGAGACCACCACCAACGCCAACTCCGCCAAGAGATGGTTCTTGGAGGCGGCCAAGGACCCCAAGCACATCGCCAAGCACTTCGCTGCGTTGTCCACCAACGCCGAAGAGGTGTCCAAGTTCGGAATCGACACCAAGAACATGTTCGGCTTCGAGAACTGGGTCGGAGGCCGTTACTCCGTGTGGTCTGCCATTGGCTTGTCCGTGGCCATCTACATCGGTTTCGACAACTTCAACAACTTCTTGAAGGGTGCCGAGGCCGTCGACCAGCACTTCCAGGAGGCTCCTTTGGAAGAGAACATCCCAGTGTTGGGAGGCTTGTTGTCCGTGTGGTACAACAACTTCTTCGGTGCCCAGACCCACTTGGTTGCTCCTTTCGACCAGTACTTGCACAGATTCCCTGCCTACCTCCAGCAATTGTCCATGGAGTCCAACGGTAAGTCTGTGACCAGAGGCAACGTCTTCACCAACTACCAGACCGGTACCATCTTGTTTGGAGAGCCAGCCACCAACTCCCAGCACTCGTTCTTCCAATTGGTCCACCAAGGCACCAAGTTGATCCCTGCCGACTTCATTCTCGCTGCCCAATCCCACAACCCAATCGAGAACAACTTGCACCAGAAGATGTTGGCCTCTAACTTCTTCGCCCAGTCCGAGGCTTTGATGGTCGGAAAGGACGAGGAGCAGGTCAAGGCCGAGGGTGCCACTGGCGACCTCGTTCCTCACAAGATCTTCTCTGGAAACAGACCAACCACATCCATCTTGGCACAGAAGATCACCCCTGCTGCCTTGGGTGCTCTTATTGCCTACTACGAGCACGTCACCTTCGTGGAGGGTGCCATCTGGAACATCAACTCCTTCGACCAATGGGGTGTCGAGTTGGGTAAGGTTTTGGCCAAGGCCATCGGCAAGCAATTGGAGGACAAGGACGCCGTGTCTAACCACGACCCATCCACCAACGGTTTGATCAACCAATTCAAGAAATGGTCTCTTTAACTAGAAACGTACAAGTTGTGAGGCGGCATTGAAACGAGTATTGTGCTCTGTGTCGGTTGCAGCTTGTTGACTAGGTTGAATGACTTAATGTCTGTGCACGTACGTTTATACTGTGTAACAATAAAATAGCTAAGGATAAATGTAAAGCGAAGGGAATAGAACGTGATAAAATGAGTTATTCCTACCAGTAAAGTGAAAAATTCCAGGTAGTAAAGTGATACTTCCTACCAGTAAAGTAAAAAATTCCAACTAGTAAAGTGATACTTCCTGCAAGTAAAGAATTATTCCTACTAGTAAAGTGATACTCCCTGCTTGTAAAGTGATACTTCCTGTTAGTAATGATTATTCAGAGTGTGACTATAGACCAATAAATGAAGTATTGAGCGAAATAAAATCAGCAGGTTATTGTCAATTATTGTATTGAATATATGAAGATTGAAATAAAACTATCAGCTGGTAATTACCAGTAATTCTTGCAGTGAATAAATTCAGAATTGAAGGAAAATATGAGAAGAGCATTAATATAGTGACTATTTCAGGTGAATAATGCAGAATTATTGATATACAGGTATACAGGGTTTTGGTTTATTAAACAACGGAACTTAACTTGGAAATATCATGAATTGCACCCAATAAATTTACCCACATAATACTATTTCGTAGAATTGCACAAACTTCATCTGGACTCTACTGCCCATATTTCTCTCACTTTATAAAATCATTAGACTCTAGTTTAATTTCTTAATCCACCATTATAAGATTTATATGTCTAGTTCAGAATATAACCAGATTGTTACATAAAATACCCTCTCTTTTCTTCCTCTAAATTACCATTCTCACTCTCTCAATACTCTCACCATTTATACACATATAATGAAAATAATTGTCAAAAATGACCAAAACCACCTATTTGGCCCATTTTTCAACCACGTTCCTCTCAAAGACTACCCAGCATCCAATAAATCCCACTTATCCCCCTCCACTATCCCCTTTTGCCCCATTTCCACCACTTCTCCATCTCTCATATCTGCAGGATCGAGATGATCAAAAATTTATCATCTCTACTGTCTTCACCTCCACCATGTCAGACGAGGAAATCGTGATGGAAGAGCTCGATAACCCATTGAGAGTGATCATTGTGGTCAACTCGCCCGAACATCCCGAAGGAGAAATGGAAGAACGCCTTCTTGACACCATCCAGAGCTTCGATGACATGAACGAGTTCTTTGACAACTTTGACGAAAAAATAGCCATTCCCAATGAAGGCCACATCAAGTACGAGGTGGGAAGTGACGGCTTGGTGGTGATTGTGGTGGACAATCTCGAATTGCGCCAGAAGGCGTTGGAGTTCATGGACGACTACGTCGGAGACGAGAACAAAGAGGCCAAGAAAGGGGACAAGGAGGAAGCAAAGGAGGACAAGGAAGAGCCCCAGGCCAAGCGGTCCAGAAAGTGAGGCTGATAAATTATAGATGTACATTAGAGCATGCTACGGGGGTGATTTAGACGGAAGGAAAAGAAATAGAATGAAAGTCAGAACCAGAGATCTAGAAACCAGAGGATCAAACGGTGTGGAAACATAGGAATCTAGGAGTTAGAGGATCTTGAGATCGATTAAGACATGAGATCCACAAGAGAAATGGTCCAGATTCAACAGATCTACATAAGATATTCGTTCAGTCCAGTTTAAAGGATCTATAATCATTACAACTGTTCAAATTCCATTTCTACAGACTTTATTGGCATATTGAAGCTTCTGTCCTTTTTATCACCCAACACAGCTAAATATCATGAAATTATATCAATTGTAGAAACGAAATGGAATGCCACTAATTGAGTTCAACCAAGGTGGTTTTGGGTATACTGAAAAATGAATAGCTGCATAAATTGGTCACATCTCTCTCACCTAAACTCGCTATTTGTATTCTACTATTCCCTTGTAACTTGTCTTTCTGCAAATTGTCATTTATTATAATTTGTCAAATCACATAATTTTCAATTCAGGAAATTTGACCCAGGAAATTGAAAATTTCAAAAATCTCTCTCTCTACAACTTCTGGGCCCTGTCTTTCTCCAGCTCAATCACGCATACACACACTCTGGTCTATTTCTTCACCAAGTGTCTTTTATCTCAATTCTCATTTGCATTACTATCAACGTACTTGGTCAAAACAATTCATTTTGACGAGAGAAAAAACCACAAAATAGTCCAATCCCATACTTCAACACTCTCAATACAATTCCACCTTCATTTATCGACAAAATCACTCCTTTTCCCGTAATACCCACCTTCTATCTTTGCAACCTGGCCTGCGCACGACACGCACATATCAACTCAACTCAAATTTAACCAAATCAACTATTTCAACCCACTTCTACTCAATCCAATTCACCTCCTTCTCGTCCCTTTTCCCAATACATCACAATACACACCATGGAAGACTGGAGAAGAATCGATATCGACCAATTTGATGGCGACCACTTGACCAAGGAGGAATTGATTCCGGAATTGCCAGAAACGTCTCAAGCCGAAGTGGCGGCTTTGTCCCAACAAATCAGAAGCGCCTTGAGTTCGGGCCAATTCTTGGACGCCTTGGCCCTTGCCTTGGAAAATCCTCCATATAACGCATCGGAAGCCACCAAGAGCTTGCATTCAGATACCGTGTTCGAGACGTTGTGCTCCATCAAGAACAACCGCAGTGACTTGAGCTCGACAATCAAGCAATTGACGCCCTCGCAGCAGGACAACTTGGTCAAGTACTTGTACAAAAACATGGGCACCAGTGCCGGCGCCAAGCAGGGCGGCTTGTTGTTGAGCTGGTTCGAGAAAACCGTGGAGATCACCGGGTTGGGTCCCATTGTCCGGTTCATGTCAGACAGAAGAACTGTTTAGTTTTGGAGCAGAGACGACGACGGCCAGCAAGCTGGAGCGCAACGAATTAGGGCTCATTATATATTTGTTACAGTATATCAATAAACAACAGGGTATTAAAAAGGGTATAACTAGGCTCGAGATTACTGAGCTAGACGGGGACACAGAACAGGAAACATAGCGAATTGTGGCCAGAAAAAGAGACGAATGGGGGTGGAAACACCAACAGAATATAAAGATCACAACGATTGGATTTTAGTGAAGCACTGGAAGTAATTGACTGGATTAATTGACTGGATTAATTGAAGTAAATTAATTGACAGGATTAATTGACAGGATTAATTGAAGTAAATTAATTGACTGGATTAATTGACTGGATTAATTGAAGTAAATTAATTGACAGGATTAATTGACAGGATTAATTGAAGTAAATTAATTGACTGGATTAATTGACAGGATTAATTGAAGTAAATTAATTGACTGGAATTAACGACCACAGTATAATTTAATTGATGCCACTAGATCAATTGAAGCAAAGAAAGCAAATGGGTATCAGTAATCAACAAAAATTGGTATTAATTACCATTGGAGGTATCAGAGGAAGGGGCCACTCCTATTGAATGGGGGCCGCCTTGTACTTTGCCATTGTCACGGTGGTGCCAGGATTGGAAGTCGAAATCTTACCAATCTTCTGCTTGTTCTTGAGCTTCTTCTTTTTCTTCTCCTTGGACATAGCATTGATCATGCTCTTGTAATTCTCCTTCATCGAGTGTGCCCTGTTGTCGGACTTCGAAACGGTTAACACTTTGGTGGGAGAGGAAGGAGGCATTGAATGTGTGGAGGAAACAGAAGAGCAGGTGTCGTGCTCCATAAGAGAGCTGTCTCTGCTGCTGCTCAGACTGAACATATGGTCGTGGAAAATGTCAGAGGAAGCATCAAATGGGCGGATTAAACCACTCAAACTGGAGTTCAAGTCGATATTGGTCAAAAGAGGCGATTTGATCTCTTCAGACAAATCTTGCTTCAACTTGTTGATGGTTTCGTCTTTGGATTGGACCATAAGTTCGTATTTTTCGGTGAAATGGTTCATCGAAGTGGTCAAATGATCCTTAAAATCATCCAACAGCGACTTCAATGCGTCCCTTTCTCCCTCCAATTGAATTATTTGGTCATCCTTAGACACAAGCTCAGACGATGTGTTAGCAAGCTCATCGTGAAGGTCTTCCATTACAGATTCTTGCTTGTATTGGAAAGATCTTAATTCGCTTCCTAGTTGAGCAATTTCCTCAGTTCTTTGATCAATTATTTCATGTAAACTGGTGATTTCGTTCTCCTTCAGAGAAAGATCTTGCGTAATGCCTTCAAGCTGGTTGTCTTTGATCGCAATTTCAGCAGCATTGGAAACACTCAATCGACGAGATTCATCAATAAGTCTCTGTTTTTCCTTAGTTAAATCCTCAACTCTTTGAGATTTAAAGCTCAATGAATCAGTCAACTGTTGAATCTGGAAACCTAATGCCAAAATCTCCTTCAGCTTTTCAGAAACAAGATTTTCGAAATCCGAGATTTGTTCATTCTTGTTCTGCAACTCTTGTTTGAGAACCTCGGATTCCTCATTGTCTTGCAACTCAAGAATTTGTGTCTCGTGAAACTTCATCTCTTGATGCAAATTCTGGTTTTCTTCAACAAGAGAATTGATCTCGTTGGACTTGAAGTCAATTTCTTGATCCATCACAGTCAACATTTCCTCTTTGGAAGCTAACGCTGATTCCATTTCTTCCTTGATTTGAGTGACCAACATTTCAGTGTCTCTCAATCTTGAAGAAAATTCCTCATTTTGAAGTTTACTCTCTTGTAAACGCATTTCTCTTTCCTCAAGTGTTTGGAGAAAGCCTTCTTGTTCATGTCTCATAAAGGCTTCTTTCTCAGCAATAGAATTCATAGCAGCTTGGTTGTTGGCTTGCATCATCATTTCCTTTTCTTCAAGTTGTTTCATTAAATCAGCAATGATACTGTCTTTGGTTTGCAATTGGTCGTTCTTTTCAGCAATAAGAGCGTCCTTAATACTAATTTGATCATCTTTCTCCATGATCTCTTCGTTCTTCTCTGAAATCTCTTTGGTGTTTTCCAAAATGATCACTTCTCTTTCGGACTCTCTTTCAGTCAACTGCAAGTTGCACTTCTCAAATTCCATGTTCTTGCTTTTCAAGATTTCATTTTCATTACGAGCTTTGCTGCATTCGAACTTCAAGCTAGCGTGATTAATTTCAAAGAGCTCCAATTGGTCGTTAATAGCAATCAACTCAGTGGACTGGATGGAGTTCATATCCTTGAGGTTCAAGTTTTCTTCTTCCATCATCTGCAAGGAAATCTTGAGGTTCTCAATGGTTCCCTTGACACTGGCATGGTTGCTCTTGAAGATCTTGAAAATCTGTTGGATCTCATTGATTTTTGCACCCATGATGTACTTCTGTTGGGAGAGAAGAGTCTGATTGGTGGAGTTAATAAATTTAAGGTCATCAATTTCAGCCTTCAAGGCAGTTTCGACCATTTGCACGTCCGATTTCAATTTCAAATTCTCGGTTTCCAAGGATTTCACTGCTTTCTTAAGGTCAATGGAGGTGACTCTAGTAGTGGTTGGAATCTTTGGTCTGGTGAAACTCTGACTAATAGATTTAGAAGAAGAAGAAGAAGCAGTAGCAGTAACTGGTTTGGAAGGTGCTGGGGTGGACGTAGCAAGAGCTTTTTCTTTTGGTGTGGACTGGTCCACCTGAGAGAGCTCCTTTCCAGTAGTAGATACTGGAGAAAGACCCAGTAAGCTTCTTCTTTCTCTAACAGGAGACGAATTCATCTGGTGCTGGGCAATTCTGGTGGGAGTGTCAAGGAGAATTCCCGGTCTGGAAGAATTGGCAGATTTGGGTGCAAAAGACGATTTGTTCAAGGAAGGAACTACCTTGAGTTTGGCTGGAGTGTTCAATTTTCTCTTCAACGTGGGAGTGGATGAGGATAAGACTGGGGACAGGGCTCTTCTGGAGGTGGTTCCAGACGCAAGAGTGGGTCTAGCATAACCAGGAAGCGAGACGGGTTTCTTGACTGGAGACGACAACGGAGAACCCAACTTGAAGTTCTGGATCAACGTGACGATGTTGTTCAATGCCGACTTGACGAGGGACGCATCGCCGTACTGGTCCAAGGTCAACACGATCTTGGTATTGCGAATTGGGTCGCTCTTGAAGATCAAGTTGGTAATGAAGCTGGAAGAGCGGCCGCTGCTGACTTTCTTGGTCAACAAGTGGGTAATGGAGGACATGCTCAAATTAGCGAACGAGTTGGACGTTCTGCCGGGGCTTTCCACGGTCTTTTTGTCGTACTTCTCGTTGCCCATGAGGTCCACAAATGTGCACTTGCGGTTGTTCCAGTGCAACGACACCACCAAACACGAACGGGACGAGTGTGTGTTGGCGGGAGTGGCATGGGTGGCCCTTCTGGCGAACACGTGTTCGAGGAGCTGGGGTGTAGCGGGCTGACGTTTCAAGACGGCCTCGAAAGAGGCCGCAGAAACGCCAGAAAACGCTTCTTTCTTGGAGTTTTCCAACAAGTCGGACAATTGCTTGTTTGCGGAGACCTCAAACGCCGAAACAAGCACTCTGCAAGAGGGTTCCGCCTGCAATTGCGCCAACTTGAGGCCGATGACCTTGCGAAGAGTGGTGGTCTTTCCGCTGGCCGTGGGGCCCATGAAGATAACGCAGGTGTTGCAATTGGAAGCACCGGTGTCAAGGAGCACGTCGTACTGGGAATCGGCGGCTTCTGGCCGCAAAACGCCGGAAAAGTCGTAGGTCTTGGAAGAACATTGGATGGAGTGGTCAGTGGAGATGTGGAACAATTGGGGCCCGTTTGGAACGGGCAGATGGCCCTTTAGCTTCAAATATAGGGGAATAGCCATTGGCACGAAAGGCTGAACCCCTGAGAACAGGCATCTTCATATACAGAGGCCGATTAGACGAAGTTCATTACAGTGCTGTTTTGGTTAATGAGGTTTGTTGTGCAGTTGCCTAAAGCGGCGGGATGGGATCACGTGACCTCCCCATTGACGGGCCCTCCAACAAGGCTCCGGGCCTCTGGCGCCGATACCAGGCGTCCAAGGCCTCGAACAGGCAGGCCCCGTGTTTGTCTTTCGCTCCTTTGGTCGCTGTGGCTGCAGTGCAGCGAAACATGGAGGCAGATCGCATTGTAGACTGAATGAGACAGACTGCAATAGCCTTGGCTCAAGCCTCTGGAGGGGTCCTGTTTGGGCATGGACTGGGGCTGGCATGGATTTACGTGATGCTGTGTTATGGTGTAAATGTGTGGAAGGTGGAATAGTGGAATAGTGGAATAGTGGAATAGTGGAATAGTGGAGTGGTGTATTTTGGAAGTTTCCAGAATGAGAATATTATGAGAGTGAAAATATGGGGACGGAATGGGGTTTTGGGCAGAACAAAAACAGAGAAGGGAAGAGTGGATTGAATCGGTTTGGAGGGTCCAACGGTCGAAGTGTGAAAGCCATTAGATGAGGAATAATGCTAGGGTCTATTCTGGGGTAGTTGGCGACCTGCATATAACCAAGTGGACCAGTTGATTTTGTGTCATGATCTGGACTAAGAGTATGTACACTGTCACCTGATCTGGGCAGGTGATGCGTATCATGTGAGTAGATGAGCTCTACTCCTATGTTGAATATAGTTGTCCTAGGTTCGATCCTGGAATATGGCCACTTTTGTATTACAGATTGTTCCAATTCATTTATACAACATCAATCGTTACACTATAGAACTTCTATTATCATAGAGCTTCTAACATCGTAGAACTGCTATAATCATAGAAATTCTAACATTATAGGACTTCTAACATCGTAGAAATTAACATCGTAGAAATTCTATCATAGGACTGCTATAATCATAGAAATTCTAACATCGTAGGACTGCTACAATCATAGAACTGCTATCTTCATAGAACTCTATCATCATAGAACTGCACTGATCATAGAAATGCTATAATCGTAGAACTGCTATTATCATAGATCTCTCATCATCTTAGTAATATCATCACACTACACATACTCACACTACTTCTATTGTCTCTATTTGGTCCATCGTAGAACTTCTATAATCATAGAACTTCTATCTTCATAATACTGCTTTAATCATAGAACTGCACTGATCATAGAACTGCTATTTCATAGAATTTTCATCATCCATGTTACACTACCCACACACTCACACTATCCATTGTCTCTATTTGGTCCATGCTCTTCCTTGCTACGATCCCTGTAGTGACCTGTAATTTTACATCACCATCACCAGCTGGATGCGACATGAGATCATATGGGCCACTAACCCCACTAGGGGGTATATTGGACCCAGGTTGCAGTAGATCTATTATTCGGCACTACCTCCTAAAAAAATGAACCAACAGGAGGAATTCCATCTCCTCTCGTACGCATCTCCACCCAATCGAGCATATGCCTAGACAAGAAAAATAGCCAGGCCTCGACCATGTGTCCAAAGGATCTGGGAGTAATGTGACAAGTAACCAGGGTAGAGCCATCGGCCACAACCACGAATGCTAATAAGCTTGATCATATCGTGCTAGTAATCTTTATTGTGCTAGTAATCTTGATATGCTAATAAGTTTCATGATGCAATTAATCAGAGGCTACTAATGATGAGGCTACTAATGACGCTTGTAATTAGACATGACACCGATAATAATAATGCTTGTATTCATCCCTCGCTTGCTAGTCGTAAATCTAAGAACTGGGCCCATTTTGCCAAGTCCCGACACCAGATGGTGATGCTGATCTCCACGGGCGGAATACCCAAAAAGGTGCAATTTCATATTCGCTTCCCAAGGCTACCCGTCCCATTGTGGCCTACATGGCCAGACACTGGCACGGATGTGGTGGTGAGTACAGCCAGGCAAAGTAGCATCCAGACCAGGCGAAGCATCCAGACAAACGAAGCATCCAGACAGACGAAGCGGCATTCAGACCACCGAAGTAGTCGGCATTTTCCGATTTTTCAGAGCCGTCTGGTTCCAGTTGGAATGAGCATTATATGATGCTACAGACGTGAAGAAAGATACACAGACATGAAGACACTACAGGCACTACCCGGATATTGGTGTCGACCTGTGTCATAGGCATGGCCTGGCCCTTCGTGCCAGACATGCCGAGGACAGCTCCCAATAGCTGGGGTTTGTGTTCGCTCTTCTCACATTCATTTCTTCATTCATTTATTCATTCATATTTCTTTATTCAGGAGTCGTTCGTAGTTCGTAACCGTCTAATAATATCCCACTAAATTCCTCCACACTCTGGCACTGGTCTCGGGAAAATATCGCACTGAAGCAGCTGCTTGGCCTCGTTCGCTCGCTAGTTCCAGTACCTGCCAGGCAGGAGCTGTGCCGAGTTTATTCTACGAATTATGGGCATTGGAAGGTGAAAATAGGGAAGATAAATGGTGTAGACGTTTGTGGAGGTCCCGAAAACGGCGGGAAAAAGCACAGGCTGCCGTCTCGGGTGGTGGCCAAGCCCCACGGACCAGCACCCTAGCGGTATGCCCCGAGTAGGACGGGCGTTTGCCTGTTCAACGGAGGATAGTGCTGATGCCGGCATTATAGCAGTCACGTGACCCGTCACGTGACTTAGCCCCGTCTGAAAGGGGGAATGTGATGGGCACAATAGCAGGCGGGGCACCCCCGGCACTGGAGCTGGATACACCCGGGATGAGGTCGGGAGTATCAAACGACTGGGAGAATACCGGGGCTCTACGTAATACCGGGACTCTACATGCCACCGAAACGACCGTACCCCAAACGACCGGTACTCCTTGTGTCACCCACCGTAACGACCGTCCCAAACGACCGGTACTCTACCTCTCAGCTCCTTGCAAAGACCTCCACCAGTTTCTTCCACAACAACGCTAAAAAGACGCAGAAAAGACCCCCCGCCAGCGCCGCCCCCAGGCGAGCCGTCTGGCCAAGTTTGCGGCCCTCCAGGCCCATGGCCATGGCGCTGCGTGGGTGTAACGGAGCCTTGGGCCGGATTTCGCGGGTCGTGCGCGCACCGCCACGCAGACATCGGCGCACGTCACGCAGCAAAGGAGCCCACACTGCGGTGCTGGCCCTGTCGGCACAGTGCAAACGCACAAAAGCAGACACCACCAATGCAGACACACGTCCACACGTACAGAAACCGTATGTGAGAGCGTAGAAGCAATAAACAGAATGCTCAATAGCTCCATCTCATAGTGTAACCATCTCTTCCTTTCCTTCCTTTTTACCTTCCTTTCCTTCCCTCCTTATGCATTGTATTGTCCTCGGCTCCTCCCCCTCCTCCTTGCCCCGTTGTCTCCCTTCCTCCTCTCCCTACAACTGCCCAACCATTCCACGGCACCGCCTCATGATTTCTTTTCAAAAAAGAAAGCCTTTTCTCGCACCACAAAAACCCCCGACACAAAAGCCCCCGACACAAAGGCGCCTAGCCGACACCTGTGGATGAGTATAACTCCAACGCCTATGGCAACCTTTTGTAGCCATCTTCTTCTGAAGCATCTAGTCTCTTCCTCTTCTGTTCTTCTAGGAGTGGTCTCTTCCGGAAGTCGTGAAGTTCGTCCTTAGAATCCACGTCTGATCCTGCATCCGCAGCGTCTGCTTTCCTTCCCCTTTCACTGTCGTCGTTGTCGTCCACAACCGCCTGTGACGCCAGTTATATTAGGTTATACCTGGCCCACAACTGTTGTTGTTGACAGCGTGAACGAGCTTTTAACTAAGACTCGTCAGTGAAGGTCCCCTATCCGTTGGTCCTACCCAGACTAGATCCTCTGTTCGTCTGGACTAGTTCTTCCACTTTGCAACAAGTGCCAGTGTCATCAGTGTCAGTAAGTGTCATCTAGTATCATCAAGTCCCTCAGTGTCATCAAGCCTCAGTGTCATCAAGCCTCAGTGTCATCAAGTGTCAGTACGTGTCCCCTAGTTTTATTGTCTACCATGTACCAGAACTACCCCCACCAGAACCTAGGCACCGCCGGCCACCGCGCCAGCTCCTCCTACAACTACATGCCCCAGTACCCCGCCGGCTACACCACCACCGCCTCCCACTGCTACCTGCGCCCCTACTACCATTCGTACGGGCCCTCCTACGCGGTGCCTGCCCCGGCTGTCCCTGTGCCTGTCCCCGTGGGCATGCCCATGGGCGTCCCCCCACCCGTCCACGTTCCCGTGACGGTGGCCGACACCACCGCAACCACCGCCGCCGCCGTCAACGGCGGCATCAACCCCGTGTTGGAGTACGACTTGAACCACATGGCTACCTTCTTGAGCTGGTGCGCGTTTGGCATGTTGAAACAACAAAAGAACCCCTCCAAGGAGTTCGACAACTTGGTGGTGTCGGTCTTGTTTGCCACCAGATTGCCCAAGTCCACCATCGTCATCGCCTTGGAGTACATGAACCAGCGCTTCTCGGCCAAGAAAGACGTCACCGACCGCGTGCTAGCAGAACACGAGATTTTCGTGTTCCTCGTGGTGGCCCTCGTGTTGGCCAACAAGTTCAACGACGACAACACCTTCACCAACAAATCGTGGTGCGGTGCCACCGGCTTGGACTTGATGTTGTTGAACGACCACGAGAAGGCCTGGCTCGAAGAGTGCAAGTGGAGCCTCAACGTGGTCAACTTCGAAGCCAACATCTTGACTCTCGAAGAGTGCTGGAAAACCTGGCTTGACAAGTACGCCGGCACCCACGAGCACGCCCAACACCACGGCCACGCCAAGCTCTCGCCCATCATCGCCTCCCCCACCTCCTACAACTTTGCCAACTCATCTCCCATCCAACAAAACTACTACTCAAGACTCCTGTATTCCAGCATCCCCTCCTCGCCTGTCTATGGCTCCAACGACAACTACTACTATCCGCCATCATCGCCGATTTCGTCGTCCCCAGCAAAATACACCCAAGAGAATTATGCGTTCTGGCCTGGTGCTCCGCAAACACAACCCAAAATGTGGGCTCCCAGTCCTGCGTACCACGCCTCGACGTATAACACCGACCCCAGCGTTCAATACGTGGGGTCTTCCAGACATCACATTCAACGCGTTGCACCCGTGTCAGCACCAGTCAACGTGATACATCCCCACCAAAACACTTATGTTGGCTACGCCAACCCCTATTATAACTACAGTATGGCAACTTGCTAGTATAGAAAACCAAATTCAAAAACAAAAAAAACATCGTTTATTTATTCACGTCGTTAGTTATTTCGTGCCTTTAGGTTTAATATTAGTGATGTAGAAGCACTCGATTTCGTGTAGAACGCGTCATAAAAACCCAAGTTGATGAAACACTTCATGTGTTCATGAGTTCTACTACTTGCATATCTGGCCAAATAAGTGTTATTCCAGTTATAACATGGCGTTGGTGTGGCTTCAATGTGTAGAAATGAGCTCACCAAACAATCGTTCCTAATTGAGAACACGACGAAAGAAAACAGTATCACGTTATTAAAGACTGAAGAGTAGAGGTGGAATTCGGTGATTACAAGCAAAATCGCATTATGGTAGTATTTACCGAATAAACAAGCCACAGCATAGTTTTCGATAAGAAATATATAACTGAAACACGGTATTATTCAATAAATGATATTAAGTGTAGCACTATATTATTGAAAATGACTACAACGATTTTATCGTTCATTAATTCAATTAACTGTGACAATATCATGTCATTTAGGAATTCAAATAAATGTAACTTGTAACACTATTATCATTCATTATCACTTAACTTGAAGACCGTAGTTCAAGCAATTGACTCTAATTTTATCCTATCTTCATAAATTGAATTGACTGTACACTATACTATCATTCATTAATTCAATTAACCTTCCTTTCTCTGGAATCACTGCTGAATTATTCACAGTTCTTTCTTCGGAGTTGACAGAATTTCATTAAGCTACAATCGGCAAAGGGCACACGTTAGACAGTTACGTTGAATTTCTCCGTCAATACAATACAGTAGGGTACTTTTGGCACTTGTGGGTCTCTGCAACGTACAAGGCACGTCAGGAGTCAATTTTTCAGAAGGATTTACTCATTGAATTCTCCATCCTCTTCGTCCTCCTCTTTGATAGCTCCCTCTTCTTCTCTCAACTTTTCAGCAGCCTTGGTGTAATCGATCACCTTTCCACGGGTTCTTCTGCCAGTGGTGATGATGTTGGACTCATCAATCTCCAACAAGTCGTCCTCTTCATCCTCTTCCTCTGCGTCCTCGTTGTAGTCATTGCCATCGTCGCTCTTGTCGTCGTCATCGTTATCCTCTTCGTCTTCCTGTTCCTTCTCCTTTGGAACGTCGTCGTCGTACTGGCGTCTTCTTCTCTTGGACTTCTTCTTGTCTTTTGACGCGTCCAGCTCGGTGGCTCTCTTCTTGGAATCGGTCGATTCTTCACCGTTTTCGGCGGTTTTTTCGCCAGATTCAGGCTGCTGTGCCTCAGGAGCCTCGACAGACTCCTTTTTCTCGATGGTCTCGGGCGTGGTGCTGGATTCTTCGGGCTTGGACATACTTGCTGTTGTAGTAAGTAACTTATTTAGTGTCGCGAAATTTCAGTGCGACACTGCCCCCACAATTAGCCAGCACTAGCTTGAAGGAGAGGTAGAAAGATGAAGAAATTACGTAAGAATATTATTAGTAGTGGAAATAGAATGGATCTGTATTCTAGCTAGCTTCTAGCTAGCTGGATGGTTTTTGTAGAGTATCCATAGAAGTGTATGTAGAGATGTAATTGTGTGTAAGATGAGTGTGCGACATTCACTAGTGTAGTCTGCGACATGTGAAACGCGACATGCCATTTCGAATAAGGGAACATTCCAATCTAGGGAGTGCTGACATTGAGCAAAATACGCCTCCGGAAGCCAGGGAAGTAAGGTGCTTATTTTAAGCTTTCAACGGACATTTTTGAAGGTTGCTCAGGAGTTGGTGAAAGCCTCCTAGCATGTCGCATTGGCTACACTCACTGCACCATTTGGAAAATGTCGCACAAATGTCGCATTCTCTCTTCACACCAACACTGCAAGACTGTAGTGGTTACCGACATCGGTAAGACGCCTAGTATCGAAGGTACGTCCATCCCAGGTGTGAATACGGTATCTAGTCACCTCTCCTGCACAGAGATCACGCCTCTTGCTGTCATACTCCCACTTTCTCTTCTCCTCCTTCTCGCAGGTCACATGACCCATCTAGCTACTATCAACAGTTTTACTACAACAACCACTACATCAACCATATCACGCCATGGTAAGTCCCAATCTGGCCGTTTTAGGCCGTCTACACACAGAACCACATACTAACCCCCAGTCGACAGTAACAAAGAACACAAAGATGTCGGACTTGGTCCTGTATCGCTTGAAGATCCTCACCATAGACAACAGACACTTCGTGGGTACGCTCTTAGCGTTTGACAACCACATGAACTTGGTGTTAGCCGACACCGAAGACGCAATAATAACCAAGAAGTCGCTTCAGGCCATGAAAGCGAATGGACCAAGTGAGAAACCAGTCTACGAGAAGAGGTCATTGGGTCTAGTCATTTTAAGAGGAGAACAAGTCGTCAGTTTCAGCATCGAAAGCCCCCCTCCAATGGATCTCAAGAAGAGATTGGGCTTGGAAAAGGGCAAGGGCATCAGCAAGCCGTTGAAAAAGCCCGTCAGTGTCAAGGCAAGAGGCCTTCAAGGACCTACCATCAAAAGTTCAAGAAATTAAATACCTTACCAATACATGTACTATAGATAGAGATACCGCAGAAATGAAGTACATTACGAAACGCTAGTATACATCTAACAACAGTTGGAGTTGTTCTTGCTCTTCTTCTCCTGTGGAGCAGGGGTCAATGAAATGGTAGGGCCGCCGGCGTTGGGCTTGGAGGAGCCCGACTCGTTGGTGTCCAACTGGTGCTTGCTAATCATCTCGTAGATGTTCTTCAATAACTGGTGGAACGACAAGTCGACGTTGTCCGAGGACAAGGCAGAGGCTTCGGTGAATAGTAAGTTGTTTTCGTTGGCAAAGTTCTTGGCTTCTTCGGTGGGAACCGCTCTCAAGTGGTCCAAATCCGACTTGTTTCCGACCAACTCTATGACGATGTTGGCATCTGCGTGGTCCTTCAACTCCTTCAACCATCTGGACACAGACTCGTACGTCTCGGTCTTGGCGATGTCGTATACGATGAGAGCACCCACGGCTCCTCTGTAGTATGCACTGGTGATAGCTCTGTAACGTTCTTGACCTGCAGTGTCCCAAATTTGAGCCTTCACTCTCTTTCCGTCGATTTCAAGTGTTCTGGTAGCAAACTCCACGCCAATGGTGGAACGCGATTCCAAGTTGAACTCATCACGAGTGAATCTGGACAACAAGTTCGATTTTCCAACGCCCGAATCTCCGATCAACACGATCTTGTAAAGATACTCGTAGTCGTACGAATAGTCGTCGGTGTTTTCAGCCATATTATGTGTAGTGTGGTTTGCTTCTGATGGACTAGAAGTTAGTATAACGGTCAACGTAAGCGGTTTTCTCGTGATCTGGATAGTATTTGGTTGTGCACGGCTATCAACTGGGTTTTTGAACTCTTCTAAGGCACTTAGCCCGTGAATCAATGGACTTGATCACACCCTCTCCTCAAGGAATACGTGGAGATATCCACAGAAAAAACACGTAAAAAGCTCGGGATTTTTGCCAGAGTCATCAAAGAAAAGGGAAAAGACATGGATGCTTACTTTGATGCTGATCACCACGTGTTTGGGGGTAGCTAACTGGTGGTGGTGTTGATGTTCAAGAGTGTAGTTGTCGCCTGGTGTTTTTTTGTCCCCTATCGTTGGGGCACGCACGACTTTTGATGAAATTGAAGGATTCGAAACTAGGGGTTCTGGAAGTGTTCGGTAAGGGCAGAAAGAGTGTGGAGGGTACGAGGACGTGTTTCGGGGCCTGGGGCTCCTTTTGCAAGAATTTGGAGCAGTCTACTCGGGAATAATGGCAGCTAAGCAACTGGGTCACGTGATGCGAATCATATGACGAGCTGGTTCCACACGAAGCACAAAAACACTGTTCTCTTCGTAAACTTGAAATAGGAATGGAATTTCGGCTGCATTGGACAGGAGAATATGTCACATTCTATTTCTAGGCACGTATTGTTGCTTGAAAGCGTTTGGCGGTTGTAAATTGAATGATATCAATGCATATCTGAGTCTTAAATTACTTCGCATTTTGTACTGAATTTGAAATAATTGCAAATAAGATTAAACTTTAGGTGATGCTCAGGTGATGGATTTATTGTGAAGGCGAATCTTCATAAAACATGTCCAAAGAGGACACAATCACAGTTTACGACTATTTCATTCTTTTATCAGTTACGTGATGTCGAATGGATTCAGTTATGTACAGTGGATTTTGTTCTATTATCATAGAATTTGATAGTATTCAAATTAATTGTAATCGGTAGCTTTGTGCTCTAAATTAGCATAAAAACTCAAGTTTCAAGCATTGAGACGATTAACTACGGGTAAGTAAATACAATAGACGCTGGAAATTACCTAGAGCAATATTAGCAAGTAGAAAAAACACATGTAATTCGCCTATTTGAAATCCCTACCCTTATCTACACAAAAGGAACATTGTCATAGAATTCTGCATAAAGTTACACTCCATTAAGTATCATATTAGTCGCGTTAATCATAATTTTCTATATAGTAAATCAAACTTTTCTAATGTCATGATCTGCTTCATACAAACCACTTCTCAAATATTCTCCAAAATCTGGGGCATAAGAATCGTTCATATTGACTTTTTCAGCGGATTCAAGAGCTTCTCTAAAGGCTTGAATTTCCTCTGGAGTAGTAACTGGGCTGGGGTAATTCCATGGCCTGATGATGGTATTCCTAAAAGATTTGATAGGGACCTCATTCAAGCCAATCACTTTATTAAACTGTGACCTAGTTTCTGTGACCCCAGTTATGGATTCTCTCCACTGTTTGATATCGTCAATTGGAAATGAAGTTTGGGTAGACTCCTCTATGACAATTTTGCGGTACAAAATCTGTAAACGGAGTTGGAAAAAGGTTATTATTCTGAGCAAATAAGCACTCGTCGACTTCATGCTTGGAAGGAGCTCTTTATAATATTCATCAAGAACATGTTTGCTGCTAGAACCATCTAATTCATCAAAGTAGATTTCCAAATCGTTTTTAAAATAGAACACGTCCATCAAGATAGGACTGTCAAAATCACGAAGGAAAAAGAACTTGACTTGGGGAAACATGGCATATAGAGCCTTCTTCCAAGCCTTGTAGAATAGGTAGACAATTTTTTCCAATGGGTCGGAACGGGCAGTCAGGATTTGTAGTCTTGAAGACGACAATTTGACCCATTTCTTCGCCATTTCGAATAATAGTTCCTGTTGTCTTGTGATGTCCGACAAACTCGACGCCAATTCGGGAACATAGTATGATAGAGTTTCCTCGGCATATTTCATCAAATGGCATATTTTCAATTGAATGAAGGTTAAGTACTCATCTGAGGGCAAGCGGTTATTCGTTGCATGTTCACGCATGACTTCCACAACAATAGTCACCTTGTCGTTGAAAGCGGACAAGATTTCGTAGAATTCGTCCAAGCACGAGGTATCATACCCAGGCATATAGATCGACCTGACAAGGTTTTTCATGAGTTTTAAATGTATGGGGATATGAATGGGCACCTTGGTCTTATTTTGGGTCGAAAGATTCAAGTTGTAGGTGAGCACACTGAATAATCCGTCCCTAAAACATATCATACTGTTCTGGTTGGCTTCTGGGTCATAGATGGCCATCAAGCTGAGAAGATAGGAAATGGACGAGCATAGTTCTGGATCACTGTTGGTGTTCAACAATATACGCAATTCCTTTATGACCTTGGCATAATGCTTGATGCTCTTCACGATGCAGAGGTTCTTACGACGGGACCTCTCGACTCGGGTGGAGTAAGCACGGACATTTTGGTGCTGGAGATAGAAATGGGAATCCAGGATGGGTTCAAGCTCATATTGGGAATTGTCGGCAAACGCACTGGTGATCAAAAAGTTCACCGTGAGATTAACGAGACAGCTGAACATGATGGGACTGTGGTACGACCGGAAGATGAACGAATTGAGCCACATGTGATAGATGTTCCGAATACTTTCCAAGGGAGCAACGCCTTTGGCAATGGAGAGGGCATCACGTTTCAACACCATCTCAAGCTCGCTGGGGTAGTCCATGTAGGTCTTTTTGAGCAAGCGGAACTTGGAGAGCTCGTGCTTGGCTCCAGGAAGACCTGCTTTGATCAACGGGTCGACAGCACTATTGTGCATACTGGGAAAGGGCGTCTGGGTATGCAAGACGTCGGACATGTTGATGGAGGAGGGAATGTCGTTGTAGGCACCGCTGTTAAAGACGTCTCGGTTGGGAATGAAGTACGGGTTGGTGGAAGAGGGCCGATACACCTCCTCGACGGTGTAGACGGGGTAGATGATGGACTCGTTGTTGTGGGAGAGCAAGTTGTCGAAGACCTGGGTCACGGGCTGGGGCTCGATGTCGGGATTACAGGCGGCCAGTACATGGTTGAAATTGGCACCTGGTGAAGATGCAGACATCTTCTTGGGCTCCTGGATCAGGCCGTTTCGGGAGCCGGACTCGGTGCTCAACCGGTCGAACAGGTTATCGAGCTTGGCCTGGCGCAATTCCTCCAACTGCTCTTCGGAGTAGTCGAGATAGCCGCATTTGACCGAGTGCTTGATGCAGTTGGTGCACGAGGGCAAGTCTTCTGAGCACTTGACCCGTCGTTTCTTGCAGTTGGGGCATCCGAGCTTGGAGTTCTTGTGTTTGCGGCGGTGGCGGATCTGTTTGTCGGTCTTTTTGTAGGACACAGTTCGGGAGAGCATGGGGGGGACGAGGGATGTGGAGTCGGGCGACTCTGACGTCGGCGAGTTGGATGAGGACATGGGAATGAAAGGGGAATGTTGGAATAAAGGTAAAGGTGAAGGTAAAGGTGGAGGTGAAGGTAAAGCCAGGACAGGCGGAAGACCAGTAAAGATCAGAAAAGACCAGGAAAGTCGGTAAAGGCCAGGAAGGGATGGATATAGGCCGAGAAATAGGGATAAAGGACCAGGAAAGAGTCGATAGCGGTCAATAACGGTCAAATGGGGTCAAATAGGTAAAATAGGGTCAAATAGGGTCAAGTCCACAAATATTAGGGCCAATAGGTCAAGTCGACGGATATTAGGATCAAGTCGACGGTTAATAGGATAAAGTCGACGGTTATTCGTAGTCGACGATGTAAGGCACACTGTGGGCGGGTATGGAAGATCGACGATTATCGACACAAATGGACAGTAGCCAAAGGCGTGGAAGGTCTGTGTGGGTGTGTGGAAACGTCTCTGTCTGTGTAGCTCAACAGGCGATGACGTTGAACGACAGAAACGGAGATGTGACTGGGCTTGTATCAAAATGGGGGCTTTACAAGCACGGGCAAACAGGGGCCGATCGGGGCAAAAAAGAGAACACAAAAGACGCAGCACGGCCAGGACAACAGGAAGGTTCCAATAGTATTCGATTCCACAGCAGAAGGCGCCGGTTCAGCACAGGGTCATGGGGTGGAGAAGTCAGTCCAAGTAGACAAATGGATTATTATGACTGATTAAAAGTTTGGCAGTGGTGCTGACATAAGCGGACGTGAGGACGCTTAAGCGGGAAACAGCGGCGCTAAAGCTGCAGCAGCGACCCTGAGTGGACAATCGGGTGCATTAGGCGATGCACAGCGACAGGAGAATGCAGCAGAGACTTTCAGGGCCTCGATAGCCGAGAGGGCGGGCGGTATAGGCTGGAGACAGAGGAGACAGGGCCCTCCACGGCAGGTGGGGGCACAGGCCGTTTGCGCCGCATACGGCGAGGAGATCGGGCCACGAGCCCGGGCCGCGCGTCAGTATAGCCGATGCGCTGAGTCAGCAGGGATCAGCGTGGGGGATGACTGGATAGATAGATGATTGGATATAGTGTGAGGATAACTGTATTGAGTGTGGGTTGGATAACTGTATTGACGTGTAGATTGCATAACTGTATTGACGTGTAGATTGGATAACTGTATTGGTGCGTTCAATTGATTGGATGATTGGATAAACTGTATTGATGCGTTCGATAGATTGGGTAATCTGTATTGATGTGTGACTGCATAAACTGTATTGATGTGTGATTATATAAACTGTATTGATGTGTGATTGGATACGATGATTGGGTAGGATTGTATACTTACTGTTAAGAACTGATTAGATTATTGACATTGGACTGTTTTGGACAGTTGGTTGGATTGTATAGTTGACGTTCCGTTAATTGGACTGTATAGATGACGTTAGTTGGACTGTATAACTGTTCTCAGTTGGCCTGTTATTATTGATTTATATTTAGATCTACGATTTGCATTCCATACTATCACCGATTGCTGCTGAAGTCCAGGTCCACACTTTCGCCGAATTGCATCGTGGCGAATCTCCTTGCAGTATATGCATGAGCTCAGTGCAACCTGGAATGAAAGTCAAGCTGAATAAGTAGATGGACCCTGAAAATTTATAAGGACGCTGTGATAGTGACAGTATATAGTTCAGTCTGATACTTCATTTAGCGACCTTTACCAATTTGATTTCTCTTCTTTTCTCTTTATTGGTTTTTCTTTTCTCTTTATTGGTTTTTCTTTTCTCTTTATTGGTTTCTACTTTTCTCTTTATTGGTTTCTTCTTTCCAGATTCTTCTTCTCTATGATTCCTCATGCGCTTATACTACCATGGGCAACTACATGCCGCAAAAACTCCTCCGTCCAGAGGAACAATTAAGGTTTGCTGTTGCATATCCGGAATTTCTCCTCCATCCCCCATTCCTCCAACCACTGCATGCATTCACGGGAAAAAGCGTGCTGGTGCACACACAAGCGCACTGCTCTTGCTGAAACCAGGGGCTGTTTCGCCTTGTGACGTGCAAGTGAAATTGCGGAATTCCCTCACGCATTCGGCGATGTCCGAGGTAGTGGAAACAAGGGCCGTTAGGTACCTTGAAAGCATCCAAACCTGTCCATTTGGGGTAATAGGCCAGAAGGCCGTAACTACAATACTAAGCCCCGGTCGCGGACCTCCGCCTCGGAACCAAAAGCTAGTCTATCCCCTGGGATATATGCACCTCGTGGTACTTTACCTGCGAAGAAACCTAAATTGTATGGCCACACGTCAAACCCCGGGGCTGGTGCGTCCTAAGCCCCAGCGCACTTCCAATTTGCAGCAATGCGTTTTACGCCTCGAACCTTAATAATAAAAATCAAACCGCCTCTGGACGTTTCATGTGAACAGACTATGGTGCTCCATTGGCATTATCTCACTCGAACAACTCATGCAATGCGGACACGACCACCCTTGCGTGTTTGTCCGTGCACCTGGTATCTGCAAACGCCTCTACTACCACAGGCTACTTGGGCCCATAGCTCCAGCAACAAAGTTGCATGATTTACGCTTGTAGGTGTTTCGCTCTTGGCCTCATGCACAAGGAAAAAATCTTGCATGAGAATCTGCCCCAAACGGGAACACATCAACGGACCAAAACGTGGACTACCAAAAAATACTCTAGTCTATTAATGAATCCTAAAGAAATCCATGTCCAAGTCGTTATAAAAGTTTTCGTTATCGCCATCTTCAAGATCGTCTGATTCTTGAAGTCCCATATCGCCATTACGAAGGGCGACTTCGTTACGCGAGTAGTAGTAGTTGAGAATAATATGCGAGATCTCCCGGTTTGATACCAAGTCCATCATTCTCCGGTTGTACAACATGTCCAAATCGCTGTCGCTGGTGATGGAAAGAGGGTCCTTATCGCCCTCCCACAAGGCGGTGGCTCGGATCAAGTTTCTATTGGCGGGATAGTTCTTGTGTCTTCCCATAAAAAGCAGTTCGTAACCCTCCAGAACCACTTGGTTGACACTTTGTGCAATGTGCCCGTCGTAAATCACATTATAATCAATCACCTTTGACGAGACCAGTCGGGAATCGTAAGACTTTATTTGTAAATCCGAGGTGTTGGAAATATGAAGCCGGAGCATGGGGTCCATTTCGGAATTGCCCACAATGTCGTTGGGAAGCTTGCTGGCGTCGTTGGTGAGAAAATGCTGGAAATGCAGAGTGTTGTAGCTGAAAAGATTGGGGAATTTGGGGACATTTTGCACGATGGTGGGTGACTTATTGATCTTGACCATCATGGGCAAATGTATGTAGTTGTAAAATTCGATGGTGGTGGAATTGAAGTTCTGGATCATGACCTCGTTGATGTTGGTCCTGATGACTTCTGGGGGCACCTCGGGGGTCCTTTTCTGGTCCCCGAAGCAGAGCAGGAGAATATTACTCCGTTTCTGGAAAAATATCGACACCCGTGTGGAATATGAAACAATAGCATTGATTTGGTCAATGTACTTTTGAGAGAAACCATGCTGATCCTTTTTCTGCATATTATCCGGTGTGTATGCGTGTGTGTTCGTGTTTGTTTCTCTGTGGTTGCTGTGCTCGAATGCAAGGTCCAAGCTGGTGAGGAGCTCGTTGACGTACGGCAAGTTGGAGCGCAGGTCGTTCCAAAGCGACACCCCGCCACAGAAGCCTTGCATGAAGTGGAAGAACACGGCCGGGAACAAGTTGTCGAGAATCCGCGAGAGGGCCTTGTACAACGACAAGAGACAGATCTCGAGTGGATCGTGCTTGAGGTGGGCCATGATCTGGACCTTGGACGGCAAGATGATGAGCCAATGGCGGAGATGGCGATAGAGCCAGTAGGGGTCGTTCTGGAAGTCGCGGCCGGCCTCCAGGGCAATGCTGTGCATCAAAGTGGTGGTGAAGTGCAGGAGATGGCGGAAATGGAAGCGGACCTGGGCCGAGGGCTGGAGGTGGTGCAAGATGCGCTCGAACTGGTCCACAAACAGCTTGAACTCGTGGAGCACGGCCAGGTCGTACGGCGGATAGTAGCAGGTCCGCGATGCGTGCACGAGATAGATGGTGATCCACGCCATGTTCTGCCAGGACCGCGGCTTGCACTTGGTGGAGCCCAAGGACGTGAGCACCTCGCTGAAGAGCGACACCATGCCCTTGGAAAACGTGATGGAGTGCTGGAGGTCCAGGTACTCGTAGATGGAGATCTTGTTGAGCAACAGGCTGACGATGACGGCCGCAAGCACGTTGAAGTCGTCGGAGCTGATCATCACGCGCAACTGGTGGATGGCCTTGCCGTAGTAGCACGAGGAGAAGCGGCCCAACGTCTTGCGGAGGGCGGCAGCCCGTTCCACGGCCGCCGCACTGGCGTCAAACCACGCGAAGTGCTTGATGCAATTGGACCGCAAGTAGTACGCCACCAAAGCTAACACCGTGTGGGCCATGACCAACAGGTCCGTGGTGAATACTCGCACCATCAGGTTGCTGAACTGTTCGCGTTCGTAGAAGTCCATCAGTGGAGCCACCGCCACCTTGTGGGCTAGTGGCGGCACGTACAGCGGGAGTTCCGACGTGGGCAGGAACAGCGTGTGGGACGACGGAGGGGACGGCGATGGCGGCGATGACGTGTGGGCCGTGTGGGCCGTGTGTGACGTGTGGGCCGTGTGGGCCGTGTGTGACGTGTGGGCCGTGTGTGACGTATGTGACGTGTGGGAAGGCACCGCAGGCGGATTGGTGGTGGCACTTCGGGACTTGGCCGAGATGTGGCGGTAGTCGAGAAGGGCAAAGGAGGTGGGGAGATGGAGGCCATTGACAGGAAGGGGCCCGGGTGGGGCGGTGGGACGCGACGGATGTGCCGATAGTGATGGAGACGGAAAGTCTGGCAGGTGGTGGTGGTGGACGTTGTCGATGTGGTGGAGATGAGGTGAGTGGAGGTGGTGGGGCGGGAGAAAGAGGACGGATTCGGGGAGGAGGGGCGGTTC